>PVJX010000691.1:0-204768 GCA_004027295.1 Dolichotis patagonum
CTATGCATGGCTTTATACTATTGTGTTATGTTTGATATTATTGTAATTGAAACTATGCTCAACTATAGCAGAGTAAGAGATATGGTGTTAGATACTGTTGATGTCCAGTTGACTTAATGTGAAGTACTGTGTTGCCTATGTTGTCCTCTTCTGATCTGCTCTGTACTGCCCCCTTTTGTTTTATTCTCTTTTAAATAAATAAAACAAACAAACAAACAACAAAAAAAACCATTATCTTGCTTATTTTCACTTCTTTATACAATTACAGAAATTTAAAAAGTAGCTTGTTAAATTAAATTTTTTAGATCTTTAAAACTTACTATTCTTGAAACTGATGAATTAAAATGGACTAAAATAACTTTGTTATGAGGAGCCTACCTCCATGAAGATATAGTTCATTATTTAAGTCTTACAATGTCATGGAAATTTTTAGTAACCTTCTCCATGAAAGATATTACAAATATTTTATTGTGCACAGGAATGTAGCACAGGAATGTAGTGGGGTGGGTACTTAATATACTCTAGGCCCTGGGTTGAAGTCTCAGAATGACACACACAAAATTTTTCTTAATGTAAACAAAAAATTAACCTAATAAAAAGGACACTGAATTTTTATAACGTAAATACTCATAACCATCCCACAATCAAAGAAATAGACTTTGCCAAGTGTTCCAAATCTTGTATGGGTCTCCTACTCAAAGCCATCTTCCGTACTTCGAATAAACCATTATGCAAAATTTATGCCTTTTTTCTTAATAGATTATCTCCTAAATGACATTGTACCTACAAATAACTTAGTTTTATTGTTTTTGAAGTACCTTCAAATCACTTTAATGTACAATCTTTCCTTCTTTCTCCACATTTAACTGATTTTGAAGGAAATGTTATTTGTACTGCAGAATTTTCAGCAAGGTAAATTTTAATGATTGAATCCCCATAGTATAGTTCAACATGTTGAGTATAAAAGCTTAATCAGATTCAGCTTCTTTTTATTCATTCAGTCAGTTGTTCTTAATTGGTAATGGTATTTTTCCACCTGGCTGTCTAGTTGTCTTTCTTTTTTGTCATACCGGCAGACATTGTCCCTTACATCTATTATTTACTTTGAGGATTCTAAGTGGTAATTTAACCCCAAAATTCCTGTAATTATATATTTCTGTAAAGAAAAAAAAACTTTTCTTATTCATAATTTGATAACATAAAGATTAATTTACAAAAGGACAAAATTATTTTTTTATTATAATCTTTCAAAATGACTTGGTTCCCCATCATCCTTCTCTCATAAGCCAATAGGAAATCTTTTCAAGTTACCTCCTATATTCTTCTGATAATTTTAATATTACACTTGCATTTTGGAACTGCAAAATGTTTCTAGTAAATCACAAACATTTTCACAAACCTTGAAATTATTTTTCTAAAAAGTCCTTTCAGTGACGATATTTCAAGACTCCAGTCTGAACTGTAAGTGTGCTCAGTAGCACAGACTTAGTCATTGTATCTAGGTCGATTATTAGACACAGTTAATAGTACATACTATACATATAAAGTTTACATGGATACATATTTGTGTGTGCCAGTGCACAGGTATGCATAAAGTATACACTAGTTATGTTCAATTCAATGTCAGAACTAAAAGCTTTTGCCTGCACTCTTACTTCATATCTGCAGCTGTTCTTAAATTTGAATACTGATTTTCAAGCATGAGGGATAAAATAATTAGAACATTAGTATTTAATGACATGCATGTTTCATAAAAAATATCAGTAATGCCTCTAATAATATACTTACTGCTCTTTTTGGCAGTTTTCAGAACATGTAACCATTGTATCTTATTTTCTCTTCTCTGTAATTTTCAGTTTGTGCTCTATTGGGGATGTGGCCAAGATCTCCAATCTCCCAAATGAGTATGCAGCAAAGGCTTAAATAAATGAGACAAGTGGTATGATTTTAGGGCTCTAGGAGGATCAAAAGCCTCTAGCAGAGTTTGAGACTCTGGGGGCTAAGACAAAGAGCTTCTCTGGGCAGCCCATATTTATTAGGTCTTCATAAAAGAGAGAGGGGGAGAGAGAGAGAGAGAGAGAGAGAGAGAGAGAGAGAGAGAGAGAGAGATGGGATAGTGGGGAAAGTGGGACATCTGAGCAGGACCTGGAGAGTACCTCAACAACTGCTCCAAGTGGTATTTTATACTTACTTAAAAAACTGTCTTATCGAAACTATGCTCAACTATAGCAAAGAAAGAGATATTGTGATAGCTACTGTTAATGTCCGGTTGTCTTAATGTAAAGTACTGTGTTGCCTATGTTGTCCTGTTCTGATCTGCTCTGTTCTGCCCTCTTTTGTTTTATTCTTTAAAATAAAATTAAAAAAAAAAAACAAAACAAAACTGTCTTATCTCCATGATAACATTTGTAGTAGAAAATAGCAGAAGTGAGATACCTGTGGCTACATTCTTTATCTTGTTAACGGGGGTTGGAGCCAGGTGTCCTTAGCTGTGGGCTTATCTTGTCCTTTGAGGCATCTCTTTGTTCTCAGGTTGGCCATGCCCTGGCCAGGCCGCGGCCCTGCACATGTGTTCAGTTTCTAGCTTCAACAGTTCCCAACAGTGCTCCACACACATTTGTATTTGATGGTCATCTATCTTTAAGTAACATATCACCAATTAGTTTGGTTACCTGGTTGCCTGAGATTTATTCTGCAATGGATTTCTCTGCAGGGGTTTATGGGAATAATATTCTCTGATATCTTGCATAAAAACAATTTGCCATCTTTACATAAGAATGTCAGTTTGGCAGGCATTTTCATTACTAAAATTATTTTGCTTTTATTTCTCATTAATTGCTAACATCAAATTTGTGAAGTCCCTAAATTTTTTTTCAATTGTTAAGCCCATTTCAAATTTTTTAACTTTTATGGTATGCTTTCACAGTCTGAGATACTTTTATATTCATACTTATCTTTCTTACTATAGTATCATTTTATGTAATATTGGTTTTCATTAACTTTTAGATAATTTTTAAATAGCATCCTCTTCCATGGGTTCTGAAAAGCACTTTTCTACTGTTTTCAAGTTGTTATACTTTGGATCTTCAGTGTCTCCCAAAGGCCCATGTGTTGACCTTTGCCACCAGCCATTGGCATTACTGGGAGGATTCTGCCATTGTCAGAATCTTTAGGAGGTGGGACCTAGTGGAAGGAAGTTAGGCTATAGGGATTATGCCCTCCAGGGAGTTGTAGGGAATCAGCCCTTTCCTGTAGCCCTCTTTGTAACCAGCTGTGAAGTGAAACCTCTGAAATTAGGAGCCAAAATAAATTTTTCACTTTATAATACATCTCAGATATTTGTAGAGGCACAAAGCAAAGGAACACATGTAGCTTTACAAAATACCAACTACTTTCTGAGATCTACTAGTTCAGTTTGCCATTTCCCAGTTTTATTTACACTTTCTTTTGGTTATCAGTTACTTTCCCTTTTTTCGGTTATACTGTAGTAATTTGGACTTTGAGCACAGAATTTTCTCCTCAAAGTGGTACTGTCTTACAAGATAACTCTGGTTGGTTAATTTTTTTTTTTTTTTGGTACTGGGGATCGAACTCACGACCTCACGCTTGCTAGGCAGGCACTTAAGCCACTGAGCTAAATCCCCGGCCCGGTTGGTTAATCTTATATAGGGCCTACACAACTCTATCCTTTTTTGAATTTACCATGGAATCCTTGGAATCATCTTCTATTATTGTGTCTAAAAGTTGTTTTTCTTTTAGTTGATATACTCAAATCTGCCTTCTGTGTTTCCTAAACACTGTAGACCAGATTCCTCAAACGTTTGCTAGCTCGCTATCTTCCACACAGCATGCCGTGTGTACTATGTAACTGTAGCTGGGTCTTCCCCACTCAGGCATATTATAATGATCAATGGGCTCCTCTGTCACCTAATTTTCTTGTAAATGTCCATCTGTCATTCTAATAGTTATTATTTCACCCTCTATTGCTCTGTTTTTAATAGACAAAATCAGGAATATTTAAAAATGAGGCATCTTGACTAAGTTCATTTCTTTACAGTAACAGTCAGTTGTTGGAGGTAGAACTTTTGGTGGAGGTAGAAATTTCATGTAAATTTTTATCTTTTAAAAAAGCTAGTCCTGGTAACTACAAAGAATACTAAGTAAATGATTTAAAAAAAATTTAACGATGCCACTAGAAGTAGATACTTTACACTGAAACTGTTTCAACTTACATACAGCTGTTTAACAAAGGCAGCCTCCTGTGTCACATCTAACTTACCCATTCCTACCTGATCACAGGTCACAGACTGTAATATTATTTTATAGGAGGAAACACCTAACTCACAGGGAATAAAATCTCAGTTCTAATTGATCCACTGGATTCTCTTTTGATCAGCACTAACTATATTCAGATGATGAATGATGTTTACATTAAAAACATTATTCAAGTCAGGCCTGGTAAGTCCAGCACTCTGAAAGGCTAAGGAAAGAGAATTATAAATTCCAGCCTACACTGGGCAGCATAGTATATATCAGTGTGAAAACATGGGGTTCAATCTTCAGTACGTAAAAAACAAAAACCCCACATTCATATTGAAGGTTGGATTGCTACAGTGGGCCACATTCTCATCACTCAGCAAAGGGAGCTAGCATGATATAAAAGTGAAAAGACTTGAGTAGGTACACATAAAAAAGGAGACTATAAAGTTGCTAAGTGTCAAAAGCAGTAAATAGCCTGGCTTACTGACTGTCCTCTCGGATACTCAGGCTGCATAAAAAGGCTGACTGTATTTTATTCCTGTAATTGGACACTTAGGATACTTTTTGTTTGCATATTCATCATGATTAAATTACCTTAAATTTTTTTTGTAAGTTTCCAACTGACATAAAATAATGCTCTAAGACTATAAATAGTAGTTTCTCAGGGTTACTCTAGACCATAAAAGAACATTGAAACAGACGCTTTGAATGTGAACATGAACAAACCTAAACATGCTGTATCTCCTGATTTTAGTTTTGACCTTGGGTGACTACTTTAGTCCTCCTAAATAGAAATGTTCAAGATCTATTCCAATTCCTAATATTCAGCACCAAATCTACAACAGGCTGTATTTCTTTAAACCCCAATTTTAAAGTAAGGTCTGCTCAGTTCTTGTTCACAAAAATGCCACTGTTTCTCTGAAGTATGTTCTACAATGCTGCACCAAGGTATGTAAATCTAAAAATTCTGAACTACATTTAATTTTAGCATCTTTAGTTGTAGGTGTTGATACTTGCATATATACCTACTATACGTAAGTTTTATACATTATATTGTAAATTAAAGAATGTTAATTTTTTGGAGGATGTTAAGTACCCTCCAAATAATTACTGCCTTAAAAAATCCTAAATTATTATTAAGAAAAATATACACCGTAGTCTACTCTAAAAAAGTAAACGTTAATGAGAGATCTTAAATGATTGAACTACATTGTTCAAGAGTCACATAATATTAAATTTAACATGAGATAATCTAATGAAATGATAAATTTTTAAAAATGAAATGTTTTAGCTTGTATTTTAAAGGAAATGGATAACAACTACCAATAATTATTCTATGAAAAAATCTTAATGAAATACACATGTACATTAAGAAAAACTGAATATAAAGTATCAAAGATACAATTTAAGAACCATATTATATAACAATTTGACAGTCTTTTTTGTTAAGACATAAAAAGTATCTTCAGCTACCTAAATTCAATTTTATTCCAACCACACATATATGTAAGATGAAATTAACAGCCAGGAAAGTTAGTTATAACACTATTTCTTCAATTGAAGCATGCTAACCCTAATGAAGCTATGTTTATTATGTAAATATCTGGATTCCTCACAACAGTTTGAAAGCTTTCTTCTCAGGACAGAGATAGCATAACACAGTAAAAGAAAGGAAATGGAGAGAGGAAAAAAGAAAGTATGAGCAAGTGCACATGGTCAAGAATGAGAATGTGGTGCCTGGAGATATAATTTAGCAGCAGAGCATGTGCCTAGCAGGCCCAAAGTCCTGGGTTACTAAAACAACAAATAGGAAGAAAGCAGAGAGGAGAGAGAAGGGAGAAAAGGAGAGAGAGCTGAGGGGCAAGAAACAATGGACAAAGGGAGACAGGGGCAAGGGGAAAGGAGAGGACAGAGAGAGGAAAGACACAGACAGAGAGAGAGAGGGAGAGAGGGGGAGGAGAGAGAGAGAGAGGACAGAGACAAAAACAGAGATACAGACATACAGTTCTATTGGCTAGTGTAGAGAACACCACAGAACAAAATTTGGATGAGTATTATAGCAAAATCATGGGTATAGAAAGCTGATCAATATGGGAAATTCTGCCAAAGAACCTGAAATTTTACCAAAAAATTACCAGTAACAAAAACAACATTCTAATCAACTACATTGGAAAAATACTTATTGCTTATTATTTCATAAAATCTAAACTAGTCAATACCAATATAAACTTTAAGGTACTTCCTAGCTATCAGTAATGTTTTAGGACAATGCCAGAGAAGCACAGAAGAAAAGGTGTTAATTTGGCTTAGGACACTAAAACAGGACTGAAACAATGAGTTTAACTTTGGGGAGGAAAAGGAGGAAAGGATTCTATGCAAAAGGCAGAACTGCACAAAAACAAGGAAATGTAACTGCATAACCAGTTTACATACTCAGGAAGGTCTTCTATTGCAAGAGAATGGAGACTATTGCAAGAGAATGGAGACTAGCTGGGCAAGGAAAGGAAGGTCCTGAATTCTGAAAGCTACTGAATGTTGCTCTGCTACACACCAAGTTTCCAGACTTTTGGATTCACAAAAAATTAGAGAACCATATCTAAAGGTTGCCAATTTTTATTAACAGCATTTAAAAACAACTCACAACCCCAAAATTTACCATTTGCTAGCATTCTTTTATGAAGAAATGTCATTTAACAATCTGTAAGTAAATGTACAAATATTAATATTTAAATAGTTTAAAAATTAGATAAAATACTTTCTAAGTGTAGAAAAGTAAGTTGAAACCACATTCAGCCAGAGGAACACAAAATAAACATATAGTATCTAACATGTTCTAATATATTGGTTTTTGTATAGTCAATATTTTAAAAATCCAAGTTGTTCTTTATGTGTTTGTATCAGTAGAGCAATATTGCTCTTTCAACTCAATCCAGAATATTTGCGGTAAACTTAGACAAGTCCAAGAAAATGGCTCTCAATTGACTCAGATATTTCTCCTACTTCTTCTTCATACCGATAAAAAGAAACAATGAAGAAAAGTTTAAATGTGTGGTCATGGGAAATTTTGGAAAGCAGGCTACAGATGAATATCCTCACTGTTCAACGTAAGTCAGGTGGACAGTATCTATAAGTAACTCCTTAAAACCTAAAACTGTTGGACAGTCATGTAAGAAGAAGTAATATAAGTCAATATAACATAATCTAACTTTACCTTTAGCTTGATGTATCAGAAAATCCACTGTGGAATTTATGACTTAGCTTTAATAACAATACAGGATCTATTACTAACATTACTAAATTTATTTATTATATTTTTGTATATACATTTATAAATTTTTATAAATTTCAAGAAAATAGATATATATAAATACAGAAAAAACGGTTTTATCCTACAGGGAATGAAGATACATTTAAATTATTTTGCAATTAGAGTTTAACTAGTTTTTCAAATTATAGAAGTAACACATGTTACAGAATACCAAGAAAATACAAATAGCCAGCATCCTTACTCCTCAGTAACATAAAAATTAAAACTGCAGGAAAAAATAATTTTTTAAACTGTCAAACAATTTTTAAAAGCGAAAGAAAGTAAAAAAGAACCCCTCCAATAACACAGTACTCTTTGACCATAATTACAAGGATTCTACTTTTAGTTAACATATTTATGCTGTCTTAAAAGGTTTTCAAACATAGCTTGATACAGTATTTGTAACGTTAATAATATTTGAAAAACTAGGCTCTAAGTTCATCCTAATTTCAGTGATTATTAATCCTCACTAGTGATTATAATTGTTCTAAGTAATTAAGTTGGAGGATTTAAAGAATATTCACTTTTTAAGCTCAAATTTTTACATTATTATTGATGTTAATAACAAAATATATAGGTTATTTTGGAGAAAAAGGTATTTGAAAAAAAGGATGGGTAAATTTTAGATTAAGTAATTTGAGGTCTCAGTGGAATATCTGATTGTAGTTGCCCACTTTAGGCATCAACTCTGCTGGAATTTAGAAAACTGGGTTGAGCTGTTATATCAATAAAGTAGAAGCAGCAAACATAAATTAATTTTTCAAAATACATAAAGATGAGGGAGAGGCCTATAAGCAGAAGAAACAGAAGGTACATTTAACTTCTGATTCAGTTAGTAGGTATGTCCTTTCAAAAGTGATCAGCAAACCTTCTAGCCTCATTTCCCAGTGTACACTGTACACACTTCAGTGTAGCCCGTAAAACACTGAATTTCAGTGACAGGTGTTTATGTTGTTTTCCATTGGACTACAAGCTCCTTGTAGGTAATTAATGATTATGTCTTTTAAATCATGACACTAAGGATGCAAATATTTCTTATCAGAGTATATCAGGGAATACACAATTTTGTTCAACAATTCTAAACATCTAAACAAAGCTATTTAAATTGTAGGTACAAAGTGTGGCCAATGAAGAGTTTTTAAGTTTCCAATAACCTTTTTTTTCGAGTACCGGGGATCAAACTCATGACCTCGTGCTTGCAAGGCAGGCACTTATGCTGCTGAGCTAAATCCCCGGCCTCTCCAAAAACCTTTTTTAACTTTCGTCTTTGGGCAGCTTTAAATTAGTGCAATTCTTTTCAAATATCATTCTTCAGAACATATTCTACTTCACTTTGTAGGTGCAAGTAATAATGATACCAGTGACAACAGTAGTATCCAGAGTGACATTCCTCTTCTTTTCTGCAGCAAGGTAGAGTCAAAGAGCCCTTTAACACTGACCCAAATATCTACCATCTCTTTCTACTACACTCTTCTCAAAATGCCTCAAAAGTGCTGGTGTTTTCCTGTTCTTTTATCCTGCCATTATGTGCCATTGTTCGAAAAGTTTTATTTCCATTATATAACTTAATTCTTGCAAGAATAGAATGCTACCACTGATTCAATTTTATTAAATGTAAACTAAGATCCAGAGCCACATAGTAATGTACAAAGGACATAGAGCAAATTGAGGAACTAGGGTTCAAACTCTGTGAGCGTCTGTAAGCTGAACTATTGACTATAACTGCCTTTCCTACAAAAAACATTACGTAGAAGCACAGGAGACAATGAATGAATGGGCACAGGAGACAGTGACAGAAGGGGCACAGGAAAACTTTCTTGATTCTAAAATAGAAAGTAAATATTAAAGGCAACTGTATCCATGGACTAACTAAAATGACACCCAAGCAACTGTTCATCATAGGATCATCTTGATATTAAATACCCATTTCTGAAGCTTATAAATAGAAACTTTTTTAAAAGAAACAAAGTATCATTTAGCCATCATTTAACTTTTACAAAGCCATTCTGGAGGTATAAGTTAAAGCTTGACCACAGTGAATTCATCTTTGCCGCCTCACACTTCTAATGTTCTGGTAAGCAGAAGATACCAGTGTCATCAACATCCAGTTCAGTATTTCCCCACATTTTTAATGTTTTTTCAGTTAAGGATTCTCATATTATAAATGCGATATAAGCTACAAGAAAATTTATTTAAAAGAAGTATGGCTCTGAGTTAAAAGGAAATTTTAGACATCATAGTTTAGTAAACACACTATCCTAATGAGATTATACAGCAGTCCTGAGAAGACTGGGATTAGAAAAGCCGGAGTTCCTCATTCCAGTACCTTTTTCAAGTTCTTTATTTTCAAAATCCTGTCCGTCACTAGCATTGGCTGTGCAAACGTCATTTTAAAAACGAGTAAAGAGAAATCATATATTAAAAATCTTATTAGAAATTGAGGATGCAATATCTTTATATCATTTTGCTAATATATATTCCTCTAGAAGCACAAACCATGGCATGATTAAAGATACATTACCAGAAACTAAAGTAATCAGAATAAAGAAATCATACCTTCTATCAATAGCTCTTGTCCATGACTGCCAAGAAGTGTACGAGATAGGAATGGGGCAAAGTCTACAAAAATTTCACGAAGAAGAGGAGCAACTTTTTCTAAAGCTCTTTCAAGTTTTGCAGTGATGCTGTTGAAATTAAGACACAAAGACTAATAAATATAATTCACTATAAAATATCAAACTCTAACTTTAAATTTTTAAAAGCCATAAAAGTCCAATTTTAGACCATAAGAAATAGTAACAAACTCACTGTAGAAGTGATACTGTGCAGTTTCACATACTGTTATAATGCTAGTCAAAAGATGCAGGTAACTTAGAAAGACTATATTGTGAGCAATCAGTTCTCCCCTCTGAAAAGGCCAAGGACTGTTCATAGCTCTAGGATTCCCTAGAAAATAAGTTCTTACATATTTCATGTGACTATCCATAAAAAAAAATTGGTTTGAACAGCTACCATGCTGTCACTGTGCCAGTTACAAGGAATTTAATTCTTGCTCTTCAGAAGGTATTTCCTGAGAAGTTGGACAATAAGTAACTGAAATTCAGTTGAACTGTGCTTTGCCTAAACAAGGTATTTATCATTTCAATAAACCCACTTTTATGAATTTTTACATTATTATTTGTATTGCTTACTATTGAATTTTAAGTTGATGGCCTTATGCAAGTACTGTCTGGAATTTTTTTGGGGTTGGGTTTGGAGTATAGGGAATTGAGCTCAGGGCCTCCTGCTTGCCAGGAAGACACTGTGCCACTAAACTACATGCCGGCCCCTGAAATTCTTAAAATTCACTGAATGTTACAATGAAAAGAAAAGTATGTTAAGTAAGTACTTCAGGTCATGTAAGTAAATAATTTGATAACCAATCTATTTCTTTTAGGAGTGCATTGGAATACGACAGATTATACTGGAATCCCGGATCTACTACATGCTTAGCTGCACAAAGATATTTAACTGTAGAATAATCTGCAGTGTGGTGCTAATATTTAAAACTCAATTCTGGCATCTTTTGTATTTTTTTAAACCTATATAGAGATTAGACAATAATGTAGACTATTTGCTTTCCTCACTTAGAAACATCATGTTTTGAATCTCTTGACAGTCAGAACCTGACCACTAGCCCTTCTATTTAACTTTGTCTTCTCTTTCCTTGGTAAATAGCTTTAGAAAAAGAACAAACTGTAAAACTCCTTTTCCATTTCTACAGCATATATGAAAAACTTTCTGCTAACATATAAAAAATAAATTATAATCATGTTAACTTAGAAGCACTTCATGGCTTAAATCCTATAAAAATGGATTTTTACTCTCAAAAAAAGTAACACATAACACCCACATAAGGTTTTTCTGTGGAAAATCATTTTGCAGATAAACTACTATATTTTTACTGCTTTAGGGAAAAATTAAGAAGTAATTTTTCAGTTTTCTTTGAAAGTTTACTTTCACTTATTCAAAACACCATGATCATTAAGTCTAAGATACTGTCCAAAGAAATAATGCAAAGGTGCAAGGGCAGGGTTCTATTTCAGTAGCGCAACGCCTGCCTGCCTGGCAAGTGCAAGGCCCAGTATGGGGGGGGGGGGAGGACACGTTCCCTAAGAGAATTTTCTTCTATGAATAAAAATGTAATTAATCTATGAGAGAAAAGAATGTATGAAAACCCATGGATAAAACTGTTATCAAATCTTATGATAGGATTTGGCCTCAAGATATATCCAAGAACATGGTGATTATAAATATATGAGTTAGTCTGGAAATACTTTCATATCCTATTATTTAAATAAATATATTTATAAACATAGTTCTTAACAAAGTTTTGATGCTTTTTCTGTTGCCTATTTTAGAAGACTACACAAAAATATCCCAGTATTTAGAATACTATTCACTGCAAATTCTACTTTATTTAGTTTTACGTTATATTTATTTATTTTGGTGTTTTTTTTTTTTTTTTTTTTGAGGCAGGGTTTCATTATATTGTTCAGGCTGGCCTTGAACTCATTTTGTAGCCCAGGCTGGCCTCAATTTCAAAGTGATCCTCCTGCCACAGTCTCTGGAGTGCTGAGATTACAAGCACATGCCACAATGCCAGGTTTTCAAATTCTATTTTAATAAACTCCTTTATGTTTGTGTTACTTCACAGAATTACAATCTTCATTTCTCATTTTATTTTTGTATTTTTCTAGGTTCTTGGTACAACCTTATAAACAATAATTTGATTTTTTAAAATTTTAAAAATTTAAAATGTGAAATAAAAATACACTGTGAAATAAAAATATACCTAAATGATATAGCGTTCAGATGCAAAGGAATGATGTTGCTGAACTCTATGACAGAGATTTTTTTTAACTAATGAAATATTCCTATGTAAATTTAAAAAGCAGACAGGTATATTAAATGATTTGCTTAAGTATATATAGAAGAAAAGACAAGATTTGGAAAATAGTAATGATAGAGAAAGTATATAAAATTAAGTTATTATCTAGTCACATAGAACCAGTAACTGACAGTCATTGACCTTAATTTGGTTTTCACTACACTTAGTTTTTACTAAATTAGTAATATGACATGTAGTTCAACAAACTAGACAGAAGATAAGAAAATCTATCCTAAATTTTGGAATTTGTGACACAATAATCCACTGACAGTTTCTAGGGTTGGGTCTGTTAAGCAAAACAAGATGCTGAAAAAAATAATTAAGATTACAGAGACAGGAGTAGGAGAAATCCAACCACGGAGAAGGACACTGTTAGGGTAACTATATTTACAGTCATTAAAATTAAAAAGAAGATAAACACTTAAAAGAATGCTAAAACCACAAAAAAAATCAAATGGAAATTTAACTTAAAAAATTGAAACGAGTAACTCAGAAGATTACACACTGCTAAAGAAAGCATTGATAAATTGAATCACCGGTTAAAAGTAAAAACACGGAGAGAATAAAAAGGAATAGTAAAGGATGTACAGAATAATTGTTAAAAAATACTTTTATGTGTAATTAGATTTCCAGTGAAACGGGCTATAATGAATGAGACAATGGCTGAGAAATTATGAAAACACAAAAGTGCTCAAAGGGCAGATTTGTTTTGGCCATGGTAAATTGAAAAGAGAAGAGAAGAGAAGAGAAGAGAAGAGAAGAGAAGAGAAGAGAAGAGAAGAGAAGAGAAGAGAAGAGAAGAGGAGAAGAGAAGACAGAAAAGGGAAAAGGGAAAAGCAAGCACCAGACACCATCTGTGTCCACTGCAGTAAAATTCCTAAACAATGAAAAAAGAGAAAATGTTAAAAGCAGACATGTGGGTGTGCCACAGAGAAATGAGACTGGTAGAAGGATGGAAGAGAAGAAGCAAAGGAGAAGAGAGAGAGAGAAAGAGAGAGAGAGAGAGAGAGAGAGAGAGAGAGAGAGAGAGAGAGAGAGAATGGAAAGAGGGGTAGGAGGGAGGGAGAAAGAGGGAGATTCCGGAGAGGAGACTCCTTAGTCTAAAGAGAATGGTATGTGTTTAAAGCACTACGAAAAAAATAAATGTCATTCTAGAATTGTATATTGGTTCAAAATATCCTTCAAAAAATGAAGGCAAAGTTTTTAAAAGTTTAGGACAAATAAGAATTGACAGAATTCCTAAGTAGCAATCATACATGAAATGAAACACTAAGGAGTTTTTTTTTTAACAAGAAAAATCATACAGAAGTTGAAGGCAAACATTCAGAAAGCAATGACAATGAATAACAGAAAATGATAAACATTTGGGTAAATTAAAACAAATGTTAACTAATTATACTTGTGGGGAATTACATTTAAAATATACACACAAGTATACACAGGCATATACACAAGTAAATGTATGTTTGCAAATCTGGAGAAAATGAAGTTAGACTATGCTAAGTTAATTTTCTGGGAAGAAAACTGATAAATTTAGAATGAATGCTGCAATCTGGAGGATGATCACTGAAGTACTATTTCTCAAAGTACATTATCTGGAAGAGCAGCTTCAGCATTACTTTCCTTATATTATGAGTAATTTTATGTGTGAATTTGACTGGGTCAAACAGTATTCAAGGTGTGACTATAAAGAGATCTGCTAACAAGATTAACATTTAAACTGGCCAACTGAGTCAAGCCAAATGCTCACCATTATGTAGGTGGAAAAGGATAAAAGGGCTGAGGGCTAAGGAATTCCTCCATCAGATTCTCTGGGCTGTGACACTGGTGTATTCTGACCTCTGCACTTTGACTGAAACATCAGGACTTCTTGGGTTTTAAGCCAGCTGGCTTTCAGACTGAAATCTGTACTATTTGTTCTCCCGGTTCTCAGATCTTTCTACTCAGACTAAAACTATACATTGGTTCTCCTAGATCACAGCCTACCAACTGCAGATATTGAGACTTCTGAGTCTAGAAACCTCAGGTGAGATCTACAAATCTGTGTCTTATTAAGTCATTCATGTTATTCTGAGGCATGCTAATGTTTAAGTTCTATTGCACTAAGAAAAAATAATGTGTAACTTCTAACCTCAAGACTTACTATTACTTTTATCTAGGTTTTTTTTTTTGACAATATGAATAAAATTGACTAGTCACTGCCAGAAATTATCAAAACAGCAAGGCAATCAGACAGGTTCAAACAAAGAATATCAGGAATAAAAACAAGAAATATTTGTCCAGGTTATATTAATATTAAAAGAAAAATAAGAGACTATTATGGAATACATTATATCAATAAGACATGCCAAAACTGACACAAGATAAGATAGAAAGATTGGGAAGACTTCAAACTATTAAATTCAAACTTTGATTTAAAATATTTCCTATAGAGATCCAGGATCAGCTTTTTTTTTTTCTTATTTTTTTTCTTTTGGTTGGAAAGTTCATCAATTATCTTCAAAAAATAGAAACAATCTTATGAAGTTTATCAGCTATCAGAAAAAGAAACAAAATGTAACCTTCAATAAACACTTCAATTGATAAAACAGATTTCATGTCACAAAGACAATGTACTTCTAAAAATTCAGAAACTTTTAAGCACTGTATTTAAAAATCAGTCAATGGAGTATGTTGCAGAAAAAAGAAAAAAAGGTTATTTCAGGGCATACAAAAACACATAAAGTCCAATACATATCTTAATAGCATCTTTGTTATTATACATAAAAACTTTCTATTTGTTGAAAAGTATATCTAATAGAAAAAAAATCAAAATTAATGATGAAATGTTCAAACTTTCTACCTGAGAGGAAAAATTCAAAAGAATGTCTACCATGATCATGTCTACAGAAAATCAAGGGCTACTAAATTGTGTAATGTAAGCCAAGAAAAAGAAGTAAAAATGTATATGGATTGCAGTGAGGAAAAAACTGCCCCATTACACATAGAGGTATATACACATACACTTCAAAATATTTTCTCTGAAAAAAATACTAGGAAAAGATAGCTTTATTTGTAAATCATCAAATATTTCAGGTAAGTAATGCTGAAGTTAAAAGTGGCCTTATCTAACACATGAAAAATATTAAACGTATGAAACTATTAAAATAACAAAGTGACTTTAGATGATTGTAAACAATATACCAAAAGTACCAAAGAGGATTCAGCAAGATTGCAAGATATAAAAACAATGTAAATATCAATTTTATTTCAATATAATATCCAACACAAAATTAAAATCTCCCCTTTCCTCAGCTTCAGTAAGGTATAAATGGCATAGGCAACCATTAATTTGCTATCTATTAGAATAATTTAGTTTTTATTTTCTATTATTTTCTATAAATATAATGATAAACTATTTTTGGTCTAGCTTTTAACTCAACTGTAAATTAAGGAAAAAAAATTTCAGAAAACCACCAAAAATATGAAAAATAATAAAAAGACAGTAACTGATACAAGAACTTTATGACTAAAATTACCATAGGTTGCTAAGAGAAATCAAACATCTCAATAAATGATACAAATTTAGATAAAATGGGAAAATCCATAGATAAAAGTTTCTGCAAATTTAGTCTTAATATAATCCTAGTTAAAATTTATAAATTTATAAATTACATATTAGTTCTAAACTTTATATGCAAATATTTTTTGCCTAGAAAAGTCAAAGAAAATTTTAAAAAGAACAGAATGAGAGGTTGTAATACCACATGATTACAAAATTCACTCTAGAGGTATACAGTAAGGAAGATAGTGCAATAGTGAGGACAGCCTTGTAGGACAAGAAACAGCATTGTAGGACAAGAAACGGAATGGAGTATAGAAATAGATCTATACACATGTGGTCAATAGATTTTAAACCAATGGGTACATACACATGGATAATTAGAAGCCCAAACTCTAAATCAACTCATTTTTTAAAACAGCAAAAGATTTCAGTGATCTATAAATACATCACAAAAACCAATCATTAGTCATTAGAAAATTGAAAAGTTCATCAAATGAGGTATGATTATATAGTTATCATAAAACTTTACATTAAAAAAAGACTGACAGTAATAAGTATTGACAGCCATGTGAAAAACGCAGAATTTCTACACATTGATAACAGAAATACAAAATGATACAATTACTCAGCAGAACAACTCAGCTGTTCAAAAAAAAATTTGTTATTTATTCAAGTCTTCACAAACCTATTATTTGTAACTGCCCCAAATTGGATAAACTCCAATGTCTATCAACTGATGTGTAGATTTCCAAACTGTGCGACAGCTATATAACAGAATAATGCCACCAAAGAGGAATGGGATACTCATAAACAAAAAAGATGGATGAATCACAAACTAATTAGGCTGAGTGGAAGAAGACAGACACAAAATAATATATAGTATAAGATTCTATTCAAGGGAAAATCTTGAAAGTCAAATCTAAGTTACAATGTTAGAATGTTTGCCAGGGCAGAGATTGGGTTGAATTACAAAACTTTCTGGGTTGATGGATGTATTCTACATCCTGATTGTGGTATAATTTCATGGATATATATTAACTGATCAAAACCTATTTAGATGTATACTGAATGAGTTTTTTGTTGAGTTTCAGCAACATAAATAGACTCAAAATAGTGGTATGAAAACAAGAAAAAAATACAAATACAAAATAATACTTAATTTCACAAACAAATCAAGTGAGAAATATGTAGGCAATCTAAAAATTGATAACTTAAATAAGTTTAAGAAAAACTAGATATGGAAGGAATACATGATGCTTCTAGTTCACAATAATCAAAACATTGAAGAGATCTACAGATGCAATATTATTGAAATTGCAAAAATCCTAAAGACTCTACTCATTACAAAAGCTCCAGCAAATTGTATTTTACACATTGACAAAGTGATTCTAATATCAAAAATAGCTCAGTTCCCCATCTCATCTCCACAAAGTCTACTTCTAGGGATAGAATTACAGGGGAGGGCTGGGAAAATCAGGGGAAATTATTCTGTACTGCAAACATTTATCAATTAAAAATCTAAATCAAAGTTTTAAAAATGAGAATAGCTCAGACTTCCCTGAGAAAGAAGGAACAAGTTGGGAGACCTTACTAAGACCCATATTGTTCTTTCTTATATCTAAGGTTAATTATGACAGTGATGGCAGAAGGTTGGACAAATGAATAAAACAGAATTGAGTGCAAAGCCACAAGAAGGCACACAGAAACTCTTGATTTGCAATAAATGTGGCACAGTGCAGTGCAAAGAAGAGTCTTTCAAATAAAGGAGTTTATCATTTTCACATGTATATTACTCCTACCTCATTATATTCATAAAGTCAATTCCAAATGGATTATACACTTAAATATAAGAGCAAAGAATAAGACAGCCAGAAAGATAGGGAAAATCAAGGTTAATGTTTATTATAAAATGCAAAAAACCCTCACAAACAAAAAACTGATAAATCGGATTTCATTGAATTTTACAATTTGCGCTCATCAAAATAAACCATAATGATAATGATAAAAACACAGAATGAAGAAAGTTATATAACTCATTATAGACTTCATGTTCAAAGCATATAAAACCTTTTTTCTAATTAAGAAAAAAACAACTAAATTATCAAAAAGGGACTATATAATTCAATGTGCAATCGCAAAAGAAGAAAACCAAAAGACCGATAAATGTATTTCAAAATCATTCAACTTCATTATTTATCATAAAAGCACAAGCTGAAAATATAGTGGAATGCCACTATGCTTAAAGAAAAATGGCTGAAATGAAAGTAAGTCCTAACAAAGATACAAAGCAACTGAAATTCTCGTATTTTGCTACTGAGTTAGTAAATTTGTATATTTTGAAAAATTATTTAGTACTCTCTAGTAACCAACTTAACTCTCAGTTATTTATCCAATAAGAAATGGTGTACATCCACAAAATATTACACGCATAATAATTACAACTGCATTATCGTCCATATAGCAATATTATTTGTATTAGCTAAAAAATAAAAAAAATTACAAATGTCTAGCATCATTTAACAAAATAAAAAATGACAAAATGCATATGCATGGGAATGGAAATAGAATAAGTATAAATTAACTAGTGCTATATGTAATATGAGTGTCTATTGAACCCAGTGTTGAAAAGAGCCTATACACAAAGGAACACTTAAACTGTACTTAAACTTATATGAAGTTTTTAAAAGATAATCTATTTTAAGGTTAAGTATCAGTGTAAGAAATCTGAAGAAAACAAGAACAATGATTGGGAAAGATGCCCAAGATGGAAGCTTCTGGATGGAATTCTTCAAACAGGTTATTTCTTGATTTGATTGATGGTGTATGTTGAGTACATTCTTTCTGAGTGTTTTTTTTCTTTCAGTCTTTTTTTGGTTTTTGTTTTCAATTTTATTTTTGAGATGGCATCTTACTAAGTTGCCTCAGCAGGCCTGGACTTCTAATCCTCCTGCCTCAGCTTCCAGGGTAGATGAGACTATAGGCATGTACAAGCACACCTGGCTTTCACTGAATTTTTTATATTTTATATAAAATGCTTCTAACAGAAATGGGAGTACATATGGATGTATACATGTATGTGTATACAATTTAACTTCAGGAATCGGATGCAGAACATTCTAGGAATGCTCTTTTATCACAAGAAATAAGATATTTGTTTATTCCAATAATATATGTTAAGTAGTTTCAAAGATTTATTTTAAAATTTTCTATTTTAAACTTTTCACTATTCAAAGATGTACAGTTTTATCATGTTACTATCTATATTGTTTTAAATTTAAATTTACTAGATATCATGACGTGCATTATATATGACAGCTGATTATAATTTCAGCAACCAATGTTTTAAAATCACTCAAGATCTCTCATTCTACAGTCTGAAATATAAAGGTACTGATTTATTTATTTATTTATTTATTTACTTTTTATTTTTTTGGTACCAGGGATTGAACTCACAACCTTGCACTTGCCAGGCAAGTGCTTGACCCACTGAGGCTAAATCCCCGGCCCTGGCACTGATTTAATAACTAGCTAAAATATCAAAATGGCATGATCATAAGGTATAATGATAATAAACAATCAACTTACATTCTTATGTATTCTAACTGTATTGATGTATTTATTACCTCTTAGTGTTTAAAGAAAAGGAGAAAGTAAAATATAGTTCTGCATACCTCATATTTTCAGCTGAATCTTCTGGCATTGGAGCAACAGTTTGTACAGCGGGAAGGTTTTTGCTGGTAGCACCATTCACAAAACTAGAAGAGGAGGAAGAGGAGGAGGACCCTGAATCCACGGCACCTGTTCCCAAGAAAATAAACTTTAGTCTTAAATGTAAGTTTAGTTACATAATTTAAAATTCATCATTACTTTTTGATTTTCAAAGAATTACTCATCTGAATTGCAAAATAATATTTGACAATTAAAAATTATTTGGCTACAAGAATACTAACAAACTCTACAAATTTTAAATGACAACCATTGCATTAAAATGCGTTGATTTATTTATGTTAACCTAAAAAAAACTACAATTACAAATAGGAAATAAATAAAAGACATCAACACATGAAAAAGTTCTAGATAAAATGAGGCTGATAAAACAATGCAAATTTAAATGGAAAAAATTTTACTTATTTATATTGCTGTACTGCAGTATTTTTAGTTTTCATTACCTAAGACACAATTTACAATAAATTGTTTGAGTATAGTTTTGTGGATCTGCAGCATTAGATGCTCATTTTGATAAAATGCCTGTTTAGGAAGATCTATAAGGAGATTAACTATACCTCAGTTTTGAATAATGAATTCTAAATGATACAAAGATGTCATTTTAGAATCCATTTTTTTGATAATATGCCATATTAGTATATTAAATAGCTGTGGAGTTGAGGGACATCTAGTGTTCCTAAATATTATATCTTTTACTAATTCCCATACTTGGATTTCCACTATATTTGTAGAGCTTCTATGTGCTGACATCTAAACTGGACAATATGCCCATTTCAGATGCTGGCCTGAAATTCACACATCTAGAATCTTATTTCTAAGTATGAAATCTTATTTCTGAATATTTTTATTTTTCTTTGTAATATTACATATTTTATACCCTCATTAAATTTTTTGTGATCTCATTTTCTGTATATACTACTAATTCTTACACTGGGAAACATGATTGTCTCATAAAGATAAGATGTGATGTACTTTTTCATTTACTTAAGTCTTAAAAAATGACTTTATTCAATACATATACAAGTTTTTTCTACTACATTGGCATATTCAAAAAACCTTAGCATTTTTTAGTATTATATTTTGGTATAAGAAAATGCTTTACTCCTATTTCTAGAAAACCAATTGAGTACAAAGAATAAAACTGCAATCCTGGAAAGACTTCAACATCATCAGTCAAATAAAATATAAAATAGTTTATTTATAACGTAGATAAGCCAAAGATGTTATATTCTTTCACTTAATTTTATAATTGTTTATCTGTTTATTTATATATACACGTTTAATAGAGTACATTCTACTTACTACAACCCCATAAATATGTTGTTCATGGTATGTCAGACTCAGGTGGTATGATAAACAAGATAGATACAGAAGCACATAAAAGAGCTAAGAAATTAATAAAAATGGGAAGAATCTAAGTAATGATAATAAATGGAAAAGTTCAAGGGTATACAGTTTGGAGAAGAGAAGACTACTATAGTCAGGGAAGAAAAGTCAGGGATCATCTTGCGTTGTATAAATACCTAAAATGGAATCACAAAGATTTGGGTAAGGATTTATTTAGCTAATAATCAACAGGAACATTTCTGGAAAATTGTTTCAAAAAGAGAAATTTTAGACAGGCTTTTAAAATTTATAGTGATTTGGAATTTTTGGTCCTTAGATCATTAGGAAAATGTTGGAAAATGAATTTGATACAATTGTAATCTAAGCACATAAATTAATTCATTGTCAAACAATGGTTCTTATTCACATGCACTTTTAATCAAGTTGAGGTGCTTGCATATCATCAAGATTCTTAGGGGAGCTCTGCCTTCCCTTAGGGGATTTAGCAAATAATATATATTGAATTCAATCAGTAAATGTCACCAGATCTATTTCTGTCACTAACACTTACAGCACACCTTAATATTCTTCATACAATTTACTAATTTTTACATATCAAACTTTAGTATTCAAACTATATTTTGCTCCCCAAATATTCACTTCTAAAATAAAGAACATGATGTTTTGAGAAAATTAAAAAACCAATATGAATATTGTCCCATAAAATGTCCTTTAAAAACTGTATCCTGGAACTACAGACTAATTCTGAAATGTTATAACATAAAGTAATAATCTTCTTGAAATTGAAATAATCTTAAATTATTAGGATGTCTTATTTAATTTTTAAGATCAAATAAGAAAAACTGAGATATAGAAAACAGAAAGAAAAAGATGAGGTATCACAAAAATATATAAGGACAATACCTGTTGTATTAATCATACTTTTTGGTGTAGCTCCAGTGGCAGCAAATATATTAGAGGTGCTGCCTGTTGGCAGCCCACTTCCTGTAGTGGCAGCTCCCACAGTGGTCACAGCTAAACTACCTGGAGGTGGCTTCTTTACAGGCACCACAACACTCCTGCAAAAAGCAAAAAATTAGGTTTACTATAAATTCTAATCCTGCTACTAATGGTAGATAAACACAACATGCAATTTCAGTGCCTCCGTTCTTCATTTCTTTCTTCTCCCCTCTCTTCTGTCTCTCTTCTCTATGTTCTCTCTCTCCTCTCTCCTCTCCCCTCTCTGTCTCTCTCTCTGTCTCTCTCTCTCTCTCCCTGTGTCTCTCTTCTTTTGCTTTTAAAAATATTTTTAAACTCATGAACCCAGTTTATCATGGAAAAGGCCTCTGGGTTCAATGCCCAGTACAACCCTCCCCCCAACAAAAAAATTTATTTGGCAAACAGTAATGTAGATTTTGGAGTCTGTAAATATTTCTTTAAAATGAGTATAATCATAAATCACGAATACTTGAAAACATTTGTTCAAGTTGGCAGAATTTGCATACGTATATACAATTTGACAAAATATACATAATATGACCCTTATATCCAAATCATATTCTCCATGTGTAAAATAATCACAAACATAAGACACCCAAAATACTCAGAATATAAGTAAAAACAGAGATTATAGTGGATAGAAACACAAAATTTGAGTTGTAAAGCTCGCAGATTTGTAACCAAGTTCACTTACAGTTACTTGGTTATCTTTTAAATGATAAAATCAAAATACCTTTTTCAAAAAATAGCTGTAAGAATAAAAATTGAAGCCCTCATAAGTAACTGTTATTTAGCAATCTTACTGAATTCTGTTTCAAGAAATCAGCTTAAGAAAATGATCACAACTCTATATTTATTATTTACCCTGAATTTTCATTCTTGCCACTAAAACCAATATTAAAAAACTAGCAAATCTACAGTAAAAATATCTATTTTAAGCTTACACATTAGGCTTAATATTGGTATGAGGTATAAATAAATTGCTTTTTTAGTCTTATATTGTTTACAAAACTGATTTTATTTCAGAAATATTCTTCTTCAGTGGATGAAACACCTGGAAGAACAAAATTAGAAATCCTATGATACTAGTTTACCTAACTACATGAAACTCAGTAATTTAAACATAAGCAGGTTTATAAAATCAGAAAGGATAAAATATAAATCAGAGATAAGTGATATTTGCTAGTCAAGGAAGCAACACTATTGTCAGATATCTATACTAACACACAATTTAAAAAATATAACAAAATGTACTGAAAGCACACTGCGTTTTTTCCCCTTTTGTTCTAACTACAGTATCAGGAACCCTAGGAAATGAAGACAGAGGTAAACCACAAATATATACCAAATTCCCAGAAGACAGAAAAGCATGGAGATCTACAGGGTTAAATTTTATTTTAAAAGTTATGGAAAAACTTAACTGGTGGTTTTAGAGAAAATTAAGAGTGATAATCATTAATATATCAAACTATTAGTTCAGCTAGAATATTTAACAAACTATGGATCAATATGGAAATCTGGCAAAAGAGAATTGTTGGAGAACTTAGGAACTGACATAAAGTTTGAGATTATTATGTTTTTGTTAGGAAAAAAATTATAAATATTTCTCTGTGCCTCATTGTTACAGAAATGTGGAAAACTTCTCACAATTTTATTTCCTCTATACATACCATGCTTCCTCACTATACCAGAGTATTACAGAATCTCTAGCACATTTATACTTCATAAACACACACAATAGGATCAGTCAGTATAACTAAAAATATATATTTAAATCTAGAACGGATGATTAAAAAATAAAAATATGTATTCAAAACTTGAATGGATTAAAAGAAACAAAAGGAGTATTTTGTATACATGTACAAAAAACTATTTATATATTGTCTCATATTCTATGATGAAAAATTTAATTCTAAAACTTTATTTCAGATTAAATCTTGCAAAAATTTGATATAATTTTCTAATAAAAGTATTTTAAATTTTAAACCACTGAGATTCATCAATGCTGTATTTTACACGGGGAGAAATAACCTTTAACAATGTCAGTTAACAGAATTGAAATTCACTGCTAATTTTAAGAAGTTATTTCCAAACATACAGTCTAGAGTAAGCATAAGGAATGCTTGTTAATATGTTTTCAAAAGTTGGTTAATAAAAATAGAATCATAGATGATTTCTATCAGAATTGCACAATATTATTAAGAAATATGGCTTCATTATGAGTAATAGACCTGCTGAGTTTGCATTTATTTTTCACCTAAAAATAAAAATGAAAGATGCATTCTTGGTAGAAAAAGACCAGTGTTAATTTTGTGATTGAAACTAGTAACATTCAAGACTTTCATTCTAAATCCTGTCATTTTGGATCATATTTTCAAGGAACTCAATCTGATGTTAAAAGACATGTAGTAACTTGGATTTCAAACTTTAGTGCTTCAGAAATATGTTTATATGTGTCATCATGTAATTATAGCTACCTTAAGATTAAGGCAAGTAGCAGCAATACACTGGAAATATAATTGAATAATGCAATAGTCCAGAAGCACGTGTGAGGATGATGCCTCTGAAAAGCTGCTCAAAGCTTCAGAGTTTGAAGTTAAATTTTTGATGTTGTCACTCTCAATCTATTGAATGGCTGACAGACAATCAAACCCGTCTGGCTGGCTGGCAGCTCATTTTGCTGGCAGGTGGCAAACAATTAGACACACCAATTTGTGCCTCCTGATGACATTAAAGCATGAAACTAAGTTGTATGCAGGGCCTAGTGATTTGTGTGAAAGCATTTCAAAAATAATACTCTTTGCCGCGGCAACTCATTTCAGACTGCCACCTCCCATTATGGCTTTGAGCAGTGAAGACGACAGACTTGAGTTACGTGCAGTGCAAGGCCGCTTCTGTTCAATCCGTCATTGGTGCCCCCTGAGACCTCAATCCCCTCCTTTCATCAATATCACCTCATCATTTACATTTGATAGTACTTGAGCTACTGCATATATTAACTACACTAAACATTCTTCCCCTAAAAAGAAATGAAATAAGCTTTGTGCTCTTCCATTTCATTTCTACATATGCAATTTAGAATAATAAGTCTACTCCCACGACATTATATACAAATGCTACCAAGAAAAAAAATCTGTAATTTTAAAGCAATATTTTCAAATGTGTGGTACATTTTAGATAGCTAAGAATACTGATATTCAAGTGATCACTTTAAATTTTAATGAAAAATAATAATTCAAATTAAAACAAAAATATTTTTCTTAAACATTGCACTAAATTACAATAGCTCCATATTTGTTTGTATTTTAGTAAAATTTAAAAATGTGATTTAAAAGAAAATGACCCAAAAAATTAAAATGATCTTATATATTACTGTAGCATTTATAGATACAGATTTATTGATATTCAAAAGTATATACACTTGAAGAAAAATTTTATTCAAAGCCATAAACACAAATATAAATATATTCTGTGAACATGACCCAAATACTGAAATAGAGAACATCAATAAAGTGTAAGTGTCATAAGGAAAAATAACTATATGAATAAACACATAAATATGTCACCACAAATTATTAAAAAAGGAAAAATATTTCCCTGCATTTTATGGTTCCACCATTTTTCACTTCTCAAAACTTTTCGCAAAGCAGATATTACTTTTTATAATTATTTCCTAACACTCTAAATTCACTGAAGATAAAACTTTATATTGCATAAGATAATGCCATTTAGATTTATACAACAAATTTTCAAGAAATATATGAAAAGCACCGCTTAAAGTGTCTGTAGGCAAAGTTTAAATTATGTTTGTCAATGAAAATAATAACCCACCCTAACTCAGAGGCTCTGCTGCCACACTTATACCCCTAAAATCTAAAATATTACTCTTTATAGATCCAACAAAGCATTTTGGCCATTTTAGAGAAAGTTATATAAAATACAAGTTATATTTTGATTATATATTTATTTTGACCTACTGTTTTAAGAAACATTTAGGTTTTTTAACTCAACCTTGACTCTAAAGCTAAAAACATTTGCTTATCAAGCATCTGATACATAATAAAATGTGTCATAAACATAAATTTTGGATATGAAAAAAGTCTTTTAAAGCTCAACTTAATTCAGATAATAAAGCAATACATTCTTCAGTTTATACATTAATACAGAAAACCATAATTTGGAATATATAATAATCCCCATAGTCAAAGTTAAGTATAGCACTATTGTTGGTCATCAGAAACTAGCTAAGTAATTTTTCAATACTGTATATGTTTGTATATCAAGATACAGTATATGCACAAATTGGCTATGTACAAAATGTTATTTTGCTTCTTTGAACTATCATTTTTATATACAAAATGAACAAAAAACTGTCATTCTTTACAAATTCTTTGTATGATCTAACATTCAACTGTAGATATACAGACTATAATGTAGATTATATACCTAAAATGACAAAATGCCTATGGAATACATTTATTTTCAAATATATGCCACAAAATATGGCTTTTACATGACTAGAAATTCCCTATGAAAGATGATCTCATTTGTTTTTATTTTTCAATATACTTCCATTTAAAAATCAATTGGTTTTGTTAATTAAAGGCAGGACACTCAGTCTCTAAAAATGATTCCAATATGTTAGAGTACTAAAATTGAATTTCAGAGTGAGACTGTATCTTGGGGATATTTGCCTATCTCTTCTCCCATTTTAAAATTAAAACAATTAAATGCAAAGAGAAAAAATGACTTCTCCAACGTACTGTAGTCCTTTCATAATAGTTTCAAACCAAATCTGGGTTTCCCTACTTCCAGTTTAATGTTTTAGCTACTGTATCTACTGAAATCTCCTTTTTAGGATGTATTATTAAAATGTTTTATCAAGAGATTAATCAGGTTGGTCAATTACTTTGATAGTCTTTGTAATGAAAACTCACATTGAAGTTTTCAAGACATTGTAATTTTTCTACATTAACAGCTTAATTCTCTTTCTACCGATAGAGCTTTGTGAATAATAAGTCTAGTACTTACCTGTCAAAGGAATGAAACTGCATAGGAAGAATAGCATGTGCTTCTCTCTTCAACGCTGGATCTGGATATGGGATCGGTTCTGGACCACATTCTGCAATTTCAACAGGAGCAGCCACAAGACTTTTCAGTATTTCCTTGACATTGATGCCTTTGGTTTGACTAATACTAGATATGGAAGGTGCAGGTTTCAACATTTCATTGGGATTTTCAGTTAAGCTCTCTTGTGATTTCTTCACATCAGATGACAAAGTGGATAACAGTTCACTCATGGCGTCAGGACCTGCAGGGGTTTCTAATTCTGCCCCATTGAGGATGCTAGCCACTTGCTCCTCACCAATTCCTGAGTCTGTATGAGGAATTGAACTTTCTAGATGAATATCTTCACCAGGGGCTGAAGTTTCTTTTTCCTTTATAGTATCTGGAAATGCAGCAGGTGTTTCTGTAATGGAAAAAAATAATTAAAACAAAAAGAGTTTCACAAGAGAGTCTCATATCACTGGTAAAATGTCCTCATCATAGAATAAAGAAAACAAATCATGGAAGAAAAATTTTCAAGGGCATATTTGAATGCATAATAAAGGGGACAGTGTCAGGAAATTGTTCTCATAACAATTATTAATGATAATGCATCATGCAAAAGAAATTCTTATACTTTCTTAAAAATTATTTCTTAAAACTGTGAAGTCATTTTAAAACTTATTTTGCAAATTTGATAACCAATACTAAAATGTCGCAAATATTTAAACTAAGACATTATTTAACAATTACATGTACATAACTCACAAAATTCAAAAAAATTGCAAAATACAAAGCATGTCAAATTATTAGTTCAAAAACATAGGATAATGTCCTTCAAAAACTTTTGTCACTATAATCATTTTGAAATACTCATGTTCACTTTGTGAATGTAATTTCAATCTCTAAACACTGAATCAAAACATATAGACAGATACGAAATGCATGCTAGTAATTAAAATAAATTTCATGAAACTAATTTTTGAAATATTAAATGCTTACCAAATCTCATACAAATGTTTACAGAATGAAATTTACCATGTGGTAGTTATGAAGTTCTAAATAATCTTAAAATATCTATCAAATCTAAGAAATGCTGTTTTGATAATAATGTTGTTAGGAGATCAAAACACACTGAAAGGATTAAAGATAAAATAATGGAATTTCTCCAATTACAGGCTCAATCTTTGTATTCTGTCTCTCAGTTTTGTTAATTTCATGAAAAAAATTAATGGAATGATATTAAAATTTACTTAAGATGTCAATTTTATCAATTTTCCAAATTAATTTAAGGATAATTTTGCCAAGTTTACCTTCTTTTTTGTCCTTGATATATATATATATATATATATATATATATATATATGTATATATACACATATATATACATATATACATATATATATTTGTTCTCAATATATGTATATATTTATATGTTAATTGAGGAAAAATAAAATTTTAGTTTTATTCAATCTCACCGTTTAATAGACTAAAAATATATAAACCTCATATGACAATGTAGCTTTCTTCACATTTAAAAGAGACTTTAGTTGTGCTGGTTTACCTGTCATTATTGGTGAAAAATAGAACAATTATTTGGGAAATAACATAACAAATGCAAATAATAGATAATCAGTGTAAATACGTTTGATGTTCTATTATTTCAAGGATTAAAGATTAAAATACCTTAAAGTTTTGAAAAGACAATCTCAATACTACTAGTAAAAGCACTAGAGAAGAAACAGGTAAGAGGTTCAAATACCAGGTGGCTTTTAAAAAGAAAATCTTTTGTTTTTGTTTTTTATTTCTGTTGTTGTTATTGTTTTTCTTCAACTCCTTACCCTATTTTGAGGCAAAGTCTTGCTCTGTAGTTCATGCTGGTCTTAAACTTAGTATGTTGCATGAATTCGTCTCGAACTCGTGCTCCTCCTAGTTTAGCCTCCTGATTGTTGGGATTACAAGCATGTGCCATCATGCCTAGCTGCAATGCTCTGTCACTTAGATTGTCAGGAAAATAGTATTCTTTGTCTTATTTTGCTTAAAACTTAGATACACATTACATATATTCCTATGAAGGGTTGGAGGTATAGCTCAGTGGTAGAGTGCTTGCCTAGCATGCATGAGGTTCTGGGTTTGATTCCCAGCATTGCCAAGCAAACAAATCTATGTATATATGTAAGTATACATCCTTTGGACTACATCAAGGATTATATATAGGTATTTGTGTATGTGTATATATGTGCTTGTATTTCTGTATGTTTAAAAAGAAAATCTTAAAAGAAAAATGACAAAAATTAAAAATAAAAGCATTAGCAAAAAGATGAAGGATTTTTCCTCAATTAACATATAAATATATACATATATTGAGAACAAATATATATATGTGTATATATGTATATATATACACATATATATATCAAGGACAAAAAACAAAACAAACAAACCCCCATGATGTTTCTAGAACATCTAACAACAACAACAAAAAGAACAGTAATGAGTCACTGAAAAAAGAGGTTAAATAGGGTTGTTCATGAAATAAATCTTGAATCAGTGAAGTCTGTACAATCTTTAGGATATTCATATCTATAAGCCAAGAGAATAGCCATACATTTGGAGTATTACTCAAATAGAGGTAATAGAAACTTAGGATACTGATGAAATAAGTTATAATAAGATAATTTATATAGAGATGATCACTTTCACTATTAAAAGATACATGAGTTTAGTTTTAATACATTTTTACATTAACAGATTATGTATTTTTGTTTCGTTTTTATTTTTTTGAGACAAGATCTCGCTATATAGACCAGACAGGTCTTCAACTCACTGCACTTCTCCTGCCTCGACCCTCCAAGTGCTGCAATTACAAGTGTGTGACACACCATGCTTGGCTGATTGTAGATAAATACATATATATAAGCAAACTATGAAAACAACAATTATGACATTTCTATAACACCAGGACAAAGAGTGTTCAATTCAGAAATAAAATGGCCCTAAAAAAATAACAACAACAAAAAAAACCAGCATGATGTATTGTAGCATGGGCTAATTTTTCTTTTTTTGCTAATTTTTCTTTTTTTATCTTAAAGAGAATAAAACAAAAGAGGACAGAACAAAGCAGATCTGAACAGAACAATGTTAGCAACACAGCACTTTATAACAAGACAACTGGATATTAACAGTAGCTATCATAATATCTCATTGTTTGCTATAGTTGGACATAGTTTCAAAAACAATAATATCAAACCATACCACAATAGTATAAAACCATTCAAGAGAATGAAAGAATTACAGGGCATTCTGAACCTAATAACAGAAAATGATCAATGGCTACTATAATATCTCATTTTCAATAAAAAATTTGTTTATACTATCACATATATTAAAATCCTAATAAGACACAACATGATAGAACCGATGGTAATAGAAGAATAAAAGCATGGTAGGACTTCAAAGCAAGACGATAGCAATGGCTGCCATAATGTTTTGTTTTCTTCAAAACAGCTGTTCATACCAACACATAATAAAGTCAAACAAAACAGAATAAAACCATTCCAACTGATGAATGAAAACATTAAAAGGCTTCAAAGTTATGTAATGGAGAATCATGATTACCATAAAATCTTACATACTCTTACCAATTCGCATACGAGGGAGACTATACGGTATTTACACATGTAAGTTTGGTTTATTTCGCTTATGAGTATGGTCTCAAGTTGTGTCTATTTATTTATAAATATCTCAATGTGATGCTAATTTTTCTTATAGAGTTTAATTATCAAAGACAACTTAGCCCTTAATAGAATTTAGCCTGGTTTACAGATTTGCACTAGAATTTTGGCTTTAAAATGGTATCTAAACATATTTATGGTATATGTTACATTAAAAGTTACACAAATACTTTACAATTTCAAGTAATATTAATGTGTTTAGTAAATAAAATACCTACAAAATAAGTTCACAAGCTACCACATCCAAAGATTTTGTCAAGTATATAATATTTTTGTTTATCTGCTCAGCTAACTTCCAATGAGCATTAAAATCTACAATTTTAATCTGATACTTGCAAATCCAATTAAACATTTTTCAATTATAAAACACAAGTTTATTAATATTTAATATTAGAATATTTTCAAATAGCTCATCCAACTTTTATACAGCACCAGCCTTTTCTTTTCTTTTTTTTGGTACCAGGGATTGAACTCATGACATCACACTTGCCAGTTGGATGCTTATCCACTGAACTAAATCCCTGGCTAGCCTTTTCTTTTTTATGAGACTGAATGATTAAAAAAACCCAGTAATTTTCACATTTCAATAGAATTCTATTCAATTACATCTTGTAAAGCAAACCCTGTGATTATGTTAAACAGCAATAAAACTAAATATTAGTGAAAATGCTGTTATACATAAATAAAAAATATTAGAATACAAAACAGTACCTTAATTTTTCATTATATTGTAACACCATTCATAGCACTTGCTCTCAGTGAATACGACACACCTCTGGTTGGATAGCTTGTTTCTAGAATATACTAAAGTACTTTGAGGATTGAATCCAGTAACTTTAATAGGAAGTTAGACAGAAACAACACAGAAAGAATGAATGTTTGCATGTGTTCATGTTATATGTTAACGCTGGTGAACTAAACAAGTTTTCAATAATTCTCATCAGTTTCTGCCACAATAGGTCACATTGGCACACAAAGCAAAAGCATTACTATCCTTAGTGATCTTAAGCTTTCAGAAACAGCAAGTGGAATGTCAGGTGACTTCTTTTACTGTTTTTCAGTGAATTTAATGAATTCATTTAATATATTTGGGAAGAAAATAGAGGGCTAAATTCAGCAAACAACATTACATGGTGACCACATTACTTCCTCCCAAATTCCCATTTTACAGTGATTTATGTAATTTCAATATATTTCACATATTAAAGTACTGAATTTACCATTTTCCAAACTAAATAAAAAGTAACGTGAAAAAAAATATAATTACTTGTTAGCACAGCACTAAAAATTGTGTTAAGTATTTGCACTTTGAATATCAACTAAATTCACTTTAATTTACACTACAACATGAAAAACTGAATGTAACAAACATTTTTATATTAAGTTCTTTAGAGTGACATTAAGTTACATAAAAATTAACTTTAACTCCCGAGTGGAAAAGGTATATGAAAGATTTTAAATCATTATTAAAGTTCGTTTGATTCACATAAAAGAGCTTGCAATGCACCAAACTGTTATTTTCAAGTATTTTTATAATGGTTTATTTGATAGTTATGTTAATTATGAAAAGCATACAACTTCAGGAATTCAAATTTATTACAAAGGATACTCATTAGGAAAAAAACTGGTAATTGAGAAGATACAATTTAAAAGTCAAAAAACCTTCTAATTGGTGTTTTGATTATACTGCGTCTAAGGTATAGAGTTTGAGTTACCAAACTTGGAGTGCATTGAGCTAATTATGGATGCACTGCATATATTAATAGTTTTTGTCATCAAATTTGGCATTTGGTCATGCCAGTGTTTCTTCAGATAGTCTTTCTGTCCCTGTCTTTCTCCTTTCTCTCCTGCAGGGTTTCCAATGTGCCTATGTTGGTTTACTTAATGGTGTCTCAAGAGTTTGTGAAAGACTGCTCACTTTTTGTGTTTCTTTTTCTATTCCATTTCTCACCCTAGGATAATCACAACTGATTAGTCTTCAAGTAGGCAGATCCTTTTTTCCTCCCAACTCAAATATATACATAGAGCCGGCTATTTAGCTCAGTGGCAAAAATGCCTGCCTGGCAAGTGCAACGTCATGAATTCTATCCCTGGTACCAAAAAAAAAAAAAAAAACCCTCAAATATATACATATATGTTAAACAACAACTGATATAAAGTGGTCTTCCCAATTTTGGGGGCTTCTAGGGATTATTTTCTATTACTTACCCCAAACCCTATTCCACCCTTGTATATTGCCTAAATTTTCCTATTTCTTTGTCTGCTTCAGACAAAGAAATTTGTTGTTGTTACTAAAAATTAGATATTTTAAATAAATTTATATGACAACCCTATAAAAGAGATCCCTGGTCAGCATTTACTGTTTTTCTATTTACTGGCTTTCTTGAACTAATTCTGTAGTATCTATTTTCTATCATTGTAGCTACAGAAATGTCTGCTCACCTACTGTGGTGGCCAGCTAATGACTAGACAGATACTGGCTTAAAAGTCTTGAACCAATAAATAAATAAATAAATAAATAAATAAATAAATAAATGTTCTCTTTTTTGCTAGAGGCTGTGCAAATCCACAAGAGTTGATGCATACTTGCAATGTTCCCACGGTTTAAAACACTCCTTCAGTCTGCACTTCCTGTTTGTGCCAGGCCTCAAGATCAGCAAAGTTGAGAGACTGGCTCCTACTGGGGTGTCTGAATATAGGCACAGTACCTCATTCACACATCTTCTAGTTAAGATAATAAACAAGGTTATTTTTTGTCCCAACTAGCACTGTCAATTCAGGCAGTGACAATGTTAAACTAATGAACCCCTACTTTGAACACAGAGTTTTTACTATCAAACAAGCTCCATCAGGTCAGAAACTGAAAAGTCCCATGAATGAAGCTTCTCTTGGGAGCTTCCAGGCAGCTCAAATAGTTCATTGCTCTACAAATGGAATTCTATAAGGAAATCCAATCATAGTCCACCCCATTCTCCAGTGGCTAGGAGCTGCTAGCTTTTATAACTACCACGGGTGAATGGCCTCTGATTTTCTAAGTGACCAACCACCTGGGAGAGTGACAAGCAACAGGACAAGTTAAATCATTATTAATACTCTCCTGCTGGCTTGTAAGACCAGCGATACCTGCATGACTGTCTCATACATGACTGTACTACTTGTACCACCAGGGTTACAATCTGCCTAATGGGACAGTCATGCAGGTACCACCAGTGGTCAAGTGGCCCGGCAGTGAGACTAGGATTTATAGCCTTTTGAGAATGTGATAATTAAATCTGCTGTTCTCTAAAGATTCCATAGTTCCCCAATAATTAATACACTTTGAGTTGTTGTTACTCTTTGATTATGTTGCACAGAATTTAAAAATTTGATTTGACATTTTCTGTCAGTATTCTCACTGCTTGTGTTCTGGAGGTCCTTTCTACTGAAGGTTCACCTTATAATTTAAAATCTTTTCTCCAAATTATATTTGAAAGTCAAATTTTAATGTTGCTTCAATTTATACATTTGAATAATATATCAATAAGCTATTTTGAAATGTTTACACATGCATATTATATGTTTCTCTTGCCCTACCTTGTATTTCTTTTCTTTTCTCAATGGGAAAAAAAAAACACTCCTACTTAAGTGCTGCTATGTAACTGAAGCCACCACCAACACTAACAATAAAAATGTTAATATATCTACCTATAATTTTTCTAGAATTGCAGAAAACAGCATAGAACCAAACATATAACTCTAATGATATCAATTAGATAAGCCAACGATTTGACTATTATATAACAGCCCAGAGCTCAGCCTCTTAAATTAAGACTAAAATTCATATAAGAATTATTTTATCTTCCTTAGGATGAATTTATCTTTCTTCACTTTTATTCCTTTATATAGAAAATCGGATATAATCACACATATATCATAGTGAACAAACATAATATATGACTAGTGCATAATAAATCTTACAATAAATTTTTGTACTTTCTATCATTGTTTTTATTATCATCATTGCCATAAAAAAATTAGAAAAATCAGCACCTAAGCACTCAATCAGTTAGTTACTCCTTCTATTTATTTGTATCTACAATCTCTCTTCTTTTGGTCTTGCCCCTTTAAAAAATTCTTCTATCCTGAATACCTACCCTTAACATTTTCAGCCCTCAAGTTCTTTTAGACTTTCTCCTTTTTTCTTATAGGCATTCAGAACAGAACAATGGGATTGAAACAAAATTGATAAAATCTCCAATTATAGCTTAACAATTTGTCAGTTTTTCATAACACCTCCAACAAATAATTTACTCTTTCAGAGTTACAGGGAATACAGGAAAACATTGTTTCAAGTATGTTATAAGGATTACAAAACTTGGTACGTCATCATTTGTGATTTCCTTGCTTAAGCTTTCCAAAACCTGAGATAGTCCCTTCAGCCATCTTGAAATTAACAAATCAAAAATGGAGGTCTTCATCACTTTCTTCTATCTAATCCTGCCTGCTTTATGAAGTTGTCCTTTAACTGCCTCAATACTTGAGACTAGACATCCAGGGATCAGCTTTAAACTTCATATTCCTCCGTGTTCTACTTCAAGTCTATTACCGTATCATGTCCATTTTACCTCCAAAATTCACTTCTAATTTACTTTGCTTTTATTTTACTTATTTATCTTTTGGTTACGGAGATTGAACACAGTAGCTCATTCATGCTAGGTAAGTGCCACTGAGCTATGTCCTCAGCCCTTTTTCATTTTTTATGTTCATACAGGGTCTCTCCAGTTGACCAGACTGTCCTTGATTAACAATCTTCTTCCTCAGGCTTCTCTCTATTGCTAAGTAACAGCATCTCTTTCCTAGAAAGTAACAATCTCCTAATGGTTTAATCTGGAATTCATTCTATTTCCCACTGTATTTAGAATATGCTTTTAAAATTATAAACCAAGTTATCAACTATATAGTAGGCAGCATAACACACCTATAAAATAAGAGGTCCAATTCCTAACTTCCATAACCTGAAAACATGCTTCACATGGAAAGAGGAACATTAAATATAAGGGCCATACAAAGGGGCAATTATCTTGAAATATGCAAGTAAGCTCACTTTAACCCTAGGGGTCCTTGGAAATGAAAGTTTTTTTTTTTTTTTTTTTCCGTACTGGGGATCGAACTCACGACCTTGCACTTGCCAGGCAGGCGCTTATGCCGCTGAGCTAAATCCCCAGCCCATGAAAGGTCTTTCCTAGATGACGGTATGACAACAGAATGTTCAAAGAAATGCATATTCCCGGTACATTACAGAAGGAGTCTATGACTCAAGGAATATGGATGATCTCTTACAGATGGAAACAGAAAGCAAAGTGGATATGCCCTGAGATCTACAGAAAGAAATGTAGACTAACCAATACCAGAATTTTAGCCCACTGAAACCCAAGTTGGACCTCTGATCAGGACTATAAGATAATACTGTGTTGTTTCAGGTTTTTAAGTCTGTGCTAACTTCTTATGACAGCAACAGAAATAAATAAAACAGTCTATTAGTTTACAATTAGACCTTTAACATAGATTTGTACATTTCTTACATGATTTGATGCCTATCTACCTATCTAAACTCATGTAGTGCTTCTCCTTCCCTTTATTATTATATGTCACCAACATATGTCCCAGAAATATGCCAACCAATTTTTCAGAACATGCAGCTTACTTTTTGGTAATGTCTGTATTATTTTCCCCAACTAACTCAATTTATACTTTGGTTTAGCAGGAATGTCACATCTGAAAAGCCATTTCTATTCTTCAAACCAAAGTAGGTTATTTCTTTTACACTTTTTCATAATACAGATATTTCTTACTTAATTGTTTAACAACTGTTCAGATTTAAGAACACGATGTGTTGTTTGGATTTAAGACTTTCCACTTAGAGTTCTTTCTTTTGTGGGGTGTGCAGTTGTGTGCATCTGCTTTGTAGATCCTCAGTGTCTGTGTGTGTGGAGGGTTGTATGTGTGTAGTAGTAGTAGTAGTAGTAGTAGTAGGTGAGTGTGCAGAAGTAATAGTACTAGACATTTGACAGTAATTTCTGCTGACTGCCCTATAGAACACAACACTCTAGTTTTATGTTTTTATACATCATAATACTATATGTCAGAATTATACAAACAAAAGCAAAGTTATCAAGTTGGCATTTCCTGTGATCATTCCTTTGTTCTAAATATTGTAATGTATGTATTACATAAAACTCCTCATTTAGTGATCAATTCATTTAATGAACTGTCATAAGACTTTATCTTGGTTGTTAATCAACAAAGATCTGTAATCTCAAAATGTATTCCTTAGGATACAGTATAATTTGCAATTACATATTTATTTATTTATTTTTCTTGGTACCAGGGTTCGAACTGATGACTTCGTGCTTGCCAGGCAGGCGCTTAAGCCACTGAGCTAAATCCCCGGCCCTGCAATTACATATTTAAATTAGTGGTTTCTGAAAGTATATTTCCCTTGCTAGACTGTTAGCTTCATAGAGATAAAGACTTTTTGTTCACTATTACATATCAGCACCTGTCACATAGTAGGAAATCATTTATGTATTCAGAAAACATGTGACAAAAGAATTTTAAAGTTAATAAAAGTTTTAAAGAACTAATATCAATTTTACTGATGTGAAAAACAGATGTTTATAATATGTTTTTGGTAATTTTTATTTTAAGGAGGATAAAACCAAACCAAACAAAACAATAAAGTCAATCAAATAAAACAGTGTGACACAGGACTTCAAAACAAGATAACAGCAAGTCAGCAATGGTTACCATAGTGCCTTTTATTGTCTTTAAATAGCTGCCCATTACTTCAGACATAGTAAAAATCAGAAAAACAGAACAGAATAGACACAATAAAAACAAAACAATGAACACAAACATGCTGTATACTACAAATATATACAGTAAACATAAGTAAGATAGCTATTACTATCACTCTTAAAGCACAAATTCTAATAAGCAAATTTATGTAAGTACAAGAAAGAAAGGAAATAGGATTATTATACTAAAGAACAGGATGATAGTACAAAAGAACAACTGCTATTATAATTTTCTTCATTACACATCATGGCCAAGTTAAAACTTTTAGGCAAAATGCCACTAAAAGAAATGTCCAAGGCTATAATTTCAGAAATCATTTCTACAGTTCATTACAAAAAGAAATGTCTATATGAAAGTTTTGAACCAATATCTGGATACAAGTCTACGGTATGATGATCAGTTTTTTGTTTCCTAGCTTCTGTAATCCAAGCAATACTGATATTAGTGCAACTCATTGGAATAAGATGTAGGGGAAGAGAGGTTGAAGGGAGGCAAAGGGAATGGGAAAAAAAAGAGGAATCAAGATAAATCATGACAGTCCAAATTCCCTATGATGAACGTAATCATTATGTGTACCTAAATGGTACCAATAAACTTAATAAAAAATAAAAATAATCTGTTTATTTCAAAAATGCAAGAAGAAAAAAGTATAACAGAGGGAGCCAACAGAACATAAATTCAGTGATCTCAGAATATCCATTTTAATTTTTTATTCAAAATGAAACTAGAGAATAAAACTAGGAGTTAACTTTAAAACATATCTTGGACCTGAAGGAGTATCTCAGGATGGGGTATTTGCCACCTATGTGTAAGATCCTTTGTTTGATATCTAGTACCATACAACAAAGATATATCCTCAATGTTTATCAATAGCCAGTACTAACATTTCATCTTCCATACTTATAATAAAAATATAGATATCTTAATGAAAGAAATGGACTCCAAATCTATGAATTTCCTCTGTATGGATGCTCTATTACTTGTAAAAGAATTCTTTCTAATCAATATAACGTGATAACTTTCTGACAATGAACAAAATCAGATTAATGCTAAAGATCAAGATATTTTATTTCTAATTACTGTGAAATACATCATAGTGTCTCTCTAGATTCTAGCTTTTGTTAATAAAAATGTTATCTATGCACAAAATAACATTATTATTCTTCCTTATTTGAAAGCAGAATTCATAAATATATTAAAAGTATAACAAAAAGTCAATCTTATTTATCTTTAAAAAGTAGAAGCAAAGTTATTTCTTATCCTAAAGTAACAACTAAGAGCTTACTTTTTAACTTTGACATTACCACAAACTCTTCTCACAATAACCACTACACTACAGAATAAAATAGCAGTTTTTATCCACTGCCATATTGCCACATAAAGAGAATAATAGCAAATTTACCACTTTAGCCTTGAAGAAATTCAGTTAAATTATGTTCCTGTTTCAGTTACTTTCTTTGTGGCTGGGACAAAATATTTGGCGATTAACAATTTAAGGAGTGGTTTATTTTGGCTCACATTTCAGTCCCTAATAGGCTGGTTCAAAGGCAGGACAGCAGGAGGCAGGGGCACAGCAAAGGAACAGCTAATTATCTCACAGAAGGCCAGAAGCAGAGAAATAAGGGAAGAACCAAGAAAGAAGATACACCCTTCCAAGCCACACCCCCAGTGACTCACTTCTTCCAACCAGACCCCACCTGCTAATAGCAACTTGGCTATACTGCCCCTACAACCCAATAATCTTTCAAAACCCCTGCTTATGAGCTCATAAGGTTCTTGTGGGAGATCTAAGTAAAAACAAGTAATAGTCCCTAAGACCATGGTTAAGTTCAGCTGAAACTGGTATCATAACAAGACTTTCTTGATAAAATACATTGACATTATGATACAAGCTCCTTAAGTCACAGCAACCACTATAGCATACATTCCAGTAAATGTAAGTGAGTATTTTGGATATACACACTCAAATTCCACACATTTGACCCCATCTTGGTTCAATACAGTTCATAACTATATTTGTTGGCTAGCAATAACATTGAAACAAAAAAAAATTTTTATTTCATTGTATTATCCTGTTCAAAGATTGCATGATTATAAAAAAGTTATCTATGCACTAATCAAGTTGTAACACAAAATACTGAACTAGCTTTGTTCCAAAAGATGGTCTTCCATATTATTAACCAGTTATAGAATATACCGAACTATGACTTTGTCTGAAATTCAAAGTCCTCTTCCAAACTCATTCCAATTACTGGCAGAATCTGATTCCTTTTTATTGTAAGATTAAAGTCCCCAACTTTCTTGCTGGCTGTCAGTTGGAGAAAGGTCCTGTCTCCTACAAGGTGTTCTGAAGTCCTTGCTCCAATCTGTCTCACACTTCAGATCTCTTTGACTTCCAGAAAGATCTATTAAATCAGTGGAGAAAATTCTATACTTTCACAGAGGTCATGTAATTAGGCCAGATCCACCTAGATAATCATTTTTTCTTAGAAGTATTTGTGGCATATAATACAACAAATTATAGTAATAATAATCTATCATATTCCCTATCACAGGAATTTGGCAAAGGGGCTGTCACTGATTTCTGCCTTTCATAACTCTTTGTTTCTGCAGCTACTAATCTCTTGTTAATCTATCCCACCTAGAAACATTATCATTTTGTCTGTTGTATATTTTGGCTCTAAAACTTGAAATTGGTTCTTTTTCTTTGTATCTTCAAGTTCTCGTTTTATGCACTATTTTCTTTAAATTGAAAAGCATTTTAAACATACTTTAATGGTTTTTTTAAATGTCCTTATTTTATTGTTCTAATATCTCTATTGTTTCTTATTGTTTCTGTTACTATTTTTCTTCTATCATGCATCACATTTTCCTTCCTCTTTACATGTTTAGTAATATACCATTAGTCGTTGAACATTTAATGACACAGTTTTTTCAGTAAAAAATTTTTTGCATGCCTTTAAGGAGTACTGAGAATCTCCTGACTATAAGTTAAATGACATAGATCACTTTGATATTCTCAAAGACTTTTTTATCCTTTTTTTTCCTAGTGAGTATAGAATAACTTTCATTTTAAACTGATTTAGTCCCACTACTAAGATATGACTCTTCTGAAATCTCTAGCATAGTCACCATTATACATATCTACATGTTAAATATTCTTAATTTTCAGAGGATAAAGAGATAAAATGGAATAGAGATGTAAAACCTATACTTACCTTTTAATAGTTAGAGATAAATATAACATATTGTATCTCCATAAAACCTGAGCCTTTGTTTACTTATTTATAAACAATTACATCGAAAACTTATTTTATAACAACATGAAGTAAGAACAACAAATAGATCAGGATACAAGGTCAATATTACCTTTGTAAAATGAGTGTGTAAAGCTCTGCTCAGGAATTAACTTGGCAAGGAACCCATGGTTCAAACTTGGATGAGGGATAGATGGTATGACCACAACTGTGGAGAAAATCATGGAATCAAATTTGTAGCAGCATGTAATAACCTGCAACATGGTTCACTCAAGATTCATAACAGTTCTGTTACTACAGCCTCATGCATACCACGCTAACAATCAAAAATACATCTCTAAAGATAGAAGAGAGGTTATACATTAAAAGAAAAAAATAATACAATTTCCAGGAGTAATTTTAGCAATACACATAGTGATATACAAATACACAAGAAAATCAGCTCTGAAAAGTTCACTGTAATATCATTAATTTTATATATAGATATATGACAGGAATACATTACAAATGAAGAAAAATTTGAGATGATCAAGTCTTACTATTTTAAATAGTCAAATCATACACTGAATGACAAGATGATGCTTAATTTGCGGAATAAAATTAAAAGCAAAAGTACACTAAATGACATAGTCATGTTTATAGGTTAAAAGTAAATATGACATTCAAAAGCAAAACATTACAGCTAAAACATAATCCTTATCTCCAAAACAGCAGTGAGAGGTAAATGAAATGGTTTATGTTTATGAAGAAATAAAGCCACTAATTCCTACTCACTTTTTTAAATACTTATTTAATTTATAGATCATATGCATTTATGTAGGATAGACATTTCCAACTACAAATTGATCCACTGGCAAATGAAATAATCATTGAGTTACCTAGGTTATACTACAACAATAGACAAACAACCTGGATATTAATACTTGGCAGAAACGCAAATTATCGAGGGCATTCTATGCTAAAAATGTTTATAGCTTCTGAGTAGAGTGGGCAAAACCAATGTTTCAAGAATTCCGGCAATATAAACTGGTTTTGCAAGTGAGAAAACAACATGACCCAAGATGGTTCATTGCTGTATATGATGTTGCCTCACCACAATCCTTTGATTTTTAGTTGAGGCCACTTTGTAAAATTTCTGTACAATTTGTACAGAATTTGAAATGTATGCTTGCGAACTAAGAGACTATTCAGCTACTTAATTGTGTCCAGCAAAGAGAGAGAAAAGGAGACAAAGACTAAAAGAAAAGAGGGTAGTAAGCAGGAAGGAGAGAAGAAGAAGTGAGAATGAAAGGAAGAAACTTATTTTGGGCTTTGGCTATAAAGATTTACAATTTTAGCTTATTCTTGTTCTTAAGAAATTATGTAAAGGTTGCTTACTTTTATATTTATAGGGATTAAAAAAGAAATGTATTTAAAAGTATGAATTACTTGTGCATGTATTAAGTAATGGTATAAATAAATGATTTGCATTAATGGATGTAGAAAGTCAAAACTATGGCAATAAAATGAGAATATAGTAAATATGAAAATGTCATCAATATTAATTTATAGTTTTCATGTTATGATTATTCATAAGCCTTTAAAGAATATAAAATTAGCTTTTATATATTATTTAAAAACATACGACAGAATTATAAGTCCAGTTTAAATGTGGGTGCAAAAGTGGGAAAAAAGGAGATGATGAAGAGCTAATTAACTCTAAAGTACCTGTACTTGTTGGAGAATTTATTTCTTGTCTGATGTTTCTTCCTGCTTGGCTTCCAGTTCTTGCTGTTTCTCTCTGGGGTTCTAATATGTCACGATACTTAGAAACCATCAGAACAGAAATGAAGTAAACAACAGCCAGAGCTAAGAACTGTGCCTGCTTGCTATCATCCTGTGTAAATGAAAAGGCAGTTTGTCACTTAATTTTTTAAAGTATAAGTTTTGAAAGTTGAAGAAACTATTCTTGCTCCATTTCTTTATCCAGGCAAAATATGACATTTTTAATTAAAATCTGTATTGTTATTTAACATATTATTTGCTAAGTATCATGCAAATATAAACACAAAACTCTGAAGATGTTTTATTATGAGCTCTAGACTAAAATGTTGTTCCAAATATTAAAATGCTATAATGTTGCTAAATATGCCACAAACTATTACAGCATCCTTTGATTTCTTTACCATTTTTATCAGCTACTTACATAACAATATAGTATGTGTGTTTATATAATATGCAAATGGCATATTTGCAGAATGTCAGATTTTTTTAAAAAAATCAAGAATTTTAACTGTTGTATGGAATAAAACTAGTAAGATTAAATTGCAGTTGGGATACATATAACATTCAACGTAGTACTATTACTTGAGCAACAGACTAAGTGCAAAATAACAAAGATGTAAATAATGAAGGAAAAAACATGAATTAAAAATAAATTTCATATGAGTTCAAAGTGTACAATAGGAGCATAAGACTATTTCAACCTTTGATTTCATTAACAGATAAAAAAAGTAATGATTCAGTTATTCTGCAATATAAAAATGACCTATAAAATACCTCATTTCAAAAGCTCAATGATAAAATGGAATTTTTCCAGAAGAGATTAAAAAAGTGACAGAAAGTGTGAAAAATGTACCATGTTAGGCAAAGGAGATAACAGTTTCAAAAAATAAACTAGTCTAGTAGAAAAGATAATTTTATAGTAGGTTTGCTTTGCTTTCCAAAAATACAATGGCTGCTTGTATCCTTGACAGCTCTAGTTGGAAAGCCTAGCTAATCATCTTTTAAGCAAATAGTGATTAGAATACTAATTTGTTGACCTTTAATACCACCATCTCTAAGAAATACAATGTAAATATTTATAAAGTCCTACCTATAAGCTAGGTAAAAGTGATTTTTCCAAATTTATAACTATAGGTATTACTGGTCCACAAGTAAATAGGTAAAAGTAATACAAACAAATAAAACATATGCATTAAAGTCTAACAACTTCATCAATGGGTAATTTACATTAATTCATTTAAGCACAATGCAAACAAGATTATGAAGTTATAGTATCTGCATTTCTTAGAAAAGAAAGCATACAGAATATATTTATTGATCAATTGGAATTAATTATCAATCAGAATTAGAGCAGCAAATGAAAATAACCAAAATAGATAAAATTCATCCTGAAATAATACGGATTTAATATTTTGCACACTAAAAGCAACATCTTCTGTGGAGATAATTTTTAAGACATGTTTATCTTTGATGTAATAAGCACAGAGAGAAAGAAAAAAAGTATGTACATACACACAGAGAGAAGCACAATCAGACTTGCAAAAGATATCATGCAAGAATGAAATCACACATAGTTTAACCTGTGATATTTTCCACAGTATTTCTATTTCCACCACTTGAAACACAGTACCACACAAGAAGAAATCATTCAATAAATAATGGATACAGTGAGTGAATGTCAGTGGCAAAGCTGCAGAGTTATAAACAAAAGAGACTGAACTATAGTAGTAGCCAAGCTAAAAGTTCCCTACATAGCATAGAATGAGTTGATTTTCATTTAAAACAAAGTCTCCATGCTACTTGTGCTGCTTATTTACAGTTCTGTCTTTGAAAAAGAAGTCAGATATACAGAGAGGCTAAGTATCTGGAGAATAACTTTATTTTTTCTCTAACTGACCCACTTAGCTATTACAAAGCTATGAACTCTATTACATGTCTTCAATTTGCTTTAAAAATCCATCTCTCCACTACTACGCTTGAATAAATAAATTAGTAAAGTGAAATTCTCTTAAAATAATGCATCAATGTAAGATGACTGAAAAGTTTCCAGTTCAATTTTTGAAGATTAAAAATTAGTTTCTCATTTTAGATGAAGATGATCTAATAGAATATAGGTTTGAGGGTAAAGGGAAAGCATAACGAATTCACGTTAACTTCAGGTTGTAAGGAACACTGAAAACATTTTTAAAAGTCTTATTTTTTTCTTACTACATAGCAAATTTGCCACATAACTACTTTACCTAGAACTAAACAGTTTACGAGTTTAAACTTGCAATATCTTCATCATAGAAAATACATGAGAGCAAAGAGAAGAATTTATTTCCTGACATTTTATCAAGTTTTCTTCCTGCCCTATACCTAGTAGGGAAGCACCAACAAAATTCAGAAATCTTTAAAAGTTGAGTAATTCGTAATCGCTAAATTTAAATGTTTATATGCATAGATGTAGTTTTACTAGGAAAACCAGGTATTTGGGGCTGGGGATTTAGCTCAGCTGCGTAAGCACCTGCCTTTCAAGCGCACAGTGATGATGAGTCCAGTATAAAAAACAAAACAAAACAAACAAAAAACAGGTATTTGCAAAATAAAGCAGATGAGAAAGATTCAATGGGAAAAAAACCAAAGTTCTCCACAGTCTGATTATAGTTCAGTTATTTTATCTATGAAGATAGGTCCATGTACATGTATACATGTTTCTCAAAAATTTTTGGAACTCATTTGTTTTAGACATAAGATAACAAAAATGGTTGTCAGATTCAAAATTTCAAAATAGAATTATCTGTATAGAATCTACAATTAACTCTAAAATATGATCAATTGTGTATATGCTGCCAAAGTGAGCACATAAAATACAAACAATTGTAAAACACTTTCTAATGTCCCAAATTATTTAAATGTGACAAGGTGTTTTGTAATCTATGAAAATGATAGTAGAAAGATAATGCTTTTTCTAGAAAGATCAGGTTGATATTCTGACTCTATCTTATACCAGCTGGTGGTCATACATGCTACTGTACAGGAGTTTAAAAGAGGCAAAGCAGTCCCACAGGACTGCAAGTTGGACCTCAGCCTTGCCCAACACAGGAACTGTCATTTTGAGAAGCTCCAAATACCATGAGACTCAAGCAGTGGCAGAGTCTAGTCATAAAGGATAGATCTGGGGTATACAGCCTGGCCTCACCTCATCATCTCCTCTCCAGAGGACACTGAAGCCTGACAGCATTCTTCCAGAGGTGAGTGACCAGGGAGTTGCTCCACCCCTGACCTGCCTGTTCCACTGTCAGACTCTGAGCTGATAAACAAGCAACCTCTGCCTGGGTTGGGGATCTTCAATATTGGATCCTGAGCACACATAAGTCAGTGCCTGGACCCTGACTGGGACATTTATCCAGCACCCAGAGCTAACACTGGTCCTGTTGGAGTCCTTTTCTAGCAACCTGGGCTCATGTAAGCCTGTATAGAGTTCTCATTGCCACACTCCAATCCTAGACCCTTCAAGTCTCTGTTTGACATCTAACATCAATATGGGGTGACCAGGGTTTCAAGTGTTCCAAGACCCCTGGGCACAGTAGAATCTCCACTGTGCATTCAATCAGAGCCCCCAGACACAGCCCCTGTTTAGCACAATAGGCCAGTCCTCTGTCTGGTTAAGAAGCAACAGCAATAGCTGCCTATTCTGCCTGGTATTCCAGATACCCATAAGATACCACCCAGCGCTCTGTACCCTCACTGGCTTTTAGAAATCTGCTCACATTAGTCCTGGGTAAATCTGTTTCTCCTCTGAGAATCCATAGGACTGAGAGTCAGGTTTGAAGCCCACAGTAGTTTCCACATATCAGGAGCCTGTCCCACGGACACTGGAAAATACATCAGGTAATGTGTGTTGATTCCCAACCAAAAGGAATGGAGCCTCAGCAACAAGACCCCACACCTTCTCTAGTCTGGTTCCCCAGTTTAAACAGTTACCACACATTGAACTACAGAGAGAGGTCCCCTTGAACAGAGTAACCTCTCTGCAAACTCAAAGACTATAAAACGGGGCAATGGGGAATATGACTTAAAAGAATAAAGACTAGAGACCTCGGAAGAAAATGGTCCTCTAAAAATATTTAGGAACTTTTCCCTCTTTTTTCCTTTTCTTCTCCATTATTAGTACATTTCTAATTCGTTCACTGCTTTACCACCCATTTTCTTGTCCCTCTTTTAATAATACTTTGATGTATTTGTCTGAATAGGCCCTCTTTTTATTCTTTCCACCTTCTTTTCTCACTTCTCTCTTTCAACTTGTTCCTGTAGTGGTTTTTCCTAGTTTCTTTCCCTCTAGTTTAATCTCCCCTCCCTATTTTTTATACTTCTCTTAAGTGGTTACCTCTGCTACTGTTACCTTTAACCACTAATTTCCTTTTACTCCTTAACAGGACTCCTACACCAATCTTACCATATTCTTCACATGTACCACAGCATTAATTTTCATAATCTACATTTCTTTTGTTCTTTTTTCTTCATACTACCATACCAGTACCACCTACAATTATGAATCTATAGGTCGTTAACTATACCTAACTATGGCTGAATACTGCTTTATGGTGAAGGAGTAAATCACTCTATCAAAGCAATATTTACTATATATAATTTTATAATTTATCTTAGATCTCAGTTTATAACTATAAATCCTGTACCTAGAATAAAAGCTGACAAAATGTTATTAATAGTTCGTCATTTCCAGTTACTACGTGAAACTATATTTATTACTGATTGCTTATCAGTCAAGGTGATACTGCTGGTATAATCAGTTGATCCTCCTTGTATGTAAATGACTAGATTGTCTGGGAGTCTTCCTCTTCACCCTTAACTGGAAGCTTAAGATAATATAGGTTCAATGTTTGATACGTATTATAAACTCAAGGAACACAAATCATGTAGCATTTATAATGTATGGAAAGTATACTCTGGAAAACAATGTAAACAGTGGAAAACAGTCCTTTTTTTCAGCAAGGACATCCATGAATCTAAGAGAAATGATCACTGTATGATAACAGTGTGATCCAAGTTTTCTAAAAAGTTAAACAGAAAATCATCCTTAATGTAAGAACTTTCTAGAATTTATATGTTTTGAATGTGCCTTTTAAAGATGAAGATGTGCTATGTTATAATAATTCATTTGCTTAAAAATATTCTTTTCATAATACTACATATTTCTAAACAGTTAAACTGTTAATAAAAATATTTTTTTCAGGTCTTAGAATCAGATATTAAGTAACATTTTTAATCATGACTTTAATACTACCTTATTATTTAGTAATTATAGAAGTATTATAGAAAATTTGAAAATACAAGTGAGTGTAGAAAAGATAAAAGACAAAATAGAATCTGTTTAAGTAGAAATAATCATTGTTATAATTTTGGTATTTTTCCTTTTAAGAGTAAAATATACACACATGTAATATTTGTATTAATACTAATGTGTTTGTGCATATTTTCTCTTTCTCTTAACATATATCCTGAATCATTTGTTTCAAATGAATTTCCCGCAAAAATATTTTAGGGACTGTATAGTTTTCTGATAACCAAATATGCAAAGATCTACTTAGCTAAAACATATCACCAGGGTATTTATAATGTTGCCATTTTCCTGTAATCATCCCTGATGAAAACATTAAGTTAAATGATTTCCCAGTTGAGTGACTGAGTCAGAAGACATCAACATTTGCAAGAGTTTTAACACAAATTGATAAAGAGGTATGCAAATGTTTATCCAATTTATACTTACATACAACTGATTATATAACAGCATCTTTCATTGTACCTTTATAATGCTAGGTATTAATATTTTAAATTTTTATTAATAGTGACAAGGTATCTTGCATTTTTTGATTTGTATTCTGATTTTGATTGTCTATTTGTAATAATGACCTTTTATCATGTTGTTGTCTTGTATTTCACATGTGATATCCATTGCCTATTTTTATGTCCTTATGTTTTCTTTTCATTAATTTTTCCAGGGAATTTATAAGAATGTACATATGAGTGACAAGTACTCTATTGCATATTTCTATCATGTAGTATCATGCTAGTCTATATTACTTAAATACATCTTAACCATTGTGTGAAGTGGAAAACATTTTCACTAATCTTATTGTTAAATAAAAATTGGGGCATAAATTTTCTAACACTTCTCAAATCATTAAAAAGAAAATACAAAGTGGCTGATTCACAATAATTACATTAACAATGCTATCAATATTGAATCTGCTATAAAACACCGCATTTTTTATAAGTTCATAGAAAGGACACTGCTTTACTTGAGTAAGTGATCATGTGATGAGTGGGTTCTATAAAATCTTTCCCTAAACCATTTTTCCCTGAATCTTTATTAAGCTACATTTCTAATTCAAATTTCCATAGATGTCTATGTTTTTAAAATACAGCTGCTTCTTTAAAGAGTAATTTCCATACAAATTAATCATCCTCAATACCTAATGACCTAATCCTTTCATACATAATATAGTAACACTGATTTATAATAAAACTTTCAGTACCTGAAGATGGAGCAAGAAATAATGTAAGAAAGGAGTAGATGATGCAGGATAAAGTAAATTTTAGTTTTTCAGGGCCACTCCTCCTCCATCAGACATTTCATTTTTTTAAAAAGTGATATCAATAAACTTTCAGAGAAAGCTAAGGTTTAATTATTTTACAATTGGAAACATCCAACAAATTCAGGATATTTAGTTTCAACAAACAGATTCATTATAAAATTTAAATTACACAAATGACTGTAGAGGGTCCTTTTTCAGAGAATCCAAACAGACATAACTTACCACGTCCCGAAAGACAACAGCACGCAGGCGATTGATATCAACATCCTGAAGAAGTCTATCAGGATCCTTAATCGGAGAAAGATTACTCGGAACATTTTCCAAGGAAGTCTTAAAAAGAAAAGAAAATTATGAGTAAAACAAAAGGGAATGGTAAATATAACAACTACCAGAAAGTTCCATAGAAATAGCATTTCTAATATGTTTCACTTATTCTGAAGTGGTCATATCCTTTGCATTTCCTCTTCCCTGAGTTAAAATTTATTGACGACACTCTATAGATTTTAGGTAATACAGTCACATATTAAATTAATGAGCCTTGTTCCCTGAAACTGAACCTTACATTTTTTCACCTATAGAATGTATTACAAATTGTGTGCACGAAAATTGATAATATATTTAAAGTGCCAAATATAATTCCTGTACATAACTGATATGAGCTTTTTGTTTCTGTGACAGAAAACAGACCAGCTTCTACTTTTCTATAGGCATCACACATGACATTTCACTTCTAAATCAAAATGTTTGATTCTTTTGTAGCACTACACTGGAAAAGAGCATGGCATTTGAAGGCTGATAGTTATTTGATTTCCACTGCAATTCAAAACTTACCAGCTTTGGGATCGTACATGAGATCTTAGCTTTTGTAAAACTAAGCTAGATGGTCTAAACAATAGGCTAATAATATTTATCACATGAAGATTTAATGAACATAGTATTTACAGTACAGATGGAGAAAACTAGGACTATTTAAATATACCATTTTACATTTTACAATGATTACCCTAATTTGACCATTATGAAAGACTACATGACAGGAAAAGCTTGGCTTATGGTTTCTTTTTTCCCCCCACAGGATAAAGTTGAGGTTTCATAAAGATTTGTGATTCACAAAACTCCATACAGATTAATGGCAGGGAACTGGTTTGTTGTTGTTGTTGTTGTTGTTGTTGTTCTGTTTTGTTTTGGGGGGGAGGGGATGCATAAAGATTATGTTTTTTGTTCTAAAATGCCATGTGGGAAACATAAACAGGAAGAGGAAAAAAATCCAGGAAAATAAAAATTTATTACTCCAGTCCATTTATTCCCTGTCCTGAAATGTGTTTTGTTACCAACTCAAATCTAGTATTTTTGTATACAAGATTTACTCATTTTTTCACTGACAAATATCTTGCCAAAGAGACATGAGGCACTATTAGGTTAACTAAATTACTACCAATTTACTTTCATGGGCTTTTCAGCCCATATTTGACCCACAGAGTGGTCTCTGGCTTGAAAATCTCAAAAGGCTCCCTATTATCAACTAAATGAAGTATGTACACCTTTAAGATCTAAGTTTGCCAAAATAATAATTTGTTTATTTATTTCCTGACTGTTTGATTTAGGACAATATTGAGTATTTAAAACAGAGAAGGAAAAAAAGTCGTTATCAGTTGAATAGTCACCATACGCCAGGAATTACTAAGCACTTTTGTGCATCATTTTTTATTTAACAATACAACCAAGAATAAATTAAGATTTGCAATGAACAAAAATGGTAAAACTGAGAGTCAAGAGACTAAGAAATTCATCTCAGGTCATTAAACTAGTAACGGCCAACAGAACACCAACTAAGAATTGTCTTCTTTTTACAAAGTACTCCAGTGCTCTAGAGTTACAAAGATGTACAAGAAATGGGCACTGGCTCTAGTAACTAACAGTCTACTTAATGTCTATACAAATAATATGAGGCAGACCGCTGATACATTAATATTTAATTTGCCAAGCAATAGAGGGCCCTGTGGAGTCATCTGAGGAGTAAAATGATATATAGTGAAATTATCTTGTGATTGTTTCCTTGACTGCATTAAGAAAGAAAAGAGGCTGTAATACTGTAACTACCCAAAGCATACAATAAATATGTGGTTGGTCTGTTCAAAATTTGCAGAAGTTTAAAAATACAGAACTTATAAAATCAATTAAATTTCTATTTCACTTACTGGTCAAAAAAATTACTGCATCACTATTAAACAACTAATTACAAGTACAGTGAGTGATAAGAGACAACATTGGAATTTAACAGAAACATCTGAACAACCTGCTTAGACTGCAGTGGCAGTGAGGATGTCAACAAACTCCTCCCTAAGAGAGTAGCATTTAAGCTAAAATCAAGAGTTGAACAGATTTTAGCTGGCTAAAAGATCAGGATACAGGTATAGGAAAACATGTAGAAGTCTAAAAGTTGCTCTTTTTATACAATAAACAAAGTCAGTAGTATGATTAAAGCAGTACAATCAAAGTGGAGGGTACAAATATACATACTCCAGCTGGGGAAGGAAGTGATCAGCCATATAAGAGTTTGAAGTAATGCTAGTAAAAAAGATGATGAAGAGAATTAATTTAGCATAAGAATTACTAGTGTATTTTAAATATTCTATACTGTTTATTCATTTGGTGGTCAATATATTTTTATTGATAATTACTATTGTCTATCACCAAATACACATCCATTTAAAAACTACATTACTCATTTTTGAACTCTGAAAATTTTTTAACTATTAAAAATGGAAATAATGAAGACTTTCTATTGCTATGTGCTGATATAATTCTTTTAAAGACCCTATGAAGGGGAAATTATTACAGCAGTATCTTCGTTCAATAACTCCAGAATGCAAATCTTAGAAAGGTTAAATAATCTTGGTAAGAAATTATGAAGCAGAGAAGCCAACACCAAGGCTTAGTGTTTTCTGATTACCCATGCCATGCTGCTTTGTTCTCATAAACCAAAACAATGTTTTCCAGTTAGAGCATCAGATTTATTAGCATAGAATATGGCTAATTACCTTTGACGCAGTTGAGGCAGTCACACTTTGGGGAGCTTCCTGAGGTTTACTGCTTCCATGGGAAGATTTGTTTCCCCTGTCTCTCTGTCTTTGTCGACATTCTAAACAATTTCTCACAGCTACACAACAAACTATTCAAACAATCAGAAACATGTATTAAACATAAGTTGTTTTTTTGATGTACTGAAAAACAAGTCAGGGTATTTATTCTTCTATTATTTTCCTTTCCTTCACTCATTAACTATTTTGCAAAATCAATAATCAATAAATATTTTTTTAATTATGAATGACAATAATGAAAGTATATAAAACATATACTATGTACCTAAAAAAACCCCCAATATTTCTAGCCTGCTGAAGAAATAGAACATTAACAGGAACTCTGCAGTTCCTAATATATCCTTCCTTACTCTACTTCCCTCCATCTCTCCCAGTTGTGAATCCTATACATCAATAAAAAAATATAATAACTTAAAATTCATTTAAGTGATTAAAAATTTTTAGTAACAAGGCATCTGCCCTTAATCACTATCTTGGAGAATATCAGTTCATAACTTCCCATTTCAGGTATACTAAAGTGTCACAAATTCCAATATCTACCTTCCTCACAGCAGATGAATCTACAGCCACTGTTGATAAGCATTCAACATTTTCACTTATTTTAGCAAATAGTATTGTAACCAGTTACACAAATTTTCTAATCAGAACACCTGAGTTTAAATCCTGATTCTGTGATTAATGAGTTGTGTAATTTTAGGTGTGCCTGTTTTCTCATAAGCAAATTGAAGATAAGGTTAACTTTTCCCTTAGTTATTTTGATGATTAATTAAATTAACATATGCAAAGACTTAGAATAGCAAATAACAAAACAAATGATAAATGTTTGCTTTATTATTTACTTAAATCTGTTAGGTACTATTAAGATAAAAATAAAATCAAAATTAAATCAAGAAAAACTCAGAATAACTAAATTAATCCTGATGAGAAGACATTGAGCTATTAAAAATATTTAAATCAGTTTTATAAGTTCAATCTGTTAAATACCAATATAAATGTTTATAATGGCCACAGGAAATTAATTTACAGCTCTTGTTTCCCAGAAATAGTCCAAAGTGGTCAATATCTATGTTATAATGAATATGAAATAATTCCTCTCAATTTGACTGTCTTTTAAAAATACAAAACAAGCAGGTTTCAATCTACCATTTTTCCTTATTCTTTCATTGCATTAAAAACTTCTCCCTACAACTACCAATGGGGAGGGGTATTTTTTTGCCTTTTTAAAATTATGAATAAAAACTATACATATCAGGAATTTCCTATCTCCTGGTTTGTTTTCTTCTGGCCTGCTAATGTTCTAAGGCAGGTATAAAAATATAACCTTTCTGCTTGTCTAAAGATGTAAATAGATTAAATACTCTTAGAAAGATGCTGGGATTGATTGGATGCACTGCTAGGATTACGGAGACCCACCGTGGGTTTGAGTATTATCCCTCATCCCTAAGAGCAGATAGAGGGCAGACAGGACAGAAGGAGGGTTCCTGTGGTCACTTGCTGCTTGCTGCTTTTTTGCTGCCTTTTGTCTGCCACAAACTGTTTCTCCTCAGCAATGTGCTCTGCCACAGTCCTCTGTCTTGAAGCCAGCCAACTGTGGACTAAAACCTCTACAAACTGAGTCAAAACAAACCTTTCCTCCTTTAACTTTGGGTGATGGATATTTTGTCTCAGCAACAAGAAAAGTAGACAAGATATTCCTTAAAAATCTAAAAACTCTGTATCTGGAAAGGGGAGACATGAAACAAACAACAATCATTTAACTTGGTTTAACAGATAATAATCAATAACCTAAACATAAGACCTTCAACTAAATTCCCTTCAACTATCCATAACCTTTGACACTTCCCTTTTATAGCAAGCCCTTTTACATTTACTATGAGCCTAACTGTCCCTTCATGCAAAATACTTCTCAGTGTAACCAAACCATTTTCAAGAACTTCTAAAATTATGTTTCATCAGATCAATTATGACATCTCATTTGAGACAAATAAAAAGCTTACTTAATTACTCCATTTCTGCAGACCATCTATAATCTCAATGTCTTCCCCAGGGATCTAAACTCTTCTCATGAGATCTTACTAACATCTCACCCTCCAATAACTCTATTTCAATTCAGCCTATAAGAGAGCCCTCCTGGAACACAAGCACATGATCTGGAAAAATGAGCCACGCCGTTTTTAATACACAGCCTTGGGACCACATACAGTACTTCACACCACTTCTCACTACATCTTAGAACTTGCTTTTCCCAATCAGGAATCTTTTTGCTTTGTAGCCAGCAATCCTGTTTGTGCTTGCCCACTAAGTAGACAGAGAAAGATGTATACCTTAGCTACCCATCCCCCAATATCAATGTGGACCCCAACACCAATCCCTACCTGTCCCCATCACTGACCATATTTGCCAAAAGTGTAAATTACTGCACTTTCTCTAACAACATACCCAAAGAAATAGCCACTGGGTTGGGAAAACTAACCACTTCTCTCACCTTCTACTAAAGCTTATCACAGGACCTAGAAAGCACAAAACCTAAGCAAGATCCAGGACCAGCAGGACCATTCCTATTGTGCACCATGAGGGATTTCATCCAAACAATGACAGGTAGACAACAAAACAAACAAGCAAACAAACATACGTCATATAATCCTACAACACAGCAGAACACAGCAGAAACTAGTCAAAAGACTGTAAAGGCCTAATAATTTTCAGTCTTCCCTTCCATATCCTCAACAATGCCCAATTTTTATCTTTGTTTTTGTTTTTTTTTACTTTTTTCTTATATGTCTAAAGCAAAAGGATGAAATGTCAGCTTTAAAGACCCCATCCCCACCACCAGCAGCCTAACCTCAATTCTAGATTCAAAGTCAGCTAATTTCCTTAATCCATTCCACATTTTATTGTGTGACCTAACCTCTGCACCCCACCCCAGGCTTAAGAGCTGCTACATTGTCCATTTCAGAACCTGGACCTGCTACTGCACATTGTGCTAATAAGTCTTTCTGCCTCCTTAGGTTGACTCTAGATCTGAACTCTAACCTAATATATGTGATAGTATTTCAAGTAATGATTAAAGGTTTCTGATTCCATTAAATATCTAATGTGAATTTAACTCTGAAAAATTAAAGGACAACTAAATTGGATAATCATCTACTTATACCAATACCTTATGTACCGTAGAACTGTATGAAAGTAAGCTTTAATAATTATGTAAAATGTACTGTTACTCTCGACAGACTTACCTAGTCTTAGGCACTGTCGCATTAAACCTCCAGAAGACATGTTTTTTTCAGCTTCAATCTCACTAAAATTTAGAGAACTGGCAAATACAAGTACATCAACCATGGCCATCAGTCGGCTGAGAAAAGTAACTGCTGTCTCTGCTGACATGCCTTGTGTCACTTCAATATTTTCCAATTCCGTCTTTAAAAAAGTAGAAGAGTTAGGTTTTGTTTAAAATTGGGAAATATAAGCTATATAAAGACACTACAAGTAAACAGAAATTTAACACATGTAAGAAAATAAATGATAAACTAATTCTATACATATATCATCAGATTATCAAAAAATGTAGCTTACTTATAAATTATCTTTCAATAAACCAAAAATTAAAATAAATGGTTTTAAATATCATTAGTTGTAAAAAAAACTGCACATGTTACTTTACACTGCACATGTTCTTACTTTACAAAGTTACAAAATTGACATTTGTTTCATAATATTCTCATTCTCATTTCTAAAACGCTATGCACCTTTTCCTTTCACATAAATGTTATGACTGATAGGAAATATAAATGATGATTTGATTTCATTTGGCATCAATATGAGACGGCTGTCAAATTAGAATGTATAATTTCTTACCCATTTTAGAGTAAACTGAAATCACTAGGTATTTCATGTGCATAATAAAACTCTTGAGTAAAAATAATCAAGAGGATCGTTAATTCCTTTAGATATTTAATTTGTGACATATAAAACACTAGCAATAAGAATCAGTAGCATTCTAGATTTAAAGCTATACGTGCACTAAAATATTGTCTATGATAAAATCTAATTTCCTGCTTTCAGAGGAAATACTGCAAAGTATCCTGCTTTTAAATGTATAACTTTGTAGTTTTATAAGCAATGGCAACATTTCTTATTTTATTTTCTACTGTTTACAAAATATTTTAATGATTTGAGTTCCTTATGATTAGGTTTCATTTTCTTATTGTTTCAGTGCCTAAATGAGCAGAGGACAAAATGCCTTGTAAATAAAAACATTTCTATAAATTGTATAAACACTACTGTTTAAAATGGCCACACTAATCATACTGATTAATCTTACCTCTTAACCAAAATTATAAATTCAACTAGAATGTAAGCATATGTAGATTTCTGTTCATATCTAATGTTCATTTTGATAATATTTATATACATCTTTCTACCTACACTTCTTTCTGTTTGAAAGGAGCAGGGACATTAATATTGAAGTATCAGAGGAAAACAGTGATTGAGGGGTGTCCTTAAAAATTCTTACTTCTATATGAGATGGGTCATTTCTTCTAAATTCATAGCTACTGCAAGCACTATATAACTAAATCTAAGTTTAATCTGAGTATGAAATATAACAGCCTTTCTTCCTTCCATTTACCAAAAAAACAAGATTAAAATCATTCTTTCCAAACTGAGTTTGGAAATAGAAAAAAGAAGTTTGCTTTCAATTACTTAATATAGATTATTTACATTATGCCAATGCAGTATTCACAGCCTATAAAACTAATTTATTTTTTGTACTTTCAACCACAAATTCCTTACATAGTAACACTTCATAGAGGTATAACATTTCAAACACAGCTTGAACAGAGCATAGCCTACATAGAATGAACACATTGCACCATGAATAAGAATTTGTAACCATGATGCAACAGTTTTTTTAAAAAATGCAAAACCTTTATTTTAAATCCATTTCAATTTAAATTTTTATAACTGAATGGAAGATGCGGCCACTGCTTAGTGGTATCAAACATTTTGAAATGTCTTTAAACTATTACAACTTAGCATGTGTAGAGATGTGTTCTCAAAGAAATGTGTATTCATTTTGAATTGCTGAAATTGTATCTACCTCTCTTTATTTGCTTGTGATATTACTTGTAAGTTTTGACATCTATAGCAGTAGCTATAGTTCACTCATTTTAAGATTATAAATGGAATTTCTAAATTGAACATGTTACTGAACACCTATTTTTTACTAAAAACTTACACCTTAAAATAAAAGTCAGTCTTAACACAAAAATAACCTAAAAGAGATCTCTTATTTTGTTCTGTGTAAAAGTAATTCACAAATGATGAAATGCTACATAAGCATTTTATAAAATTTTAAAGTAGGCTTTAAAAGAAATCAATTGTACTTGTTATTCAATTTTACAGTATCAGATACCTCATGCTATTTCCTTTCATTGTAATCAGTTAAATCTGATTGTACATATGACTGTAACAATATTGTTTCACTATATTACAATAGTGTATTATTGTGAATACTTAATAAAATAGTAATTCATCAATGTATTGGGAAAATAATTCTTTTCATGATTCTTTAAAATATACAGAGGATGTCCCTTAATATTAATGATACAAAAACTCAAAATATAACCAAGTCAAAATTTCATAAATAAGTAAAAATAAAATTTAAAACTAAAAGGCTAAAAATTACTGCAGAAGTAATACTAACCTTAGAACCCTGGACATGCATTAGACAAAACAGACAACGGACCAAAAAAGTACAAGAAAAGAAAATTATTAAAATTAAATGAAAATACAATGTAAAATTGAAACACAAAATAACATTTAAAATTGTATCTGATATTATTAAAAGCAAAACTCTCAGAAAGATTCCTTTTATAAATTACATGTGATCAAGATTATATATGAAATATTTAGACTGAAATTTAGTTATTTTTAGTAACTCTGCCGAAATAATATATATAGTTCATGTAATAGAAAGCTAGCATACTCTCTTTTACAAAACAAGTATCTTTTCCCACTACACGATTAATGAAACATTTTAACAAATGAACTAATATAATGCCTCTGCAAAAAACCCTAACTTGGTACTGATTTAAGTAGAGATAATTCAGGGAGGTTAACTATTTTTATCAACCTTCTATAACTTTCTATAAGGAAATCATTATAATTTGTTTCTCATTCAAAACCCTTGCTATATATCAAAATGGAAATATTTAAGTGACTTCAACTTAAAAACCATTTTCCTGTGCCAGAAAAGAACCTAAAAAATAAGGTCTATGTATGAACTAAGATATATTATACTAAGTTTCAGTGTCTTATGCATTTAAAGATAATTATAAAAAATTGCAGAAGATTTTCACAATTATTAGTCAGCAACCATTCTTACTGTCTGTTTTTGACAACAAACATATGTAATCATAAATCTGAAAATAAGCTATCTCTATGGTACATTCACTAGAAAATGTATAAACCCTAAGAGTACTAGTAGCATTATCAGTTCTATGAGGTAAGCAAGAGCAAAACCAAAAGTATACTTCGTAATTTTTTAAAATATATTAACTGCATCCTGATAATTTAAAATAATAAACTAAAATTAAAATTTTCTCACCAGTTTTGAGTTCCTTCTAAGGATTATGAAATTTTTGGGATAACTAAAAATGTTGGTTTCTGTTTTTTGTTTTTTTTCTGGGACAAAATTAAACCACATATGACAGTGAATTAAATTGCAAACATTCAGTGTTCTGGAGGCTTCAAATAAAATGGTGAACTTAAAATCACAGTGATTATGTAATTTGTGGTTAACCCATGTTCTTTGCTTCATTCTTTTTTTCTCTACTTCTCTTTCATTCATGAGCAACTTGTACAACATGGCAGAAAATAAATGAGAGGATTCCACTGACTAGTCCTAGACATATTAACTCAAAAAAAAAAAAAAAAACCAAAGCAAAACAAAATCCCAAAGTCATGTTTCTTCCTCAAACTACAGATGAGTCAAACTGTGTATTAAGTGGTCTATTTTTCCAAAGTTTTGAAGTTAATATTATTGGTTTAATTTAGAAATTTAAAATTATTTTTGTGACACATTCTCCGCCACATGGTTTTAAATAATCTATGTAACCTGAAATCACAATAAAGCGTTGTTCAACAGTAAAAGTTCAGAGTTTTCACTATTACTATTAGCAATGTTGAGCCATATTCCTTTTAAATTTCCATTAAAATATCTCTTTCCAAGTAATATCAAACAGCTTAAAATTTTCTTTCAGGGTGATGATACTGCAATAGCAAAACACAAATGTTATCCCTAGTACAAACTGTCATGTTAATCTAAGGTTCTATGGCAGAAACTAGATCACGTCTATGGGCAAATTCATGTAAATGCCAGCCAAAAAAGTATGCCACTTTAGCCTTTTGCTATTAAAACCGATCATCCATAATAATTAAATTTATCTAAAATTTTATATATAGTTTCAGCATTTTGACTATTCCATTCTTATTTTAGAAATAGGAAGACTATTTTAACATTATACACATCCAAAAGGAACTAAATTTAAAGAACTCAATGAAAGAAAAGTTTCATTAAGAGGATTCTCTGGTGTACTTTACATAAAAAAAACAAAATTAATTTTCACAATCTCCCTGAAGCATAAGTGTAATTAATCCCTTTTAGCAAATGAAACACAGGTAGAGGTCTTATCTAGTAAATGATTGAGCAAGTTTAAAATGCAATTTTATGCTAAAGACCAAACATCTTTCATTAAATCATGATTTCAAAAAAGGTAATTTCTGAGCTGGGGATATAGCTCTGTGGCACAGTGCTTGCCTGACAAGTGTGAGGCCAAGAGGGAGGGGAGGAGAAGAGAGAGAAGGGGAGGGAAAGAAGAGAGAGAGGGAGGAAAGAGGGGAGGGAGAGAAAGGTAATTTCTGAGTTTGCATTTAAAAACCACTCAGGGATCTACACTTATTCTGAGAAATGTAAAGAAATATTCCAGGATTTATTTTAGGTCTTTTTTTTTTAAAAAACGGGGAACATAAAGAACACTTAGTATTCTACTCTTCAAATTTTAGTAAGAGTTCAACATTAGAACTCAAATGACAAATGAGTACCATGGACTGAAAAAGGTTACCTGTTTTCTAAGAGAACATAATGACAAGAACATTCAGTGAAATGATTTTAAAAATTAAACTTTAGTAAATAGTAAGTCAAATTCAAGTTCTTGTTTAATAGAAGAGTGAATTTAAACTCTACCGCGTTTTCAATGATCAGTAGTAAGTAGCAAAGTTTTCACACTATGTCATTATACCATGAAGTTTGCATTTGTGACACTGTCCTTTGGCAGTGTTCAGTAAACTATGATGTACAGGGTAAATCTATTTCACTGTGTCTTTTTAAAAACAAAATTTTATTAAAACACACATACCACTTATGTGCTATAACTTTTATACTACAATAGCAGAATTAAGTAGTTGGGACTGCAGTATACACCTCACAAAACCTGACATATTTACTATCCTACCCCATTCAGAAAAAGTTTGCTGACTATAGGCATCACATCCCTGATTTATTTATAAGATGCATATTTACACATAATATATGTACATTTCAAAAACCTCCATATACTTAAAACTCTACTTATTGAAAATGATCACAACACTCAACCATTCACTTCAAAATGTTTGTCTTTATGTATCTAGAACTGAAGTTCTAATGGCATTTACAACATAATGTGTCCCTTTGGTGATCTATATATTGCCAATGTTTCCTTTTCCTCTTATCTCTTCCAAAATTCTCTTCTGACTTTTTCCATTTTAAATCTAAATTCAAGAAGCCCACAGTTTCTGCTCTACTTTCCTTCTTTAGTCAGTCTTCTCCATCCTAACTTTTTCTCTCTGCTATATTATAACTCTCATCAAGAATACTGTATAATCCAGCTCGCTCTCTCTCTCCCTCCCACTTTCCCTCTCTCTTTTTTTCTCTCTCCCTCCCTCCCCCTCTGTAGTCAGTATCCACCATGGCTCTATGAGATACAAAGTGGGAAAAAGTTTCTGCCTGTTTATTTTAAGGAAGCAGTTTATTCAAAGAGCATAAAATCAGGTATGTTGTATAACCAGGTATAGGTACAATCAGTTAATGAACTAAAACAACAGAAATATAGTGACAGAGATAATAAACTTTCCTCAGTTAAATGAATTTCCAATCTCTTGAGAAAAGTTTTGCAGTTTGCAGTTTCAAATTCCACACTATCATCGTAGTCAACATGGCACAGGTAATAATTTTTGGAGTCAAATTTTAAAATGTCAGTATCTTTATTTTGTATTTCTTATTTAAAAATCAGTAAATATTGTGGTAAAATGTGTACTATTTTGTACAGAAATCATATTTATAGTTTATATTAAATATTTTTCCATCTTGACACATAGCTCTTTTATCTATAAAATTTAGAGACTACTTAGTAATGTAAATATGTCAAACTTATGCAAATTTTACGATTTATTGCTAATATATTTTATATAGTTTTTTGTTCTGTGAAAATTTTTCAATATGTATTTTAAAGTGAATATTAACAAAACATTTTAAAACTTTTTGACAAAAATTATAATTTATGGCATAAAACAAAACTCAAAAGGAAAAAAAAAAACCTTTCCTATCTCACTATTATAACATGTGTTCAAAATTTCATCAAAATTTTGTGTCTACCAGAGGGGGAAAAACACACATGACAGAGAAGTGACACTAGGATTCTCAGGATACCTGCATTCATCACACATCATCAGCTACTTATGCTCTTCTTCCTGGCTCTGTTTTCTTGACTTAGGTGTTAATTCCATGAAGGCCTTAAATGATTAACTGTTGCATTACACTCCCTCCCAAAGTAACCTGCATGTCTTTTATATACGTGTTGAATAAGCTCATGTATGAAATACAGGTGTGTATGGCTGGGGGAGATGTTTGAAGTATATAATCTGTTGCTGTTAATAATTTAAGCTTCGATACTGCTCTGTGATAGTGGCATTCACAACAAAATAGTGAGAAGAAAGTTAGGCAAAGAAGCTTGCTAATCACAAAATAAATTCAGAGATAAATCTGTAAACACTGCACAGCAAGCAACACGCATCATAATAAAACTGCAGGTTTCTTTCTTGCAAAGGTGTACTTTCTGGGCTCAAGGGTGACAATAAGAACACAGGCTATGGGCCAGGGATACAGCTCAGCTGCACAGTGTCTGCCTGGCAAACACAAGGTCCTGAGTTCAATTCCCAATACAGAAACAAAACAAATAAACAAACCACAGGTTATATGGGAACCACAATTCTATATTCTTTCCCATCTGATAAAATAGCTATGGAGTCCTGTTTCTTTGCAGTGCTTGGTAACAAACACAAGGACAAACAAATAAAAAGCAAGAAGTTTACCACTCAGGTACATTTCAAGTCTTGAATCCAAAATATTTTTAAAATTAAAACTAAAATATAAAGTTAATACACTAATGATTCATTATATTTCAAATGGTACACATAAGTAACATTAAATGCCTTTTAAATTTGTCATTTTAATACATCTCCTGGTTTTATATATAAGCAAATAGACAAGGCAAGATTTAGAAAAATAAATGTTGCACCAGTAAATAAACCCAGATAAAAATGTTATATGAGTTTAAACAGCTTATTGTAAGATGGAAAATATATATATATAGATAGATAGATACACACACACACACACAAACACACACACAGACTGTAGTGACATATATATGACAGAATATACAGAATACAAATATATAATATATAACATATAAAGCTAAATCATGTATAGTTATGGCTCTTCCCCAAAACTGCTCATAAAAATTATCTGAGACATATTTTCATAAACATGCATGCCTTAAATGCAACTTTGATAAATAAAAAATTTAAATGATTAAAAAGTTTCCAGAGAAGAAATTTAAGTCTTGTAGTATTGGGCGCTAGTGAAATGTTCAATTCATGTAATTATAAAATATAACCACTAGATGGAGGCAAAGTACTTACAGTCGGTGATGTAGCGGCAGACAGCAAAGGTAAAATTCCTCCACAAGCAATGATGATGTTGTCTACCATTTGGGAAATGAGGTGAATTGTGTTATGTACAAAAATAATATTTTCATTGCTATTGACAAAATCCATCACAGATTTTGTAGAATGGCTAAAATAGCAGAAAAAATAACACAAATGAATATTTTCTTGGTTTAAGAATAAGAGGCTTACATCATTTAGAGTAACACTTTAAAAGTAAAACTAATTATAGAATATTGAAAGAAATGAGACAAATTTAAAATTGAGTTAATAAGAAAACAATTTGCAAGTAAAATATCTTATTGCCCCAAACTAAATACCCATCTTTGCAGAATTTTCTGTCCAAGTATATTAAGTCATTATTTAAAAAAAAAAAATCAATGAATTCAACTAAAAATGCTTATTTTTGCTAAGATTGTTTTTTTCCTTCAATGGCAAAGCAACCAATAATTAACTGAAAGCTGTCAACTTTAAGGGAGCTTAAATCTATAACATGACCCTACTGCAGCTCACACACCACCAAGGCATGATGAAAATGTATACTATTCATCACACAAGTCACACGACAGTAGAGTACACACAAACTGTAAAAATTTGAAGACTTAATTGAGTAAAAAAGGGAAAATATCTCGAGGTAAATCAGTAATGTAGTTTTCTTATACAACACATATAATACAGATACAAAAAGAAATATACAGCTTTGCTGGTATCAGTCAAAATCATGAGCTGCCTTCTAGTAAAAATAAATAAAAAAGATTATCCTATGGTCAATCATAGGTTGATGATTATCATCTTTTTAGTCAGAAAATATTATTTGCTATTATCTTGGATATCAAGATATTTTTCCCTGTCCTAAAAATGAGCTAGCTTATATTTCTTTTAAAATTACCTAAAACTCTAGGGAATTTCATCAAGCATCCATAAAAGAAAACAAAGACACATAGTATTTCAATGGGAAGAAAGTTGAGTATCACTGACTTAGAGGCTACTTATATTATAACCAGTAAATTACATTATTTATTGCCATATATTGATCTTCACTGTAACAGTAACATAATTCATGGTATTTAATTTTCCTCAGTTATCATCCCTCAATAAATTACCATGTAACAACATTAGAAATAAAAATGAGTAGCCTAAGAACAAATTGATCAAAATAAAATCAAAAGTAAAAATTTTCAACGGCAGATTCTACTGAGTGCTTTAATGATAGTCCTGACATTTTTCCTGACGAAATATGCTTGATTTTGATTTATTATCAAGCTGTTGTGGACACTGGAAAGGCTGTCCTCATCTTAGTTACTGCATTACTAACCAATACTGGTCAACATATGCCAGTCATTATTATAATTCCATCCCCTATTGCTGGTGATTGATTTTGAAATGAACTTAGGATCCTGCTGGACCATAAAGGAGAAATTTCTTGAGGGACTTCTTTCAGGAAAAGAAAAGTAAATAAGATGAATTGGAGAATGAAAAAAAGAAGCGAGGAAGAGAAACGAGAGAAAAAAACAAAAAAAGCAAGCTGTGAGAAGACTGTCTTTTCCTGAGCAAATTGATACTGGGAATAAACCAGTCACCTTGAATCCTACAAGGAAAATGAGGAGAAGCCAAGAAGCCAGTTGGAGACCTGAAATGTCACAGTGGTAAACCACTGATGGTTAAAAATTGTTACTTATAGTTATCAATTTCCTAATTTAGATGTATGTACATATAAGTGATACATCTGTTATAATTAATTTGCTGTTAGAAAATTAAATTGAAAATTTTAAAAGACAATAATTCACATAGATTTAAGTGACTATATTTGAGCTGATATCCATTAACAGCTGTAACAGTACAGGCTCTAACACATGCATCATGGTGTGATTTGAGGTTTTATTTTAGTACTACATGTTTTAATACTGATACCAAGAATAAATTTAGAGCAAAGTATTCATTTTAACAAGAAAATATACAAATACAGAAATATAAATCAAAGCTGGTATTTAAATCATTTTGACACAGAGTAGGCAGTGCTAGATATAACAGGCAGTGCTAGATATAAAATTTTGGCTTTTTAACCCTTTTTAACCCTTATAACCCTTGTAAAATGCTGAACTATCAAAAATGCAAATGTGTAACTATTTTTAAAAAACTTAATTTGTGAGTTTTATTCAATGATATAAATCACTTATTAATCAGTTAACACCAATTAATAATATTCGTTTTTGTAAAGTAGTCATATTCATGGAAAAGAAATAGTTCTACCTTCTCCAAACATGTACATCTGTTTCTAATGCAAACAGCAAATCAGTGAGAAGCCGCTGGTGCATTGGAGACCATTTAAACTCGGGAATCCGAAACATTGTTGTTCGCGGACCTGGGCTGAACTGGCGACGCTGCTCCTCAGTCATAGGCATTCCCCGAAACCCTAAATCCACTCTGAGATCTCGGTCTTGTTGTGTAATAGACCGACCCTGAACAGCCTGAAGGAAAAAAAAAGTTAACTTTTGTGGAGACAAAAGATGTTATTGATTTTAAAATGAAAATATTGGATATAATAGTGGATATAATAATAATAAGGAATCAAGTCTTTACATATGACTTGAATGGGTTAATATACTTTAAATATATCATTCACCTGTAAATGCCTACACAGGAACATCTTTTGAGGCTTAAAAGGGTAACAGCACCTATTATATTGCAGAAACTAGGTAAGGTAATCAAATAGCTAAGATTGAAACAGCAGTTCACACTGAAAACCAGATACTTTTTGCCCTGTTGTAGGTTCTGTGCATTAGACTGACATGAGTAACTTCCTTAAGAAGTGAGCATGCACAAAACGAAATATATGGAATACATGTCATCAGTGTTTTACAATCTACAAACAAATGAAACACTTCTTAATAGACTGAATTTAACTCCAAAGTCTTTTTCAGTCACAATATCTCAATGAAACATAAGCATTTAATAAGTTAGAAAACAAACATGAAAAATGCCTATGAACTTTCAGTGGAAAAACAGGCATGCTCTATGCCTAAGTACTATGTTCAATACACATTACGTCATGTTTTCCTTTGTTCTAAATATGAACCTAATTCAATATTCTCATTGATGCCAATTATCACTGCTACAAAAATGGACAAAGAAAAAATACCTTTCCCACACACAGAGTATATTATGAAGTATTTTTATTGGAGGAAAAAGACACTAGTAAGGGATGGTTTACTTTTTACCACATAATTGCAATGGAAATTTAATTGAAGTTAAATTTATCTTCAGTATCATTAATAGGTAGGAAAAAATGCAGAAGAAAACAAAAGCCAGATCAATGAGGGTAAAATTATTAATTATAGTTTCTTTACCTCTTAATCACTATAATTAGCTCAGAAAATAAAATTAGTAACACCACAAAGTTCAAAAATTTAAATCTCTATTAGAAAACATAATTTGTTTTTAGTTTTATTCTACTGAGGCTAAAACTATAGCAATAACACTTCCTAACTACCAGGCTTATAGATCTTTAGTTTTTTCACAACTTGTTATCACACAGTTGTAAAAAAAAAAAACACTCTTATTGATAATATTTTCAAGTTGTCTCAGCTCTTTACCTATCTTACAGGGTTGTTGTAAAAAGTGCATGAAACATAGTACATACTTGGTAAGTAGTAGTTCCCTTTTTCCTTCCCCTTCATTTATCAGTCCTCTCCTCTATAAACCACAGAACACAACTGCATCTGAAGCTTGAAATGTTAAAACAGACGAAGTATTCTGAATGAAGATCTTAAGTACAAAATGAGTGTACCCACTCAGAGTTACAAAATGTTAGAGCTGGTAGATTCTACTCCAGTACAAGGACTCATACTATATGAGGATCTCAGACACAGAGAATTTAACCAAAGTTACACAGGCAAGTGTGACAGAATTGTAGATATAATTCAGACATTTTTAACTTTATATATATATATATCACACCACTCAATTTTATAAGTTACTATCATAAAAATACAGACATGATGAAACAAGTAAGAAATTATTTCTATTTTGCTCCAACAACTCATTACCTATTCAAAGCATTTTTGTTTATTTCTAGAACTCATATATAACTTACTTGTGTTGTAGCAGTGGTCTGGATTTTTCGGATTTCTTTTCCTGGTTCTTTGCCATCATCGGATCTCTCAGTATCTGAAATTATACTTCCTGCATCAATATTTGGTACAATTTTGCTACCAGAAGGTTCAGTTTCCAGAGTTGTAGTCGTCATTTCAGCATATTCTAACCCCTTAGCTGATGATGCTAAGTCTCTTTCTGATATACTGCTCATTCCATCAGAAGTTGTATGGATTTTGAACTCTTTTTCCTCTATTATACTTGATGTGCAAGTTAAGTCTACACTCCCAGTCATATGAGCAAGCAAGCCAAGATCATCACTAACACTAAGATGTACTTGTGTGTCTTGAATATTTGGAATGATGTGATTGCTAGGAATTTCAGGAAGGAGTTTCTCTTCCTGTTTGGGTATTTTCTCAAAGAGAAATGATGTACTACTGTTGGAAAGCTCCTCTTTGTCATCTGCTAATGTTATTAATGGACCATTATCCTTGTCCTCATTTTTCTTAATGATACCAACACTTCCATGTACAGTATTCTGTAGTTTCTCAACAGCAGCACTATATACATTATCCAACAAAGATTCAACCTCCACAAGAGCACCATTCTCTCCCCCCACTAAAGTCTCTGGTGACAAATCCATGTCATCCAGCTTTACTTCCGTTGCTTCCACTTTCTCTGCCTTTATGTCAACTAGAAGATCATGCACTTCCACATGTACACCACTTCCAGGTCTATCTGAATTTCCAAGAATATCATCTGACACTTTTGTTGACATGAGCAAATCTCGTGTGTCTGTGCTAACAGGGTAATCTGTCTCACTTTCTGGGCTCTGGCTCTGGGAAAGATCTTCTATCTCTCGGATTTCCATTCCTCCTTTTGCTCCTGTTGCCTGCGATGAAAGTCCAGAGATGGTGCTCACATTTCCCTTTTTCCCCTTTTTAATGTTTTCTTCCTCTTGTCTTTGATATTCTTCATACATTTTGGCTAGGTATTCCTTATGGGCTTCATAAGTGACCTTGGGAATAAGTAAGAAGAACACTGAAGCATTTTCCATGTGTCAAGGAAAAAAACATAAATAATACAAATAAAATTATGTTGATGATAGCTAAAAGAGTACCAGGAAGTATTAGATTTCAAATTAGCATATCTAAATCCTAAAACTAGTGCTTAGTTTTATTAAATATTGAAAATAATCAAGTATAGCTTCATATGATTGATTATCTGACTTCACTCAAAAACACAGGAAAAACTAACAATATTAAAGGTTCTTTCTGTTTAAGTATTTCAGTGGTAGCCAACCTAATATGACAGTTAACTCCTACACATATTTAGGCTTAATGGAAACACTGGCAGCCAATAATATACAAGATCCAAAATATTATTATTTGTTAGTTTTCACAATCTAGTCCTCATATATAACCTATCACAACTTGTTTAAAATTCACACAAAATTCACACAAAACTATAAACATATATACTCATAAAGTGCTAGGTTACAGCTTTATCCCTATAGGATACTTTGAATTTCATAGCTTCACATGGATGGAATACACAAGACACTTTTTTGTACAATGTCTTTTTCTTTGCTATTCTCACATTAATTTAACACTGTGATAAATGTGAGATGCCAATATATTAAATATAGATATAAAAGCTCTAAAATTTTTTTAAGAAAATTTCAAAACCCTTGCTTGTAAGTACAGATGATATTAATATTAAAATGTTAGGTTAACAGAATTTTAGATTGACTTTTATTTCCATACCCCAAAAGTCCCTTCATTTACAGAATAGTCAATTCAAAAAGTGAGGATTAAGCAACCACCAGCCCACAAGCCATAGCTGTCATCTGTTTTGTTAACTAACACTTTTTAGACTACAACTATGTTTATTTATTTACATACTGTCTGTAGCAGCTTAAACTATGTAGCAGAGATGAGTAGCTGCATCAGAGGCAGTACAGACAATAAAGGTTAAAATATTTACTAACTATTCCTTTAAAATATACTTTCTAAGTTTTAAAATGACTAAATGAATTTCTTAAAATCACAAAAGTCAACTATGACATAAGTGGATCAAAAGCCAAACTTCAGAAGTTACATAATACCACATGGAAGGAAATCCTAACTTTGAACTTTCAGGCTCTAATACCTAAGAACTAGTTTAATTCACTTCACTTTACCAAGGATCAAATAATACTCAAAACACAGGGTCCTAGTATTAAAATAAATAAATTATAATGCAATTTAAAATATCATTAAATAATTCAACTTATATTATGATTGATTTACTAATTTAAAAAATTCTCAATACTTTAAAAAGCCTTAAAATACATTTTAAGGAATATTTCATGAAATATTCTTATAAAAATTATGCAGGCTTTTGAGCACGTGGCCCAGACTCAGTTTCTTACATCTGCTTTAAATAGTACAGCACCTAACAATCCTAATGCACAAACTTACATACTTTCAGGCTCCTTGAGTCTAATAGAAGGTAAGAAAACAATAAAAACTACATAAAGGAACCTGCAATAATCTATACTATCCACAAGATGGCACCAGATGAGGATGTATAGCAGTTTGATTCAACGCTGCAAGTTTGATGATGGGAAAAGTTAAATCCCTTCTTACCTTGGAATGGGCTATGGAGAGTGTATCTACCCAGACTCTCCAGCCTCCCCATTCATATTTTATTGCATGATATAAAAGAATCCGGAAGATATTGTAAACCATCTCAGTGATCTTCTGCTCCTCAGTATTTTTAGGATTAATATAGCCAAGAGAAAACATCCAATCTTGCCAAACTGAACACTGCAATAAGCATCTAAGAATGAAAAATGAATTTTTATTAGAAGTGCTAAAATTAGAATTTACTATTTTTAAATGAGTACACTAATGAAAATATTATCTGATTAAGTGAAAAAAATATTCTATACATTCTATAACTTTATTCTCTTCCTCTAGTGAAAAAAATCTTAATTATTATTCAGAATCACTTTCTAGCTAATCTAGTCTAATTCATTTTTTCTACATTCCAATCACCTTCAGAATTCACAGTGTACCTAATACAACATAAGCAGATCAATATTCTGTGGTTGTCTTCCCACTGGATTGTACTACAACTCTGAACTAAGACTATCAGAAGCAGCACAGTACTTCATACACAATAGACAGTATTTGTTAAAGCTAAAGAAATAATCATAGATAAGACTTCATAGCCTCAGACTGTACTTCATGTCCTTGTTCACCTATTTTAAAATATAAGATGACTCGTCATAAGACAAATGATAAAATGGATATAGATAAATCCAGTACAATTACAATGAAAGGTACAGCTGGCAATGAAGAAGTATCTCAAATAATGTATTTTCAGTACATGTATATGTACATTTAATGTGTAATTAAAATATAACTAAATGAAAGCATATGGAAATAAATTATACTGAAAACAGATTATATCATAAAGAAATACACAATATATTTTCTAGTGATTGAATATTTTTCAATATGAGAAAAATTTAAAATTTTCTAACTTGAAAGATACTAAAAATTACAAAGAACAAAAAATTGTGGAATAAAAGTTTTACAGTAGTATTCAAATTTTGTACCTTCTATTTTCACGGCTATTACTGAAAAGTTTTATCATATCAGATAAAAATAAACGGCGAACTTCCATCAATTCTGCACTTGGTGTAGAGTTTTTTAATAAAGTTGCCACCACCTTAAGAATCACTGTAAGTGAACAAAAAGAAAATCTAAGGATATTTAAATATATTTCTATCTCCAACTAAGAAATATAACACATTTACTACTTTTCAATTAAATACTTAGCACTACGATGAATTAAGTGCCATGAACCAGATAAATACCATAATTGTTTAACTATTAGGAACATTTTTCTTAGTTTCAGATGTTGTCAGCTAACTACTACGTAACAATAAACAACTGCCATCTGCTCACTCGGATTCTGAATTTTCACTGTCGAATCCGGCTCTGGGTGAGGTTTATGTACAACTTGAGTACACACTTGCTCTGTCAAGATCTGAAAGACAAAGATTGTAAACTTCATTTACAGAACAACTTGGATCACCACTGAAAAGTACAGATATACAAAATATCTGCCACAAAACAAAACAAGACAAAACCCTCCATTCTATTCAATTCAGAAGAAACAATTCTTCTAAAGGGTCTTTCTAACGAATTCCACACTTTAAACTCTTTGAAGTCTACATTCTTCAAATTTAAAAATTTAAAAAAATTCTATAGAAGAACAAGTAATCATAAATATGCTGTTTAAAATATCTTTTAATATACATTTTTAATGTATCTACGTTGTGAACTGTAAACATTTGATGCTTGTGTTATTACTGTAGATAGCTAAGGTAGGTAGAAATATTATAGATACTCAGACAGGAATAAGCCCACCAAGAAGTCAGTGCAGAAGATGGGCACACAGTACAACTGTGGCCTAGGCACATCTGTTGGACAACAGGCCTCAAGGGAAAGATGGAGTGAGCAGGACTACATATCTCCGTAAAGGATAAGACAATTGGTATCATCTGGTCCAATAAAGCCTAGATAGACATCAGTCACCCCAATGGGTGACCAAGACCCCTGTGATCCAAACCTTCCTAACGAAGGTCGTTGTTCATTCCATGTACGCTTGCTATATAACTTGCTTCCACATTGGATCAATATTACCTAAGTGAACTTGTAATCATAGTTTTGACCAACCTTGTATCCATCTTGTGGTTTTGTTCTACAACACTTTCTTTGAAAAGCTGGCTGTGGAGGTACACACCTGTAATCTCATCGCTTTGGGAGGCTAAGGCAGGAGGACTATTGCAAGTTCAAGACAAGCCTGGGCTACAAAGTGAACTCAAAGCCAGTCTGAACGGCATAGCGAGACCCTGTCTCTAAAAAACAAAAACAAAAACAAAACAAAACAAAACAAAACACTCTTCCTTTGAGAAGTGGACTCATTAGCAACCCACTTTTGGGAAGTCCTTCTGTCTCTCAGGAGTTCTGTCTCAATAAAGTTTTCCTAATTTTACCCTCCACTGTTTCTTAGAAATCATTCTTTGATTTTGGGGAATACAAACTCAATATATCTTACATCTAGCAGGTTGAGAATGATATTATTTCCCCTACATCATCATCATCAATGGAAAAAAATTGTAAAATAAATAAACAATAATGCTACCCTAGGTCCTCACTGAAAAATGAAGTATGAGAAGAAAAACTTCTCCCTTAAAATATAGCTCATAGTCATTTATTTCTTTTAAATAGCCCCCCCCCAAAAAAAAAGACACAGGATGGCCAAGTAAAAGAAAGATGGAATTCTAAAACATTTACTACTTTTTCAATAAAATAAAGACTCAAGAAGTGCAGGATTTTGCATATTATCTTATGTGCTGCTACATTCCAGTGTTTAGTACTAGTAGTCAACAAACATATATTGAAGGCAATAGTGGATAATCACTTTTATGTATTGGTCACTATTTTACAGACCTTGACCGACATTTATCTTCACTCTTAAAGATACATATGTGTAAAAAAAAATATATATATATATATATATTTATACACATACAAGTAAATTCACACATACAAGTGTGTGTATACACACACACACAAGTAAATTCAATGTGGATGTATTTATTCAAAGATATTATTCAATATCAGTGATTTAATATCCATTTTAGTTTTAACATGTCAGCCTCTAAATAATCATTTAAAAACAGTTCAATCTAAGTCACAGAGAAAACCTGGGGAAAACTGAAAGTATTTTATTAGAAACAGATATATACATGTAAAAAGTTGGGAATGGTGAAACTAAATTAAGATACCAGGAAAATTTCTAATTAGGAAAGGATCATAACATCCAGAATTGGCATTTCTCTTACCTTTCTGCTCAGATTAAGATGCTGTGAAATTTACATAGTTATATTAGGAATGCGCTTCAAAAGATACTGACTTAAAAACCAGCCTACCATTAATTACTTAAATGATAAACTTCAAGCATAATCACTCCTGTTCCCTGAGTTTCCACATTTTTGCTGAAAAATATTTTGTTGTTAAAACTAGTGTCACAATTTTTCTGAATGGAGCACTCCAAACATGCACTACTAATCCATGATAGCTCACATGTAGAGTAAAATTTCTTTGAAATTCATATGCCAAAGAATGATAAAAGTCTTGGTGTTTAAATATAGTCTAATGGACAGGATCCCAGAAAATTTTCATCACAAATAAGAGATGGAAAATAACTGCAAACAAGCTGGGAAAAAACCAGGACATACTCCCCTATGATAAAAATAGTCAAAACTTTCTCCAACCTAACGAAGACATTACATAACACAGTATATAAAATTTACCTCAAATCATCAGAGCTGTTGTCTTTATACATCCTTATTTTATTATATAACAAAAGCAATAATTGTTTTGCCTATCTAATAAACCTGCTAGGAAAACTAAATAAGGCTCTCTATATAAAATGCTCTAAAAACTATAACACATTCAAATATAAAATTATTTTTAATTATACATTTAGAACTCAACTCAGCATGCATTTACTAAGAACAAGCTATATACGTCACTAAATGTTTAGTGTTAGTTGCTAAGTGGAACTACATTTCTAGCATCAATGTACTTAATGTTCTAGAGACAGTCATAAATGCATGATTCTATTAAGCAATAAAACATGGTACACTCTCATTAAGAATCTAGATGAGTTTAAAAAGGGGGTAGGGGAATAATAAGGTATAAGCGAGTTGGATATAGATACATTTTAATGAAAGAATAGAAAGACTCAGATGGGTCCTGAAAGTGTGACTGGATTTGGTAAGGCATTAAAGAAAGTTAAACCCCACCCTTCACTAAACCAAAAACATGAGTCCAGGGCCAGGTAGTGACATGAAATCCAGTGTGTTTTTAACATTTTCAGCCCACATTCTGAGAGTTTAAAGCCACATGTGACTAGTGGCAATTACACTGGTGAGGGTAGTGAAACAGTGAATTCTAAGTATAAAGGTAATATTATTATGGTATTTAGATATAGACATGAGCCCAACAATATACATTTAAATTTTATTTCATAAACAATTATTCTATAATTTATGTTAAGAGAATGGATAAAAAAAGATTTTTTTAAAAACAATGGAGAACTACTCAGTCATAAAGGATAAACCTGAGAGATTTGTAGCTAAATGGATAGACCTTGATACTATACTCGTAACTGAGATAAACTGGACAAACATGCAAATACCACATTCTCTCTCTACTGTGAGAAACAAAGTGTAAATAAGAATCAACATATATAATTGATATTGTAAAACAGGAAGAAATTGTTCAAAAGAAGAGAGGAAGGAAAAAGAGAAAAAAATATGAGAAAAGAAGGATAAAACAAAGCTTTGTAAATGAGGGGAAGAGAGATTGAAGGGAGGGAAATAGGAAAAAAAAGAGGAATCAAGATATATCATGTACAGGCACAAATTTTGTATGATGAATGTAAACATTATGTATATCTAAATTATAGTAAACTTAATAAAAAATTAAAAAAAAACAAAAGACTTTTGGCGAAAGCAGTGACTTACAATGTTATCTGACATACATTGCTAAGGTCTGCTAAAATATTTTAATATTTATTATATACACATTGTTATGGCTTAGATCTAAAATGCCCCTGTCACAAAAAGCCTCATGTGCTCACAAAGGGAGTTTTGGGACCTGTCTGGATTATGGGTACTTGCCATTAGGAAGTGGGATTTGATGGGAAAAGGTGTGTCATTAGGGACATGGCTGATTGATGATAAGCATGAGGAGGATTAAACCGAAACAACTCTTGAAGCTGTTTTCTTTTTTAAGTTAAATTTCACTTATGATTCTATTAAAATTTTAAAGTAACGCTTATCATATGAATTTAATTTTTTTCAACTAGAAATCACTATGCAAAATGATATAATTTTCACACTTTGGTGATCCACGAATAGTAATCCACTGTCTTACTATTCTTACACCAAAGATTAGTTTGTTAGTAGTATTAAACTAAGACATAAACATAAATTAATCTGTATTAGATGTTAGTAGCTTTCAGAACCATAACCTGATACTGTAGCAAGGTTTTGATTCAGAAAGCACATTCTAACATTTCTGCCTTATGCACAGAGACTATGGAACTTACCTGTGTTGTGAGTATTTGTTAGTGGTATGATAGACCAAATTATTTAACCTGTAAGTTTCAGTTTGTCTGTTTAAAAAGGCAATCAAAATATCAGTATAAAAAAAATTAGTATCACACAGGGTTGTAATACCTGCGATAATGGATAGAAACGTAATCACTAAGGTGACTGTTATAACAAATGTCCAATAAAGGGTAGTTACTACTGTTGGAGAAATAAAGGATCAGAATCAAGAAAAGAAAATGCTTCACCATATTATATAGAGAGGGTAGGCCATTGTATTAATGCTTATTGAGCTCAGTATCTCAAATACCGTCTTGGAGCAATACTAAAAAAAGTATCAATTTAAAAATGAGGGTAATATCTACAAATTAAATCATTTTAAGAATGATGGACAGAAGTGGGCATATTAAACTTAGAAACAAACAAAAATCAAAAAACCTGAAAGATTTCTTCTTTATATGAAGAACAGTCATTCCTACATTTATTCATGAGATTATCAGAGAAAAAGATGAAATAAAATACGGTAGTGAAAAAAAGTAATGCCACAGACTAAGAATAGAAAATGCAAGGCTTGCAGGCTAAATTTGGCCTACCATCTGTTTTTGTGATATAGTTTTATGGGCACAGTCCATTTGGTTCGTATTGTCTATGGCTGCTTATTAGCTAAAAATGTAGAGCTGAATACTTGTGACAGACACCATTTAGCCTACACAGCCTTAATTTTGTACTATTTGTACTTCTATGAGAAAAATTTATTCTCTCAAGCATATGTAGCAATGAACATTTTCAATGTGTTAAGCAGAAAAAGATATAGAGTTATGCATAAGATGATACTTTGTAAGAAGGATGTATGTATACACAGATAGAGATGAACTAAGAATTTATATACTTTTCAATATTATTGGAGACACTACAGGAAATTTTATGTTGGTCTTTTTCTATATTTTCTAGGTTTTAATTAAAACAACAACACATGGGAATTACATTTTCCATGTTGCAGGAGTACAGGGGTCAGCAAACTCTTTATAGATCAGGTAAGCATTTGAGGATCTGTGGATCATATGGTTTCTGTTTTAACTATTTACCTTTGTCACTGTAATGTAAAGTAACCCATAGGCTATACTTAAATAAATGAGCATAGTTAGGTTCCACTACAACTTTATTTATGTACAATGAAATCTGAAAATATAAAGACTTCCTCTGTTTGAAGGTTGTGCAAAACTATAATCAAGCTAGATCTGGTCCATGGCTTAGATTAAAAAAATATAAAAAATTTTTATTTAAAAAATTTTTATTTATGTAAAGATATCTATAATGATGAAATAGTATGTTTCATTTTTGAAACTCTTGCTTTTCTGAATTAGGACTATTATTAAGTATATCTAGTCTAGTAATCCCTTATCCCCTTGAATAATACACAATGTTTTGTCATCTAAATGTATAACAAAATAATCTGTAGGTTACTAGATTCTGAAAGTGTGGGATTAGAAATCAATTTTTCCTAGCTAGCTACAGTGACACACACCTGTAATCCTAGCACTCTGGAGGCCAATGGAGAAAGATCAAAAGTTCAAGTCCAGCCTCAGCAACTTAATGACTTAGCAAGACAATTTTAGTAAGAAAAAAAAAAAATTAAAAAGGTTAGGAGTTCAGCTCAGCGGTGTAAGTGCCTGCTTGGCAAATGTGAAAATGCAAGGTCGTGCAGACTGAAAAAAATGTCAATTTTTCCAGTTTTGACATAACTGGTACGCTGTGGTATTAAAAAAAGTTAGGTTCAGCAATACATGTGCTACATGAAACATTGTTGACTTATTGCATCACTGTAACATTCAGCATATGGAGCTGCAGTAAAAAGTGATGACAATATGACAAACACTGCTACAGGTACTTCATTCCACACTTGTATTCCAGAAGCAGACACAGACAATATTTAAACAAATAACTGTGGCTGTATTCCAATAAACTATTCATGAAGACTGATGCTTGCATTTCACATAAATTGTATCTGTCATGTATTATTTTTAAATATTTTCAGGCAGCTAAAAACATAAAAATCATCCTTAGCAAGAAGCCATTTAAAAAAGAAGTGCTGGTAATTTACCAGCACTTACACCAGAGAACTGAAGCGGGATCACTGAAGCTCAGATAAAGGGAGGGAGAATTCAGGTTACTACCAAAAACAGTCCTAATATTTAACTAACATTTAACAATAAGCATAGCTACTTTGTGAAGAAGTATATACATTTCATAGAAAATACTAAACCAATAACTATATGATCACCTGTTAGAAATGATAAGAAAGGGATTTCTAAATTTAAATGAGATGTAAAGATGCTTCCATATATCATTTTTACAAGAGTTCTTCCCTACATTATTACCCCAGTATCAACTGTATCTTAGTCTTGGCAGTCACTAAATATTAGAAAGTGAGGATATACTGAGGAAAGGGAGATGATGTGGAAGCAGAACATATATTACATCATATGTGTAGTTTATGTGAGAATCTGCAATTCTGGTCAGCAAAGTGCTTGGTCCTACATAAAAACACTGGTAAATATTTATGCATTAATATATTTTATAAAAAATAAAACATTTATAAGGTCTGTGATTATTTTTTAATAATTCTGAATTTAATTAGCTTTCTGGACTAATTTAACATTAACTTCTAATCTTAACCACACAGATTAAACTTTTCATTGTACATACTTTTAAATTTACATTACACATTATTTTATTTTACCTCATAAAGTGTGTTGTATGTAGTGACAGTCACAGTGTTTGTATGTAACATCAGCCTTTCTCCAAGAAGAGTAAAAAGACTATGAGTGTGCATGATTTCAACTTTCCTCCTGGAGAGAGAGGGAAAAAACAAACCATGAATAAACTGGGTTTGCTGAACAAATGACACAATTTATGAGCAGATATAACATCACACAAGTAATTATTTTATTAACTTCTATTCACAAAAAAAACCAGGTTTATATTACAGATGCCTCCTAAAGTCCCAAGACTATAAACACGCTTCAAAAATCCAACTGAACTAAAATGTGAAAAATATAAATTACATAACTTATATAAACATTAACAATTATTTTCAATTTTTAAAATTTTTATTAATACATGTTTGCAGTACAAAATGACTGCATTCATTGTAGGGAGTAGGAACACGTATGTAACATATCTATTTGGAAATTATTTTATTGCTTTGAAAGAATTAACCCTAACACACAGGCCATATAATACAAAATCTACTAAACAGTTTATTACAAACCTTAACATCAAAAATCTAAAGTTACAGTTAAAAGTGAATATATTGATATTAGAGGCAGAAATCAAAATAACTATTTTACCATTGCTTATATTTGCAGTCAATGGATTAAAAAATGTTTACTATTGGTTGTTTAATTGTTTCCTTCATACATCCATAAATACAAAATCTCTACTAAAGTCTTCCTGGAACACATAGTTCCAACTCAAAGAATTACAACATGCTTCTCACATGTGTCGCTTTCTTAGAATTCAAAATCTGAATCTTCTTTCTTTTTATTTTCTATTGACTCCTATTTTATTTCGACAAATGTGATACACACCAACCATGCAATCACAAAATCCTTGTTCCTTTGTTCTTGGGTCATAGCTGTATTACATTTACAGATCTCTTATAAGCAGAGGTGGTTATTTAAGTGTGTTCTAGTCAATGTGTATAGAAGATTTACAGACCATTTTTATGGCTGGACCTAGAAAGTGTACTCACAAATAATTTCTAAGCTCCTTCCCCAAGTTAACAACACAGGAGCCATATGATGAAGACAATATAACCATTGAACAGAAGAAACTACCTGGGTCTCTTAATCATTGCTTACAAAACAATCATCTTTTAGATATCAAGTGAACAGATAAGAAACTACTATTTTGATACGGGAATAAAAGTTCTCTATTACAGAAGCTATTGTTACCTTAATATAGAAACTGAATTTTGAATCTTTTATGAGGGTACCACTCACTTGGAAATCCTCTTTTTTAACATCAGCCCCCAAAACAAACACATTGATCCCCCCTCCTTTCAGTCTTCCTCAGTCCAGGGAGAAAAACAGCAAAATTATCTAAACTGAAGAAGAATCTTTGCCCTTTCAGTATGTTTGCAAAACACAAAGACTGGAAAAGGTCACTAAAAAGCAGAACAGGACTTACAGATATTATGGATTATGGAAGGGAAGGTTTAATGCATTTCTAATTTAAGCCACACCCGAGAAAAGGAGGCTTGAAGCTTTCATTTGCTCCCAATCAAGAAAGAACAAATGCCAAAGCACTGTCCTCAGTATGTTCTCTGCTACCCAGAACTGCTACACGACATGTCTAAATTAAGCTACCTGGAATTTAGAATAATCTCTCCATTGTGTCACCACAACTTTAGCTACCAAAGAAATGTATGCCCTCTTCATTATCTACTCCAAAGTAAATGCTTAGACAGATTCCTAATTCTAGGTTTGGGAGAAACTTGAAGAATAATGTGCAAATGCTAGAGAACAGTTGGATCAACTTCTTCCTGCAGTTTACATTTTAAAAATGCTTATCAATAAATTTTGCAGCACAACAGTCAAGAGAAAACCAACAATGCAATTCCATCCCCATCTGAGGATAGAAGCCACTCCTCCAACATTATATATGACATGATTTTGTTGCCTACAGACCCTCTAATCAAAGATTTTAGGATTTTGTTTCCTAAACAAATCAATTTGTATATGTAACACAAACACATGAAATCAACATAAGCATAAACATATGTATGTTTCACAAACCTGCTCTGCATACATTTCCAGGGAGGAACCTTTCTTCTTCTATCTCCCTCGCCCGCTAAGGCTAATGGCTTTATTTGGGCAGAAAGCATAGCTGAGGCTATGGATAGACTTACTACAGACAGCATCAGCATTGCTGCATCTTCTGAAACCACACCTAAAAAGACTTCTTTCTACCATTTCCTTACTTAAGAAACAGTTTCTCTTTCCAAACAATAATCACTGGATCCTCAAACTGATAAGGAAAGACTGTTTCTATCACATAATGTCATCCTCAGTGCTTTCCTTTTCTTTCTTTTTTGTGCCTCTCACAGAAACTATTTCCATATATCAAAGTTAGAAGACAAAGAAATCAAGGATACCTAATATACTGTCACTACAATGTAGTGATCATAGGGGAGAAATTTAGGGACCCTGCTAACTTTGCAGCAACAAAAATGAAATAAAGATACAAAAGACGTTACTCCAGAATCATCTGGTTGTTTCTTTAGCTGCCAATATTTTGAGTTAGCCCTTCATGTGATGCAACCTGGATACGTTTGATGTTTTTCTGGATGGGGAAGATCTTTATTTTATATTGCAATGAGTAAGAAAATTCTTTCATCTCTCCTTATCAACATGATCTGACAGTTTATAATCCCAAATGTCTATGCTTTCTAAAGACTTTTTGAAGTAAGAAAGGGGATGATTTGATTCAATTTTATAGCTTCTTGAAGTTAACCTCCATTCTTACCAATTTATTGGCAATTTACGTGTCTAATGTTGTAATGCAAGTACCAAATTCCTCTAGATTTTAAACTTTAGTCTTCACTCATGAAGCATTTACTTCTAAGTTTTGTGCCATCATGCACAGATAATTCCTGATATACTTCTATTTTCCCAATTCATTTAGAGGTATCTGACATTTTCATAATTTGTCAGAGATTTTTGTTCAATTTTTTGGATTTATAATCTTATTAGATTATTAGCAAACGATGGCAAACAAAATCATTTTTGTCCATTTTATGCCCAAGGATACAACTATTTTTGTTAGTAAATTTTCTCTAGACCCACAGTATAGTCTCAAGAAAATGACTACGTATGTTCTATTTAGGTCAGCTTTGAAAAGTAAACCACTCAATTTTGCTGTATCTCTATGTATTATCTATTTCATTGGTCCTGTACTGAAATTTATAGTCTATACTATTATCCTTTTTTATCAAGCTCATACTGCATCTTTAATGGATTTCACTAAATATGTGTGTGCATATGTGTGTTTGTATACACCTGTATATACATACATATGTATAGATCTACATACCTGCAGTATTTGATGCTTTCAGATTTATGACTAAAACATCATCTACTTAATTCTTCCATTCATAATTCATAAGGTCTTTCTACAGTTTGAAATGAATTTTTAACTTCAAATTCAACTAATTGTGTTTTTTGCTTTTACATGTTACCTGATTTTCATTTATTCCAACAAAACTCTACTTTTGTTTGCTGTCCTTTTCCTGAATAATCTATTTTTTAATATGAAGTAATTTTATATGATAGATCATACAATAGCCATGCAGCCACCAAACGACTTAAGAAATATCACAATATTTCCAAGATGCCTATTTACAATCTTATTCTTCTCATGATATTTACAAATAGTTGATAACATATAGTTTAGTTTAGTTCTATATTTGTCTTTCATTAGATGGGCAAATATTCCTCCAAATGTATAATTTTGTTAGCATGTGTTTGATACTTACTGCTCCATATTAGGTTTATCAGAGGTAACTTTAGATCACCGCAATTCACTTTTAAGTATATCCTATGTATGAATGTATCTCACTCATTTAACTACTCTTCTGTTGAAGTTCTCTGATGTTGTTTATGCTGTTTCATTAATATCAACAATGCTATATTGAAAATCTGCTTGCATATGGGAGAGTTTCTCTGTATGAAGAAGAGAATTATTTAGTCATAGGGTATGAGTATTTTACTCTTTTAAAATTTGTCAAACAGCTCTCCAATATGATGATACCAATACAGAACTCTCCCAATGAATGACTTGAAAGTTTCCACTAATACATATCCTTGACAATACTTGGTATTGTCAAAATTTGAAAGTTGATGTCTGGTGGTATTAAATAAAACTTTTATTTGCACCTTCTTGATTAATACTAAATTGTCATTCATTTGTTGCAAATTCAGGTTTCTTCTTTAATTAATGAATGTTTATATTCTTCATATTCCCAAAGGTTTCTTCTTATATATTTGCACAAATGTTCTCATGTTAAAAACAAATCCATTTTTCATAATATCTCATCTTTTTTGTCTTTTATCTTTGTCAACGGTATCTTTTAAAGCACTTTTATTTTATTTGTTTTTGTTTTGTTGGTTTGGTTGGATAGTTGGTTTGAGGCAGGGTCTCACTATACAGCTGACTTTGAATTCACTATATAGCCCCGGCTGGTCTTGGACTCATGCCGATTCTCTTGTCTCAGCCTTCCAAGCACTGGGCTTTTTATTTTAATGATCAAATTTATGAAGTTTTTTCTACATATTGATTTTTCTATTTATTGTTTTATAAATTATTCTTTTAGCCAAAATGGTAAGAATATTATCCTATAGTTTCTAAGAGTTTTAAATCTGCTCTTCAAAATTTTAACAGCTTTATTGAAATATAGATAGCAAAAACTCAAACATTTTACAACTGTATTATAATTCAATGATTTTTTAAAAAAAACAATTTACAGACTCATGCAACTATCATCACAATCCAATTACCATCCTAAAAATTCTATTGTTCTCCGCTCACTTGCAGTCAATGCGCACTCCCACTGCTAATGCCATAAACATAAATCTGCCCTTTGAAAATTTGAAATAATCATAAAAATTCATAGTTTTCCTCATGTGGCTTCTTTCACTTAGCGTAATCTTTTAGAACTAATTACACATAGCATATATCAATAATCCCTATCATTTCAATCACACAAGATGTTTTCACTGTATGGACATACATTTTATTTGTACATTCACCACGTGATGCAATATGGATTCTTTATAAGCTCTGGACATTATATATAATGATGCTAAGGATATTCATATACAAATATAGTTAAAAATATGCTGTCCTTTGTTTTACATACATACCTACTTGTGGAAATGCCAAGTTATAATGATAAATTCTTTTGATACTTTTAAAAAATTTAGACAATCTTTCTAGGTTATGGCTGCAGAATTTTAATTTTGGTAACAATGGTTCAGAATACAATATATTGTTCTATGTTGTAACTGTACTTACATTTCGTACAAATTACCTTCTAATTTTCTTTGTAATTTTGTGATTTCCTTCTTGACTCAAGCGTTTTTTGTTTTGTTTACTTTCCAAATATCTTGTAGTTTTCCAAATCTCCTTTTTTGATTTATCTGATCTAATTCTGTAATGGTCTGAGAAAATATTTTCTTTGATTCTAATACTTAAATTTACTGAGATTTGTTTAGTGTTTTATAGCCTGACCTATGATATATCCTGGAAAATGCTGCATGTGCACCTGGAAATATTTTTCTGCATGCCAATATATGATTACTCAAGAGAATTTGAATCTGGGTAGTAAAAGCAGGTTTTCCCTTAGTTACTTGAAGAGAATGCTTCAAAAATTCACTATCAAACAGGACTGTGTTAAACATTTTCTAAGTATATGTTATCAGGATAAAAGAATTGTTTTCTATTTGTGGATTGCTAAAAAGATTGATAATGGGTACTAAATTTTATCAAAAATGTTTGCACTCAATAATTATATATCTATTCCCTTATGTTAATAAGTAAATAGCATGAAAAGATCCCTTATATTAAACCACCCTTGCATTCTCTCACTACCCTCAATATGACTATAATATATACTTAGAAAAACTGATGAACTCATGTTCACAGGGAAGACTCACCACATTTAAATTTTTTAAATTTATCATTATATCCAATTCTGGATCAAGATTATACTAATTTCTTCATATGAGACCATGCTCCATTCCTTATCTAGCTAGTCACTAGAAAGTATTTTTTGAAATGAATAAGACATCTTTTTTATCATGATGTTCTGCTTTTTATTGCATTAGTTTCTGCTGTTTTTCTTCTCATGCTTACAATTAATAAGTTAAGCATAAAGTTGTAAAATAAGAAAAAAAGAACCAAATTACTTTTCTTCTCTTAATGTAAATATTTATTGCTATAAGTTGCCTACAATACCATTTCAGCCAAATCTCACAAGTGGGAACATACAGAATTTTGAACATCTTATGATCACTGTTTATACTTTGCATAGTAACTTCTATATAGTAGCTTTTATTCTAATTAGAAGATACACATTTCTAATTTATGAGTGATTTCTTATGTAACTGCACTAGGGGCAAAGAAAGTCATCTGTATATAAACTTTCATTTTTTGAGGCAGCATCTCACTACATAGTTCAAAATGGCCTTGAACTTACTATGTAGTCTGGCTGACCTCTAACTCACAGAGATTCTCCTACCTTAGCCTCTCAAATGCTAGGATTATAAGAAGGCACCATTATAACAGCATGAAAACTACATAGACATATTAAGCCTATTTTATGTCCTAAATTCAGCAAATTCCATAGTTTTGTGTATGATAAAGTATTACTTAAGCCACAGAATATTTTGCAAATACTACTGTGATTTTTCTGGATATGACTGTTTCTTAGAAAAATATGTCAATATCTATAAATTACTGATTTGCCTTCCAAATTTGATTCATATTTTGCTTTCTGTATCTAATTTGTGCATACATACATACACACATCACTTAAATTGTTTTATCTACTTAGCAAATTGTATCTTCATTTTATGGTACCCTTTCTATCATCAGTGACTTTTTTTCTGCCTTAAAGTTTGTTTGGGTTTATTCAAATGTTGTTGTACCATTTTTTTACCATTTAATTTTTAAAGTAATTAGTACATTTACCTATTAAGACATAAAAAGAGACAGAAATTTCATTTTCATTCAAACAGCCCTCTTCTCTCATTCACAGTAAGCTTCCAATATTGTTAAAAATTTTTCTTAGCATTTAATTTCCTTGTCATATTCTTCACTCCTTTTTAACAATACTTCATTTTACAGAAAAAATTTAGGTTCATATAAAATAAAAACAGAAAGTGCAGATAATCCTGTCTCTGATTTCCTCATGACAAATACAAGTTTCTCTACAGTCAACAATCCCCTGCCAGAGAGTTCCATATATTATATTGCCTATCAATATTTCCAATGCAAGTAAAAAATCTTTTCCTTAAAAAAGTGGCATAAATTTTTAGTATATCACTGCTCCATTCTACTGAGATAGCACCTTTTTATAATTATATTTACATAAGTGTTTGGGTCAATTCACTGAACTTCCATTTTTTTAAATTCATGATTTAAGTGTGCAGGACTGGCTTCCTCTGTGGTGTGTAGTCTTCAGTGCTCTTCAGCTTTATGTTGAAATTTTTACACTAATCTGTCCTGTTTACACCTCATTTCACTGCACAAATCTGGAAAATATTATCTTTTCTCAATTCTATAAAAATTTTCAGTAATTTTCCCTGAACAATGGTTCTTTTTCATTCTCTCTTTTCTGTAATATTCGTAAGACATGTTAAAATTCTTTCATTCTTTCTCCATATTTCTCCCCATCACTCAATGTGTCATTTCTGTTTCAAGGGTGTTAGATTATATGTTATTTTTCAGCTAAATCTTGCAGTTCTCCAACAACCTTTGAAGTCAATCTTATTTTGCTTACCCTGTAAATGAGTTGTTAATTCTTTACTACTTTTCCATTTCCATAGAATTCCATAGAATTTCAAATTCCATAGAATTTTTAAAGTATAAACTTGCATGGTTTGTTTTAAAACTAATTGGTTTCTTAAGTCTTGTTTCTCCTATTACAGTTGACATTCATGTTTGGCATATAAGAACTTGACATATTTTTAAGTAACATTTCTAAATTTTTAGTATTGCAAATGTTTTCATGACACTAGTTTTGCCCATAATTTTTCTCTTTCAAGAACTCTTACTCAATTGTACATTAAATCTATTTTCTAAGCCTTTATCTTTTTTCTCACTTTATATTTTGGTCCTCATTTTAAGATCTTCCAGTCTACTAAAATAGGTGAACTGGAGGCAAAATTATAAAGTGAACAAATAGAATATCACCTTCAGGACTCTACCTGAATCTTCAAGGTTGTTAAAAAATATTGTTTCATCATAGTTCCATTTCATAGGGTGAATAGTTCAATGATTCCCGCTTATCTCCTGTCTATGAAGACATGGCCCCTTTAGGTGAGTTGCTATTGTTCATAATTCAGAGTCATGGTCAGATCTCATAATTGTGCATTTAAAATAATGGAATGCTTCTAGATTTTGAGGGAAGCTATCCTCTAAACTCAAAGAAATGCATTATATAACTTGGCAAGTCCTGTAAGAGGGACTGTTCCCTACTAAAGTAGAAAAGACTTAAAGATTTTAGAGCAGGGGTAAGTTATGTTACATGACATAAAAACTGCCATTTTAATGAAATGTCTAGCCTATCTCTACTTCAGCTGTATAGCTCTTATCTATATGTCCGCCTAAAACCTCCTGTGGTCACAGGTGGGAGTTCAAAGGTAGTCTGATTAGAGTGTGTGAATGTGAATTAAGGGTATGATGCTGGGAATAAGGGTGCCCCATGCCCTACTTGGATATGGGTTGTACTAATTAAAAGAAATGTATCCTGGAAGGGGTAAAAGAAAGAAGCAGGCTTGCTGCTGTTGATTCTGCTTTCATACCTGTTTGCTACGAGCTGTTTTTCTTCTGTGATACCCACCTCTGCCCTGTCATCCTGCCTTGGAGTAAGCTGACTACAGACTCAAACCTTTATGAATTGCAAGCAATAATAAACCTTTGCTTCTTTAAAATATGGTGTCAAGTATTTTGTCTCAACAGTAAGATACATAAATCAGCTATCAAAGTTAACAGGTTATTTCACAGTTTGATTTGTAGGTACAGTGGTGCTGTAGTTCATGAACTTAATTTGTTCTATGATTTTGGAAACGATGACCATATTTGTATATGTTAGGGGAATGATCATCCCAGTCATGTTTGTCACTAGATGCAGAGTCTGCAAACAAAAACATAATTTTGCCAAATACTGTTGGGAACCACATTGTTTGCAAACAAAAAGCATTCATGAATCAAGGATTTCTGCATAAGTTGACCAATGAAATATTAGAAAAATGTTCTAAGTTTCAAGAGAAAAAACCCAGTAAATCTGCTGACATTAGCTTTGGTTTTAATAGGGAAATATACTTTCTAAACAATAGAGGGTCACTCAAAATTTCATAATTACAAAGATACGTATTTCAAGAAAACTGAAATTTTCCAAATACTAGTGATTTGTGTAGATAACCCTAGAAATAGTACATGTAATAGAAGTCTTTAAAATATGTTTTTACAGTCAAGAATAACATAAAACATAACATCTAAGATTGGACATGGCTATCTTAAAAATACATGTAACAAAATTTATAAATCTCTATGTTAAGAAAAAAAAAATCAAAGTTGATGAACCAGTGCAGTCTCCTTTTACATGCAAGAAATATATCAAAAAAAGTAATTTAGAAAGACTGAAAATAAAAGGGTAAGTTATGTCATACAAATGCAAACAAAATCTAGGAGTCATAATCTTAGTACTGGATCAACTAGAATACTACTCAAAAAACCAAACATTAAGTAAAGAAGGATACTTAGTGGTAATGTTGACGTATGCAGCATGTTAGATATGGCTGCTCAGAATTTTGCAATTTTTGTATTATCAACAACTTTGTAAATGTAAGCACCAGAAAACAACTGCAACACTCAGGTTCTGTGAGAAATCCCATCTAGTACTAGTAAATAATAACATGACTTCCTTTGGTTAATTTGTATAGAAAATGCATTTATGAAACAATATTTAAGCACTGGACAGCATAAACTGTAAACATTAAATCCACAGTCATTGCTTATAGAAAAAGTTATTTTCAAGGTCCTGAAACTCTAGATTTCAGAGTAAGAAATGAGGTATTCTAGAATCTTATTTTATTTTATTTTATTTTATTTTATTTTATTTTAGGTACCGGGTTTTGAACTCATGACCTAGCGTTTGCCAAGCAGGCATTTGGACTGTTGAACTAAACCCTCAGCCACTAGAATCTTCAAAACAGAAGCAAAATCAATAAGCTTATTCTTAAAAAATACAAGCAAATAATAAAGTACTTATTCAGCATGTACATTTAACATCAGTTCTCAGAGAGACCTCAGGACACGTGGTATTCTGTGTCAAGAAAGTTTTTACAAAAATCATATTCATACTTTTATTTTGAAAAAATATTTTATATTTTTCTCTATAATCCTCTATTAATAAAACATTACTTTATGAAACCTTCTTACAACTTTTACCATATTTCTACTGTTCAATTATTCCAGTCAAATTTTATATTATGTTAGATGCAAAGCTCATAACAAGTTTTGGTATACATTTCTAAAATTCACAATGAAAAATATCAACTTACTTGTGACCTAAATGCTTCAGAAAGTATCCCAGAACCTTCAGAGCTTGAACCCAGATACTTTCACTTTTAGATGCCAGTAATTTATAGATTACCCTAAAAATATATAAATTATTTCATAAGCACTAATATCACAACAAAACTACCAAATACTTTAAAAATCTTTTATAAATATATAAAATAAAAATATTTGAGGATTTTTGTAATTCTTTTGAAAAAGTAACAGGCTTAAATTAATGAGAATATTACTACAGAAACTGTTTCACACATTTATAGTTTCTTTACAATTATTATGACTAACGTTAGTTTTCAGATTTTTTTTTTGATTTAAAACTCTTGCTCTAAAACATGTTTCTAGTCTATTAGTCTCACTTCACTATCACTGCATCAGGTCACCATTTTAAATACTAATAAATAAAAGGACCTCTCTTAGATACGACTATATCTATCCTCTTCTCTAAGTCACGTTTACACCACTATTAATTTAACAAAATGGCAATTTGAACACAATACTTCCGCATTCAGAATTCTTCAAAGCTTACCACCAACAGGAAGAAAAAACAACAACAACAACAAAAAAAACCCTCTACTAACATTATTAGCACATTATGGACCTCAGAAATCTAGTTTCTATCTCTTTATTGGGCTTAATATCATATAACTCTCTTGTATCATCTTTTTGCTAGAACATATCATATATTCTTTTTTGTCCTGTTTCAAAAAACATGAGCTTCTGACATGATTTGAAATATCTTTAACAATAATCACTTAATTACTTTCATAATTCCTGAGAATATTTTTTATATATTACATCATCACTTTCCTGAGAACATTTTCTATATCTGTATCAATTTCCTTGAGTATTAGAGGATTAATAACTATCTCCATTTATTTCCTTCTCATGTGTAATATTTTTCAGATTCATTCAAACATTGATAGAAGATATTTTGGAGTGAAAAACTCTGTTCCATTAAATTCTAACAATAGCACCACAATCATACCTTATTCCATTCCTTTGATCAAAAGCTGGTATCATTGAGGCTGGATGTTCTGACATTAAAGCCACTAACAATTGTAACACATCATGAATATTTTCATCCTGCATAATAAGGATCATCAATATTTATTTAATAAAATTTTTATTCTAAAGCTTTGAATAAAATTATTAAAACAGACCCATTACATGTCCTACCTCATGCATTGTAAGCAGGTAATTTAATATGCTCTGAAGTTCATCTTCCTTCACCCCTCGATCCTAGTTTTTGAAAAACATTGTATTATTTAATTTAAACCTAAAATTCAAACTTGAATACAAAATTATTCAGCAAAATTATTGCTGAAAATAAAACTAAGACTTTAAAAGCAGAGACTTTAAAAATAAAGTTCTCCAAATCTTCATAATTTATTTTACTTGAGTAAATATTTAGAAAATTTTATTTAAGTTCCTAAAACTTGATTGAATCTATTAAAAGTTAGCATATTTTGATCATTAACTGTATTCTTATTACTATTCGGTAATTATTTCGTTTTCTTCAAACAAATAAATGCAAGAGTTTACATTACTATTATGTTGCAATATAAAATGTCCTCTAACAGTCTCATGTTCAGAGGTGGGGCTTGTCAAAAGTGACTGGATCATGGGGATGCTATATTCATCAGCTGATTAATCCACTGATGAGTTTATAGTTCAATGGGCATCAGGAGGTAGGGCCTGGTTGGAGGGGGTAGGCCACTGGAGGTGTGACCTAGAATGATATGTTCTTATCATAATTCCTTTTCTCTGCCACCTTCTGCTTGTTGGCTGACATGGGTTCGGAAGCTTTCTTCCACCATGCTTTTCTGCCATGCTATTTTTGCACTGGAGTCAGCCAATAATGGACTGAAACCTCGGAAACCATAACCTCACCTCCATTAAGTTGTAGGTGTCAGTTATTTTGATCCAAGAGCAGGAAAGTGACTAACATAAAAAACTGTTACCACAGAAAGGAGGTCACTGCTGTGATTACACCTGATAATATGGATAAGACGCCTTTGGAAATCTTTAGCAGAACAGTTTGAAAAGATTGGGAGATATCTTATAGAGAAACCTTAAAATGATGTAAGAAGACTTTGATGGGCAATCTGTTGGGAACTCAGAACACGAGAATGCTGATGCAAATGTGGACAGTAAATGTCAGGCTCAAGAGGTTTTAGATGGAAGATGCTCTACTGGAAACTGGACGCAGGGTTGTTAATCTTACAGTCTGGCAAAGAACCTTCCCACATTCTACTCATGTCTTAGGGCTTCATATGAAGGTGAATTTAAAGGCAGCAGACTAATCTGGCAGAGGAAATACCAAAGTAAGTCCAGTGTTCAGGCGGTAGCATGTTACTGCTGGCTGCTTTTAACCAAATTTATTTATGGTAGGAATCATGAGCAAAGAGCAGAGTCCAAAAGTATCCAAATTTTCCAGCTGACAAGAAAGTAAATGCATGTAAAGTGGGGTCAAAGAGTTTGGTTGCTGAAAAGTTTAGCACCATTGAAAAGAAATAATGTACAGTGGTACCTTGGTTCACAAATGCTTTTGTTTGCAAACATTTTGGTTTACAAAGAGAAGTATTCAGTGAATTTTTAATTAAAGATCATTTAATTAAAAGTTCAACAAAAGTTAGTACTATAATTTATAAAATTTTGAAAAGCAATTCATGAAAGATTGTTACTGATAATTTAGCGTTAACAATGCAAAAATATGCTAACTTTGCCAAAGGTTCCTTTTGACATAATATATCATAATTCTAAATATATAAAATTATTTTACCTTTAGGATGAGTTGTTTCAGAAAAAGGAGCATAAATGCCCGAAGTGAAATAATTTCTTTTTGTGATGGCCGGGGACCATCTAGGATAAAATAGGTTAAAAAAAAAGGGGGGGGGGACCCCATGATGTTAAATAAGTTTAATTTAATTACTTTTATAAACTTAAATTATTTAATAATCATGTTTATTAAAATTACAACATTATTGTTAATGGTATACCATTTCAGTAACAGTATCTAAAAATTAATTTTCAGGTTTTTACTAACTTAAAATTATTCATAGAATGTCAGATTTGAGGGATGGGAGCTCAATTTCTGAATAATTCCAAACTGCATAATCACCAAATATTTACACAACTATTTTTTCTCATTTTTATTAACTTACAGGTTTCATAGTATTTTTTCCTACTCTTAATTAGTTTTCATTTACAGCCTAACTAGATTTGACTCCATACTTCATACAGGAAAGCAGAGAAAAAGCATCCCATTTACCTAGTTATTTGATTTGCATATTTTTTCTTCTTTGTACATAATATAAAATGTAATATTTTAAGCACATAAAAATGGTTACTAAGTCAATAAACAAAAGTTAACACAATAATTAAAATGTAGATACCACTTTGATCAAAATGCCTACATACTAAAATAATTATTTGTGAAATAAATAATTACCAATAAAATTGATATCATAAAATGACATGTAAGTAGTACATAATAAACAATAATTATAGTTCTAAGAAACAAAGCTAGAGTCCTTCACATCCTTAAACAATGAAGTCTTTCTTGGAAAGATATAGCTGATTTGTCAATTTTAAAAGCACAATCTTTTCACATATAATTTTAACCTCTTTATGTACCCCCAAAATATTTACATGCAGAGTGTTACATCTACAAGAAAATTATTAACTAAATAATTAATTCCACGTATTGGTGAAAAACAAGTTTCTTCCCCATTCCCAGACTGTTCACAATCAACATTACATAAAATCCCCTTTCCCTTCTTATCAATACTTTTAAAACTTGCTTCACTGTGAAATAAAGCACACATGCATAATATACAAGAACACAACTTAATGAGTTATTATAGAATGAACACCTGTGCCACAACTTCTTAAAGAAATAAACACTAACAACAGTCTGATAAGAAAATCCATCAACCATTGGTGTGTTACTAAAGAAACTATGCATAACATGGGAATGATGGGGTCTTGATTTAAAGCATTTGCAGCATTTGATTTCTGTTGTACAAATACTCCCTTCAGTATAGATTTTTTAAACACCAATGTTTTAAAAACAGTTTTTAAAATTCCTGATTATTTAACAGCAGGCAGTGAATCAGCCTGCCCAGCATACTAATGGCCTCCTGCTACACCAGCCCTCAGTATTGTATCACACTTATCTTCTTGATAACATCCTTCATTCCCCTCCCACTAGAGAGAGCCATTCTCTTAGTAACAGTCTACCTTATTTCGATTTTTGTTACCATTTAATATATCAGACAAGTTTTATATCTGTATGACTTGGGTTTTTTTTTTTCCTTTTTTATTCTTCCAAGTTTAGGTTTTAGACTGGACTTGAAGGACCTTCTATTAGTGCTAGGATTAGGATAATAAAGTCACTTATATCTAAAACATTTTGTGAGTACTAAATAGGTGAATACACATAAAGAGTAAGAATAGTGCATCAATGATTTTCATTATAAGCATGCAGGAAATGTTACCTGTGATTACCCTTGCCATATAATGCATAATGAAAATATCATTTTGCACAGAAAGATTGTATGTGTTTTATGTATGACATGAATACATTTCAGGCAAAATAAAATACAAGATTTACTTAACAAATATAAAATTAACTGAAAAAGCAAATCACAAATTATGCAGTTCATGGAAAATACAGAAGCTAAAGAATAAGTTGTTGATATTAGCAAAGGAAAAGAGGTGAAAAGAAACCTAAGAGTGGTAACACTGACCCCTTATGCAATATTAACATTTTATCCATAAATCACTGAATTATTTTACTTGCTACCCTAAACATATATTACTATGATATTTTTATCATATATAAATGATTTTAAAGTAAACATTATAAAATAGTAATTTCAGGGGTGAGAGTGTTAAGCCACAGTCAAAACCTAAAGATCCTACTTCTCCAGCTGATGACCTATACCACTGAATAATGGTCTATGAAAGCTATTTTAGGACAAATTATCTTCAGTATGCTATAAGAAATAATTTTATTTCAAAATAGCATTGGAAAAGGTTGTCATTTAGAAAACTATATTTCAAGGCAGAAACTTTTGTCTAAATAATAAAGTTAATCTCAGAAAAATTCAAATTTTAAAGTAAAAAAATAAACTGTATCATAAACAAAAGAAATGCTCTTCCATTTTTTTACTCTTCTCTAAAACGTATTTATTGATTTTCTCCACTTCACTCTCCTGGAGACAGCTGAGCTGATGACGCCTTAGAGGCCAGGATCCTCAGGACTCATCGGGGGCAAGAAGACTCCAGGGGCTGGACCTAGCCAACAAGGTAACTGTCTGGTGTGACATTCAGGATCAGTGGGGCCAAGGAGCTGAGAGCCAGTAGGTGGTTCACTGCCAAAGAACAGTGGGGTTGAGGACACAAAGATGCTTCTGGCACTGTTAAAACTGAGAAAGTGATGGCACTTATATTAAAACATTACTATCATAAAGTGGAATAAAATATATATAAATATATTAAAGATAATGGAATCTAGACATCTCACTAATGGAAAAGAAAACTGTAAATATAATGTCTGCGCTACACTGAGATATGTGGTTTTCAGACTAGACTAAAAGGTACTGATGTGACTACAGACAGTACAGATACACTTTGGGATGTAGGTGTGTATTTCCTGTCCATCAAAAGTACACAGAAGAGACAAGAAGTACAACCAAAGTTGAGGATCTTTGTTGCTAAAAACTATATCCACCAGGCAAACAAACAAAATTAAAACCTTTTAGAGAATAATTCCTAAAAACCATATTCACCAAGCAAACCAGAGTTTCTCTGAGAAACAGGTGATTCCAAGGTTGGGAAAGAAAAGTACACACAATACTTTGAATATGAATGAAGTACAGCATTCATCTTACACAGTAATATGAATGAAGAACATCTTGTGCCAGAAAATAAGGAAATACTATAAGATTACAGACACTTATCACAGAGACCTAAAAAAACATGTGAGGAGGCCTACTGGCCAAATGTCTGACAAGCATCAAATAAAGACACAATCCAAGGGGTTAATGAACTATAGACTTTAGGCCAAATCCGACTCATGCCTGTTTCTATAAATGTAACTGGTACAAGCCATACACATTTCTTTACACAATATCTGTGGCTACTGGTGCAATAAAATGGGAGTGCTAACTCCTGTAAAGAGACTTAATGGAAACATAAACCTAACATACTTTTTACATGGCTATACAAACTAATAAATATCTTGGAAAGCACAGCTGTTTGGCACCTGTCACTGTAAGATCAATTCCAGTAAGAGTTATCTATAAACTAAAACAAATAGATGAAACTTTACTGAAGAACAGAAAATTTATATAGCTCAACATATTTCTCCACCAAATATTAGTTACAGAGGAGAAGCAGTTATTTTATATTGAAAAAACATGGAAGACAACACCCTAGTCAAATGTTCAAAACTAAAATCTCTCGTAAGAGGGTAGCTGAACATCATATACCTCACTGACATAATAAAAAAGACAGAATAATTTCCATATTACAACTTGAAAAAATGAAAAACCTGAGGGCAAGGCAGGCCTGGTACATGCCTGTAATGCCAGCAGTCTGAGAAACTGAGGCAGGAGGATTACTAGGCTCTAGCCCAATCTTAGGCAAATAAGAGAGACCCTATTTGAAAATTAAAAAAAAAAGATGTGGCTTAGTGACAACACTCTAGGTTCAAGCTCCACTTGTAGGAGAGGAAAAAGAGAGTAAGAGGTAGAGGGCAAAGTGAAAGAAGGAAGAGAAGGAAGATTAAAATGAAGACTGTTGTTTATTTGTACTTGCCTTTATTCTCCAAACTAATGTAACATTGACAAAGCTCTTAACTTTTTAGCATAAACTATTTTAAATATTCCTGTCTTCTTCATAAGGACGAGAATGGTTAAAAGTGATAGTTTCATGGTCATGCACTATAGCACTATTGAGAAATAGAGCAATCTAGGAAAATGTAAACAGTGGTAGTTGTGTACTTACCTAATCCTTTAGGTGTAATGCCACTACTGTCAGCAGGATTAATAACCCAGTAGTAATATTTTAGTGTGTGCATTAGCTGTAATACTGTTCCTACTCTGCGTATGGTAGTGTAGATTGTAGCTGTTCCAATAAACTCAGCAGACAAATAAGTATATAGAGAAAGTTGAACCTAATACAGAATATTAGCCAATCATTAAAATAAATGTAAAATATTAAGTGTTTTTAAGTATACATTTTATTTTACTTTAAATGCAAATCAGTAAAAATCAAGAAATGACCACTTATTGTAAGTTTGAAAATAACCTTTTGTAAATATGTATATTTTATAGAGAAAAATCAAAATCAACATCCTACTAAAACTCTTTTTAATAATTTTTATTAACAATAAATATAATCAAGATAACCTACTCAATAAAGATAATAACTGACAAGTAATTTTAAAATATTCAGTAATTTAATTGAAAATGATAGGAAAATCAAACAGTTTTACAAGTGAGCTGCACTAAAGCTTTTACATAAAATACTTTTTAGTAGCTCTTAAGTTTATATCGTTCTTCATAGAAACACACTTAACATCAATCAGCTGCTGTAGTATATCTGAAAAAGTACTGCTGTCAAATTTCCCCAAAGTTTATGGAATTTCTATTTTCTTCAGCTATTACAATAGTAAAAAGTTGGCTTTTGGAATCTGACCCTGTGACACAACAACGACAAATGAAACACCTGTTAAAACATGAACAAACTTCAGGTTTGGGTTTAGTTCAATAAGTAATAAGATAAACTGTAACAAAAGTCATAACTTAAACATTGTCTAACCAGGTATGCAGCAGATTTTAAAACTATAAAAGATAGACCAAAATGAAAATATTCATCTAATTGATTTCCATTAGAATATCATAGAAATAAATTCAGAATGTAACACAGTAAGACTTTTCTTATTTATTATCTAGAAAAAGTTGCATTTTGCATTTACTTTCCTTTAAAAACAAATGTTATTTCCATGCCACGATATAAACTGTACAATCAAAATGAAATCCAATTCTTAGTCAAAATGATTATACATAACCAGTGCAGCAAATTCTCTTACTTGAAAAGGTATAGATCACATCTAATAACACCAGAATGCACTGTTATATCCTGCTCAATTTTTAGCTATAGCTTGATTTATTTTAATATTTCCATATTTAATATTTATCTCTGATATTAATCCAACTGCCTAAGATTGACTATAAAATAAACAAAAAATCATGTTTTCTACTAGATACTTTATAAACATTAACTATAATTTAAAACATTACACTAAAATAAAATGAATGAGAATAAAATTCAGACCTTTGCAGGTGTATGTATCCAAATGGCTGGGTTGAATAAAATGTGATCACAAAGTTGCTTCAGCAAAGGTGCTCCATGAGATAAACCATCAAGATATTTTGCAAAGGATAAAAATTGCTCTAAGACCGCTCTAGTTATGTGAACTCTTGATGACTTAAAAAAAAAAAAACATAAATTATAGCTAAAAAATCCACAACAAACTGTGTAATTGCTGATTTAGCGTAAGTATAGATGAACTTTTCATATGCTATCTCTAACAGTTTAAATACAAAATTTTATATTTTTGTTAGTAAAATTTTCATTGTACAAAATAACTTAATATTTTCAGTGTTTTTTTGAGTGAGTTCATCTGAAGTATTTGTTAGACAATTACAGATAAATATCTCAGAAAAAATAAAGTTACTCAATTCAATATAAAGAAATACAATGATCATTGTAACCCCATCTACTCAGGAGTTTGAGGCAGGAAGATTACAACATCTAGCCACCCAGGGCAACTGAGTAATGCCTTATCGCAAAATAATATAATAATGGATGAGGATGTAGTTCGCTGCACTAAATTCAAAATTCATCAAAGATCTAAACATTAAAACACAGACATCAAAATCTTGGAGAAATAGGTAGGCAAAGAGTTTCTGAACAAAATGCAAACTGCACAGGAAGTACTTCAAAGAATCAACAATTGGGATCTTATCTTATTAAGAAGTTTTTGCACATCAAAAGAAATCAACAATAGAGTGAAAAGAAAACCCACAAAGTAGGAAAAAATTTTAGCCAACTGTCCCTCAGACACAGGACTTATATCTAGAATATATAAAGAACTGAAAAAAATCAGACCTCTCCCAAATCAGACCAAATCCAAAAGCATTTGAGATGGACATATATGTCTCAGTTGAAGAAATACAAATGGCAAATAAATACATTAAGAAATGTTCATCATTACTGATCATTCAAGAAATGCAAATTAAAACAACACTGAGAATCCATTTCACTCCAGAAATACTGGCTGTCATCAAGAAATTAACCTATAAAAAATGCTAGCAGGGCTGTGGGGGAAAAAGGAAAGTTTCTCTACTTTTGGTGGGAGAACAGAATGGTGCAGCCACTGTGGAAACAGTGTAGACTTCCTCAAAAAGCTAGGACTGGAGGTCCCATTCAATCCCACTATTCCTCTTCTGGGTATGTTCCCAGAAGAACTGAAAACATCATACCACAGCATACTTTGTAATAACTAAATCTTGGAAACAACTCAAATGCCCATCAACTGCAGAATGGATAAAAAAAGATGTGATATTTTTATATAATAGAGTATTACTCTGCTATAAAGAAAGATAAACTCAAGACTTTTATAGGAAATAGATGCAGTTAGAAACTGTACTCATTAGTGAAATAAATCAGACTCCCATGTGTAAATATCATATTGTCTCTCTAGTGTAAAAAAACTGAAAGAGTAAACAAGATCCAAAATCTACAATAGATAACTGTGAAAATGAAAGGGAAAAAAAGTGCTTTAAAGGAAAGAACAAGTGGGATAGGGGAAAGGAGAAAAGAAATAAGGATAAAGATTGTGTGTGTGTGTGTGTGTGTGTGTGTGTACACAAAATAGGTAACTGTAGTACTAATCTCTATTAGTTCAACAAAAAGAACAGTTTATGCTTTTATTGTATGTATGATCATTTTTCATGCCTAAGTCTTATAATCTGAACAACTATTTTCAAGATAACAATATGCAATATATTAACTAGTGTTAATTTCCTATTATTTTCTTTTAAAATTCTGTATCATTTTTATTCCTTGTTATTATTGTTTTGTTTGTTTCTAAAATAAAATAAAATAAAATAAATGACAAATGAGATCTTAGGCAGAGAAATTAATGTGAAACAACATAATGCATGCAAAAAATAGGAAAGAGAAGTGCCTTCAAACTCCAAAGTGATGTGATAATAAAATAATTCTACCAATCCACTGAAACTTTCTTTACAAAAGTTCTACATTCACAAATACAGTACTTCTTGCTTTAGCATAAGCCTTTCTGACTTATCTATAGTTTCTGAAAATGTAAATATAACTCTACTCAATATACTCTCTTCATTTGGCCTTCATGATCCTCTAACTACTCCTCAGTCTTTCATTTAAATACTACTTCTTTGGTCCTCTTCTCTTTTTACTATCTTGAATGATCTTCTACTACTTCATACATCACTGCTTTTAACTGGATATTCCCATCATGAATTTTTAATTGCTGTCACCAAATTCAACCTATTTCCAATGGTATTAAACAATAGAATCTCCAAGTAAAACTAAATCATAAAGGTCTATATAACTACAGAGCCTTAAAATGCTGCTAGTCCAAAATGAGATTTGCTATATGCATGTATACAGATTTTGATGGCTCAATATGAAAACAAATGTCAAAATCTTATTCATCTTATTGACTATGGTATATATTGAAGCAATATTTTGGAATATTTAGGTTAAATGTATATATTATTAAAATTAGTTTTACTTGTAACTTTTTTACTAAAATATTTTAAGTTGTGTATGATTCTTACATTATACTGTATTTTAATCAAACAATGCTACATCGGAATATAATTTCAGATGAAAATGTTACAAGATATAAAAAAATGCTCTTAATAAAAGTCAATAATGTACACTCAAACTTCAAAAACATCATGTCCTACATAAATCTTTTCTCTCTCATTTTATCATCTTTTCTATGGTATCACGTTCTTCCCCTTCATAGGGTAATGTATTACCTGGATCAACATTTGACCCTGAAGTAAACATCATATTGTACCTTTCTCTTCAATTTCCACAGACTGAAGACTAAATATCAGCAGTGAATTATTAAAGTCTACAAAGATTAAAATTGTCAATTTTAACTTCCATATGCATTATTTACATTCATTATGCTCAGGAAAATGGCAACTCATGTTATCTATTTTCATATTCCTACATAAATGTTTACAAACTCAAATGATTCCAAATAGCTAATAATGTGTAGATCAGCAAAAGAAACAAGGAAAAGTGATGGGGACTACTTTGGGTAACTAAAAAACTAAAATTCAAAACTAAAAACCTTTTTATTGAACCAAGAAAAATTATTTCTTTGGATCCATTTTACCCACACCACACCAGTTTCTTTCTCTTGCTTTTTCCTGATGTTCACTCAATGCTCAATGTATAATAAAGAGCTTTGCATAGATTTCCTCCATCTTAAATACAAGGTGAAGGTCTAGAATTTCATTTTAGTCACCTAGAATATACAATATACATGATGAGTACTTACTATTTCACAGGCATTCACCTTAGCACTGTGGAAAGAGTAGTTAACAAAAGTAAAACAAAACAAGACAAAACAAAATACCTGACCTTCTAGAACTTACATTCCAAAGGAGAATAAAGCAGTAATATAAAATAAACAAAATAAAAAGTAAATGTGGAACATGTGATAGCCTAATAAGTGCACAGAAAAAAACTTGGAGCACATATGAGATTTGCAAAGGGTATTTAAGAGACTACATGAAGAAGCTGGCATTTCACTGATTCATTATGACAACAGTAAGAGTAACTTTATATTAACAGGATTGTATGCTTGACAAAAAATATGAATGGTTTTCCACATGTAAGAGTGAAAAAATGGTACATGTCCAACCAATATAAAATGGTGATTACCAGAGTTAGGAAAAGTAGTGGGAAGAGTGAATAAAGGAAGTCCAGATCTGATCATAACACAATGTATGTGTGCGTCTATATATTACACTGAAACTAACAGGTATAATTTAAATATCATATTTAACTAATTAATATGTGTAGTTAATACATGTTGATTGAATATTATATATTTTGGTACCAGGGATCAAACTCTCAACCTTGTACTTGCCAGGCAGGTGCTTATGCTGCTGAGCTAAATCCCCAGGCAGAATATAAAATAGTTAAGATATAAATGATACATGTACCTTTATAAATTTCTCAATGTACTTGCTTTTGAAATAGTTACTTATTTTCTAAACTCAAAACAAAAACTCAAATGTTTAAGGTAAACTACACCTAGGAAAAAATGGTACTTAGATTAAAAAGAAATGCAAATAAAACCTCAAAGCATAACTTAATTGAAAATTTTGGAAGAGATGGAAGAAATCACTCTAACAAGGAAGTTATTAAAGGGCAAAAACCAATACTGGAATATAAATGTAGAGAATACAGGTTCACATTTTATGTAATTTCAATGAAAAGAATATAAAACATTACACCTAAAATATATTGTTCAGGACTCACTGTGGCAGCACATATACTAAAATATAGTGTTCACAGACAAGTAAAACTAAAACAAAGCCAATGGTTATTTACATTTTCTGTCAATTTCTTCATTAGCTGTAATTTTAAATACCTGATTTTATATAATTAATGGCAAGAATGTGATCTAATACATTCCACTTCTCTGCTTTTAAAACTCTGAAAGAGAATAGAGTTGGATCTTGTTTCTAAATATTCTCGGAAATCAGGTCTTTTCTTAACTTGATTATTTGCATATCCCTTTTTAACTAAGCCCAGTATTCATGATTGAACCCAGAGGCTTCAAACTGAGGTATATACTCTCTATTTTTATTCTGAGATAGGGTCTTGCTAATCTGCTGAGTCACCCAGTATGGGCTACAACTTGTGATTTCCCTGCATTAGACTCCTAGAATGCTTGGATGACAGGACACCACCACCATGCCCGACTTGTCATGTGTTTCCCCATCCCAGTATTTTATTTCAAGGAAAAATAAAACAAAATTTCATGACAAAAATAGTAAGAGAATAACAATAGTTAATACAGTGTATATCATTATCCTTAAAGTAATTATTCAAAGTACAAGACACAGACTAAAAAGGGTCTTACAAAGAAACAGATAACACAAAACTGTCTTTTTAATGATTTAAGATGAAACAGTAGTATAAGTGCAAAAATTAGCATGTTTTTGAAACAATAGAATATATCATTTGGGGAATTTTATATTTCCTACATGTAAATATATACATGCACATACATACACACATACATATATACAATACGTATTTTTTCTTATTTATCAGGAATCATGATATTCAAGTTTGTGTATCTGGCTTATTTAACTTGGTATTATGTTCTCAAGTTGCATTTATTTATCTATGAATGCCTCAGGCACTAAATTGCAATATGAAATTCAGGTTGATGATTAGGATCATTCATGTTAGTAAGTAATTCATAATTTACAAAAGAATTTTTAGCTTGCTCCAAAATGATACGCTAAAAGCACCACATTAAGGCCTTCAAAAGAAAGAAAAACAGGTGCTGTTTTTGCCTACTAAACTAATCCTGTCCAACAGTAGTTTAAAAATTAAGAAGCAGTCTTCTAAAATTATGATTTTTGTTACCTTACTTAAAATCCTACTATACATAAAAACATACGTTCTCTTCAACAGCATGTTACACTTGTAAATACACTTATTCCTTCTCGTGATAGTCCTACTAGTTATTTACATCTTTCTTTCTTAACATAAAAAATATGAAAAAACACAACAAGATTAAGAAAGGATGATCTGCTTGTCTTTAAATGAGTTTACTTCATTGACTGCCTTGAATATTCTTCTATTATGGCATGTGCTTTTACTTTCTCAAGTGAAATTATTTTTAAACAGATTTATACTTGGATTAATTTTTAGTTACAAATCATTAAAACCTAGGCAGAAGCATAATGTGAGCCTTCAAGAAAATGCCAAATACTAGAATCTGAGCCATATGATGACAGGTAACTGAACATGAAATTTTAAGAAGTACTATATATGACATTACTAAACATATTTGAAAATGGAATACGAAAAGAAGAAAAACAACTCGAGCTCTAAAGGTAGGTCAGGTAGGAGTCCTGGGTGTTACAAGGAGACATTTTCATGTAATAAAAGTAGATCTTCTCAACATTTAAATCGATTTGTAATGTACTGAATGGGATGCCATATGGTTATTTTTATTGTGAAATATCTTTTCCATATATAAAACATGCATAACTATATATTAAGGAAGTTGTAAAAAATTATTTTAATTGGCAAAGGTATATCAAGAAATAGGTAATCTTCTATATCCATTTTGCATCTCCCAGGACTTCCAGACCCAATTAGCCCCAATGGTCCAACTCAATTAATCATTTATTATTTTTTGCCAGAGAACACAATAATTTACTCAGAAATATGACACCAAAATTTGATATTTTCATTAAAACATATATTGGTTCAAAGGCATGTAAGACCTAAGCTGACCAATCAAAGTAAAGAGAAGAATCTTGTTCAGTAATTACGAAAATGGAGCACTATCCCTAATCTCAGCATGAGGGTCTCAATCGTTTAAACCTCCTACGAGCCTATTTATAAGCAGAAAAGATACCAGATACAGCACAAAATGAATACTACAGATAGCATACTAGAGGTATAGGCAAAACTTGTGTCCCTGATGACACTATTGAGAATGTGATAACCAAGCCTGAAGCCAAATTTCCTGGAGATATATACATAAATGCTCTTCAACTTTCCCTATTGTATTTCTGTGCTTGCCAATTTGTTCATCTATTGGTTTCCAGTTGAGTTTGATCAACTGGAGACATCAGTATGAAGTTAAAGGGAAGAAAGAAAATGTACTTGGTTCATTATATACCAGATCAATACATTCTTTATTGAAGACTACATTCTGGTCAAGAATCCTATTCCTACAGCTATAAAACTTTTAGAGTTAAACTAAATACTCACACATCTCTCCTGTCTCTTAAACCATGCTGAGCTCTCTTAACAAAAATGCTTACAGTTTTTTAAATAGCTTTGCATTAAACTCTTCTCAGCAAGCCAGGATGAGTATGCAATCAGCTTCCTGGCAAGAGTATGATGGATAAACCACTCATCATTAGAACCATTAGGACTTTCAGTTATATCAGCTAACATATTTACTTAATGCTTAAAGTACTTTGAATGAACTTTTCTATAACTCAGCCTCCCCCAAAAGCATATGTAATATTTGAATTACTTTCTTAAATTTTCTTCCAGCTCATATTTTGGCAAAATAGTCAGAAATTCAATACTCATTACTCTAAGTGCACAAATGTGCTAAAAAGGAGGGCATTTTTATCTCATTATTTTTATTTTTTATTTTAAAGAGAAAAAACAAAAATCAAGCAACAAACAATCAAAAAACAACAACAAAAGCAAAATGGTAACAACAATGAACAATAGCGTCATAGGATTTCAAAACAAGATGATGGAAATTTAACAGTGGTTGTTTAAAAAGAATGTAAATAAAACAAATAAAAGGAACCCAATTAATTTGTACTGTTTATACTATGTACTGATATGAGAAAAATTTTTAAATACCCAAATATATCAAGTTCAAAGATAGCAGAAAAATATGTTACTACAAATAAAAAATTTGGTAAGTTAAAAAAATGCAAATCATTTAAGCAAAAGAAAATTGTAAAATTTCTAAGAAATTTAAGAACAGTAAACAAAAAACTAGGACAAAAATCAGAAAACTGATTTGTAATTTGAATATAGGCACATGAAAAAATTTTATTTAGTTTCTATTTTAACTCAAAATTTCTTAACTTCACATTTCTAATACTAAGTTTAACTCCATGTCTGTATTTATGCCCAAGTCATAATACAAAAATACTCCTGAAATGGCAAACAATATGACCACACTCAGTGAAAAGGGAAATTGTAAGTAACATAGTGACTGCCAGCTGTCCAAACATAAAAGCTGCACAATAACACCATCAATCCATATTACTTACCTTTTCGAGTAAGTAGCCAATGACTAAAAATCCTTTTCCACCCAGCATCTGTTCTTGCATGGCTACTGAACTTTTAAGTAGTTCAACCAGGAATGCCAAAAGAGTAGCACTGCATGTAAAGTACAGATAATTTCATTTTAAATCATTAAATGTTTACTAAAAACATATTGTTCCATTTCAGTTATTTGTTGTGCCAAAGGATGAATAAACTTTCTATTGTACATATCTTATGTTGTAAAACAATATATCTTCTAACAAGCATAAAAACCTAGTTCTATCCTTTTTCAAATTAAATATAATCAAAAGAAAACCATATATTTTCCATTCTATAGTTAAGTTTGTCTATATGTGTATATTTCCTCTTTCAAATAAATGTAACATAACAAAATATCACTTTCCCACAAAAAGATTTACTTTAATGTTTGTTAGAATAACACCCTGTCATAGGGAATTTTAAGTATATATGTGATATTGTGTTTTTGGACTACACATCATTTTTAAATAAATGTATACACCTAATGTTTGAAAAACAGTGTCAGAAAAAAAAATACCCAGGAAAATGTGTAACATATTAATGTCCACACATGCTCTCAGAAAAGCCCATAAGAATAGAAAAAAATGACACATGAAATAAAAAATAGCAACTAATTACAAAGGATATGCAAACACATGATAGCATACAAAGATTAAGCACTTGGTATATCTTTTGAATGGGTGAATGAAGAAACAAAAGAAAAATAAGTAACTTCACTGAATTAAGCTTTTAGAATGCGTTTCTTCACAAAGTTATATATAATAATTTCAAACAACAGCACTGATACATGAATACAGTATTCCTCAAAATAAAAATACATATTTAATCATCCTGTAGTTTATAATAAATTGCTATAGACCAGACTTTATCAGTATTAAAATAAAATTTATCTTAATTATTTTATAATTTATCCTAAATTATCTACATTTATAAGGAAGGATAAAGTCACAAATTTCTAAATATACAACAGTACTCATTCTTACAAGCAATTAAGAAAATTTATAATATGGCAATTTTGAAAATTACAAAAGCCCAAATTATTTATACCTCAGAATTTTTCTAGTCCTTCTTGTTTCATAGGACTGACCGACACACACTTCTGATAATGCTACTTTTGTTCAAATCAGAAATAATTTCACAATAAGAACTCATAGCAAAATTATCACTATCATGAAATCATATATCTTCATTGATTATCTTATATAAGAAAAAAATGTACTATCCAGAAACAAAACACTTCACTATTGGAAAGTAAAATTCAATTACAGTAACTTAGACCAATAACCTTAACCACAAAAAACATAAATATTACACATCAATGATATCATTTTACTTAGGCCTTAAATGGAGGATAAGCACTTCCAAGAAAAACACAACTATCAAATAATTCATTGGAATTTTTTAAATGTTTCTATAAAGAAGCACAGATATTATGCTATCCAGTCCATTTTAAATGAATTCCGTTTTGTAAAGATCACTTTACACATAATCACTTAAAAACTGTATTATATATAACACTTCTGTTTAAATATTGGGAAAGGATAAAAAAAAATATAGCATAGAAATTACACAATTTCCTAACCTTTTTATGAAATTTTTACCTACACACAAGTTAGTGATTTAGAGGCAAAGTCAATTGTTAAAACATTAGCACCACCAAAAATAAAGACTAGAAGTGCCTCACAATTGTTCCTATAGTGTATGAGAAAAGGTTTAATAGAATTTCTTAGAATAAATCACTTTCCTATGTAGAGCTGCACAAAATTATAAGGATGCCATGGATTTTCTATTTTCTTTTAATTCTTGTATGTCAGAAGAACTAGTCATTCTCAAACAACTAATAAATTAAGATATCTAAATATTACAGAGTAGCATCACAACACCAGAAATACTAATTTTATTGTAATTCTCAAATCTTAACACATAACTATGCTATCTATAAAATGTTAATTTCACTTCAATATTTACCATGACAACAATTGAAAAGTCAAATGCATTCACTAATCAATATATTCGTAATTTATACCTAAAACCCAATGCAACAGCAATACCATATCTTTTCAAAAAAATCTTAAAAATAAGGTGTATTTGACATGGTGGGCAGAATAGTAAATAGATGGCCATCTTCGAAGGGTACATTTTCAAACATAATTTAACAAACTTACCAGTAACTAAAATGCATCGGATTTCTGCAGGGCTCACAATAAACTTGCAAAATTCTGTGTACTGCCATACAAAATTTCTCTCCATTCTTGCCTATTTCCAACACCCCTAGATACAAAGGCAAATATAAAGGATACTTCAGCCCATTCCTATATCTCCTACATACCACTTCCTGTCTAGAACACATCAGTTCATCTGTAGAGGATCTATATAGATAGGATAATCCAGAAAGCAAGTAGGCATATCAGCCAAAACTAATATATACAACACAGAACATTCTCTTGAAAAGTATAGCAATACCTAGGAAGAGATTATCAGAGGAGTGTTTTATTTGATAGACAAAAAGTGCACTGTATAAAGTCATAATATAAAATTGCTAAACTTTTCAATAGACAATACTACAACATATGTTCTCTAAGAAGCAGTTCTACTTCAGGAATGGCTAAAGGTTTTGAATCCTGTATTCTTCTAAGAAAAATGATACTCATAATCTATTGTAGGTCTTTTTCTTAAAAATAATTACTATCCTCCAATTTTAATAAGCTTTAAGTAAGTTAGGAAATAATATTTATTGTATTATAAAATATGAAGGCTAGATGTTAGGAACAAAATCAAAAATAGTATAAAAATACCTATAATAACTTAGTATATTTATTGTGTCTCCAGAGCTTTCTGGTTCATATTTTTAACAAATGTCTCAACTCTCTTGGTTCACCAATACCTGAGAATATTATATAACTATGAATAAAAATAACTAATTTTTAATAGAAAGATTTACTGCATAGTATTTAGATTCTATTAAAATTTATGTAAGATTTGACTTGCTTTTATGTATAACTTCATCCATTTCAATAATGTAGATAACATATATTATGTGATCCAAAAATTTTATTATCTTTACTGTACTTTCATTATCTATAGATGTATCATAAAGATAACTTAGGTTATAAGTCTAATGATTGAGAATGAATATATAAACTAAGTTCACTTCAAAGGCAACTCAGAGAAGTTAGAAACTGGCCATATGATCTGCTTTATACTGAAACAAGCAAACTATCACAGCTAGACTGACTTTTAAAATAAACATGTTTTTAATCAAGAAGAATATAACATGCAAAAATGAAAAGATTCCCCTTGAGAATCAACACCTTTCTACTTTATAAAAAATGTGTTAAATTACTTGAGAAACCCTATAGGCAAAATAATTGTCAGAATAAACTCAGAAGTAGATTAAGTCCCAAATAAAATTTAAAGTATCAATAAGAAAGAAAATTCTTTTGACATTTTCATATTTCATTTAAGCAACCTAATTTGTAATTAAATAACTGAATTCTTTCAAAAGATGATTACAAATATGTAAAACATCAAATAACAGTGATTCTATATTTTTGTCACAACAAAAATCTTCCTTGATGAGTGTTATCTCAGCAAAAATAAAACTGTAAATTAAATCAATTCATGTCCAAGATAATTTAATACCATGACAATTATTTCCTTGTAACATAATCACAAAAATAATTTCAATCAATTAAAAGTTACTTTCCTTCATATTTCCAAATTTAAAAATTCTGAGCCAAATGCTTCCAAGTATATTTAGCAATCACTTTTAGACAAAGCACATGTGAAGATACACACATGAAGGCTAAGTCTGCAACAGAATACACACACATACACAGAGTCTCCTTCATCAGGGCAGACAAATATAGTTTCATGCCACAATCAAATAAGGAAAGTAAGTCCAATGAGGAAACTACGGAAATGTAAAGCTGTAAAATATAAGGGCAGATGTGAGACTCAGTATAGCACATGAAATCAATAAGCGGGTCCATGAGATTTTTCCACAATAATTTTGAATTTACCAATGAAGAAGCAGACTCATTTATTCACTTATAAACTGAACTGTTACCCTGCCATGGATACTTAGAAGCTTTTTAGAGATCTAATAAATGTTAGACTATTATACATTTGTATCTGCCTTTGTTTTATAAGAGATTTTAATATCATGTTTCAACCATGATTTCTAACAAATAAGGCAAAAAAGCCCTCAGAATTTAAAAAGGTGTGATTTACAATCTCCAAATTGTGTTATGAAGGGAATAAAAATTACTTTTAAACCTCATTATTTACATACCAGTATATGGTACCTAACAAAATTTATATTTAGAGAAAAAGAAGAATCTTTTGATATGGTCCTTTCAAATACCTACTAAAAATGTCCACCATTTACTAAAAATACTTAAATGCAAAAGAAAAAAAACTCTCAAAGCCTAATAGTCCTTCAATTTAACCCCAACACAAATAACATCTCTCATAATACACTAAAGGTTCTAGTCCACTGATGTTGAATCTTTTACAGCTTCCAGTTACAACAAACTGCTGGCTGCGGCACACACACCACAGGTTCATCACACAATCTAGCCTCTTTATGAAAACTTCCTGGTCATGTTACAAATGGCAGCCATTGCTATTGTAATTAAAAACACACAAATACTATAGAAATTTAATTATCTAATTTCCTAACACTTAAAAGGAACCTAAAAGTTACAAATTGGAAAGTAGTATTTGATACTTAGGTTTTGTCTATTGTTTTTACAATTAATTTTATTTTAAATGGTCATATAGTAAAACTGATTATATTTAAACATTTGGTGTGTATTTCTAAAAATATACAGATATATAATCCCTATCACAATCAAATTATAAACCAGTTACATCATATCAAAAATCCCTCACTTGTGCCTTATAGCTCTACAGTTACATCTTCTGAACACTCAAATTTTTATTTCTTTTCTATAACTATAGTTCTGAAATTTTAAGAATGCCATATAAATGGAATCAGCATATAACTTCTGAGACTTCTTTCTGGATGTCAACATACTGTCTCTGAGATTTATCCCAGTAGATACATATTTCCAAAATTCATTCCTGTTAATTGATGAGTTGTATTCCATTGTATGAATGGATGTACAAGTTTGGGTATCAATTCATTTTTAAAGGCATTGTGTCACAGCACAAAAATTACCAAGAGGGATACTAGAAACATTCACATAAAGGTCTGTGAGTATTTTCATTCTTTCCTCTTCTGTAAATATACAGATGCTACATGAATAAAGTTAAGAAGCTAAATTACATAAGCATATGTTTAATTTTGTAAAACCTACTTTATTCCAGAATGGCTGCACCATTTGGCAATGATATCAATATAGTAGTACCTCAGTTCACGAACTCTACTTGTTCCACAACTTTGGAAAAGATGGCCATATTTGTCTTTGTGTGGGGAAAATGGCTGTCACCATGTTTGTCACCAGATGCAGTTTGCAAACAAAAGCAAAATTTTGGCAAATGCTTCTGTTAGCAAATCAAATTGTTTGCAAAAAAAATTTTTGTGAACTGAAGCACCACTGTACTGTGTTCCAATTACTCTGAGCATTTAGCACTATTAATACTTCTTATTTTGGCCATTAGGGTAGTTGTTTAGTGTTCCAGTGGTTTTACTTTATTGGTCCCTATTGGTTAATGATGTTGAACATCTTTTTATGAGCTATTTTGACATTTTTATGTTCTTTGTTGACACATCTCTTTTGCTTGTTTAAAAATTGAACTATTTCTTGCTGTTCAAGGTTCAGAGTCTTTTACACATTCCTGACATAAATTCTTTGTCAAATAAGAGATTTGGAATTCTCTTTCTCCAGTCTGTAGCATATTATTTCTTGGCATTTTTGCAGAGTGGAAGTATTTAACTTTGATGAAGTAATAACAAATGTCAACTTCTTTTCTTTTCTCAAGCACATTTTCAGTGACATAGCTAAGAAGGCTTTGCCTAACATAGACTGGTTTCCTCCTTTTTCCTTTAAAAGTTTCATAGTTTCATATTTTATATTCAAACTTAATTTTTGAGCTAATTTTTTAGTACATGGTTTAGGTCATGTTTTTGCCTTATGGCTATCATTCTTCTGCTGAATCACTTTAATATCTTTTAGCAAAAAGCAATTATTTGTAAATGTGTGGGACTATTTTTGGAGTCTATTCTATTTCATGATATATGTGTATATCACTCTGTTAATAGCACAATTTCATTATTTTAGCTTTACAGTAAGTTTTAAACCCTGATAATAACCCCAAATTTCACTTTTTTTCAAAGCATTTTAGCTCTCCTATTTACACTATCCTTCCATAAAAATTTTGAATTCATCTTTTCCTTATGTATGAACATATTCAGGAATGTTTCCATTACTGTGTTGAATCTTCCTATACAGGAAAACAGTGTATGTCTCCATTTGTGTAGATACTTGCTTTCTTTTTTGTTATCTTGTAAACTTGCATGTCAGTATTAGCACTTTATGGGCATATTAATTCCTTGAGAATTTGTATGTAGAAAATTACGTTGCCCTTGAAAACTGATAATTGTATTCTATCTTTCCAACCTCTATAACTTGTCTTGCCTTTTCTTACTTTACTAGACCAACTGAAACCTATGCTGTGAAGTAGATTTATGGTGGATAACACGGAAAGAGTTTGTTTAAAAATTATAGTTACTTTCTCACATTTTTTTGCTTTGCACAACCTCTCTGATACATTGTTAGGTATGACATTCTTTGTTCAACTCTACTGTGTACTTGTATAACTGTCCACATTTGGGACCACAAGTAGGAAGATATAGTAAAAGTGTTTGTCTCACCCTTTTGGGGTACTAGCTCCACTAATCAAGTAGAAGATCACCCTCTCTGAGTTCTGGCTCCATTTGTCCCTTTGCCTCTAATGTGAGAAGATGCAACGGGCACTAGGACATGAGAGGACAAAGTGGAAAAACAGAAAAATTAACAAAGAACTTTTGCAGTAATTATAAGAGGGTTTGTTTCTACTGGAGCATCTGCTCTCATTATATCCAGTACACAATCCCAAATTTCTACTGCATTTTGTTTATCCTGGAGTAGCAAAAAATATAATGAACTCACCATCAGCTCAAAGGTTCTTTATAGAACAGCTAAATTGCAAGCCTGCTACTATTTACTTACTTTTTTAGAGTTCTCAAATAGCTGTTTGATGATTCTGTCCATGTATGGTTTTATTTTGGTACCAAAGGACAGAAATAGAATGGAAACTGGAATTTGTAATTCTTACTAATTTAAGTTAAAAACTTAAGATAACCCAGTATCTACCCACATTCTCACTAAAAACAAACAAACAAACAAACAAACAAGAATCTTTTTGATCCAGGATGTTAATGCAACATCATTCAACACAGCCTGATACTGGCAGAAGGCTGAGGTACACATCACCATTTAGAGGCAAGTTTAATATTATTATGCCAGCACATCCCTAATATTCTTTAAATCTTCTTACAACAAAACTGTAATTCTGACCAAGAACCACTGTAAGCTCACAAACCACAAATTTCAGAAACAATGGTAGATATTAATTTCTATGTCATGTCCTTTCTTTGTCAGTATACAGAGGACATTTCCAAGCTCCCTAACAGTCATGTGACTAAATCAAGAGAGTAAGGTTAGAAAGCTTATAGGCTATAAGAGTGAAAAGTCCATACATATTTTTCTAGTCTCTCTTTTCCCTTCCTACAATGAAACAGACCTACTCTGAAATATCAGGATAATTCCCCAAATGACTGACAGTGAGACTGAATCAAACACAGTAACTCAGTACACATAGCATTTAAACTAAGTTATACTATAATAGCACAGCATAAAATGAGAAAACTGAAAGGGTTTCTCCTAAACAAGATCTGCCCTCTACTGGGATTTTTAGATTGTATTAAACCTGTTACCATCTTCTGCATTGAGACAGAAGCAATTAATTAGGCCAAACCAACATAAATTCATAAGAAAAAACACTATTATAGTTTTCTATTACAACTTATTCAGAGCTTGTTTGACTCTGTAAATGCATTCAATGGCTATGGATGCAACAATGAGGTTCAATCTCAATCTCCATCCTATGGATCAAATTGCACCTTTCCAATGCTGGGCTTACTCATCAATAAAATCTTCTTCATCTTTGGGTTGCAGTACTTAGTACCCCATATAAGCTATATAAAACACTGCCCAGCTATAAAACACTGCCAACTGATAAAAATTCAGATAGTTTCAAAATTTCCATCTCATCTCTATGACAACAGGTTAAAGTCTAGAAGCTTCCCCAGCTATACTAAATGTTCTTATATGAGGCAACAGAATGCTTCATATTGCACTCTGTGTATTCTGTCGAAGTATTTGAAGAAATAGTCTTTCCAAATTATATATTCACATTTCAGATAAATGTCCACTTCCTTGCTACAATATTAATGAATATTATAACTTCTTTTGAGACCTTAAAGCTGTTCTTGACTTAACACAATCACAGAAATACGATTTTTTTGTTTCTACTGAAATAAAATTCTTTTATTTCATTTTTATGGCAAATCATGTACAATTTCCTCAGCTGTAACTGCAATAAAATTCACTGTAGATAAAAGATCATGAGTATGTTAATTGTGACTCATGCTTTGGGAAAAGCAGCAGTCATCTCCCCATCCAAATACACATTGTTAAAATATAGTATTTAATATCAACATGTTTTGATACACATATACACTTAGGCAGAATGTTTAAATTAGATCATACTTATATATTTCCTGAAACATTTTATCATTTCCCTATGGTGAAAACATTCTGAATCCTTGAAGTTTTATATAAGACTACTAATATCAGACTATTAATTTTACATGGATTAGTCTTCTCAAATAGTAAACTCTAAAATTCTCTTATCTAAATTTAGGAACTTTGGAGGAAATATTTTTAAATAAATATAATAATCTTAAAAACAAGATTCACCTTTTGTATCCTATGAACTGATGCTTGGTGATATAAAAAAATTTCTCCTTATATTCCACAAGTTGGCATTAAAAGAAGAAAATCTGATACAAATTAAATGTACAAAAAATTACAGGTATATGTTACAAAATTTTTCTTGATTACTTTAAGTATGTTAGCATACCTGATATATTTGCCATATGTACAACATAGATAAGCATGTTAAGAGGAAGCCTCCCCATATTCTTGATGACTCATTCATAAATGCTCAGATTATTTCCATGAATAAATGTTCGAAAAATAAAGTACATTCTCAAGATGCTTATATCAATCCAAAAAGATGCCAATAGAAATATTTGATAATCAGATTCAGATAAACCTTATCTATGGAGTTGATCTAAAGTGAAGCAAATTCAACATATTACATCACAAATATAGAAAATGCCAAAATAAAATTCAAACATAATAAATATCTAAGGTTTATACAGAAAATATGTAGGTACAGCCATCAGCAGAACAAATTTACTGCTATTTTCAAATATTAAGGATTAGGTACCTAAGATTCTTCTGTGTTCCCAGCAATCTTTATGCATTTACCATTCAATGTTTTTAAAACATACCTTAGTAGTATCAAGGCAATCTTTTTACCAGAACTCTTTTTTTGGGGGGGCGGGTACTAGGAATCAAACTCAAGACCTTTCAAGGCCTCATTTAGGGAGCCCTATCTATAAATTTGATTGATCAATGCCACGATTTGCATTATGATATTGAATGTTGATCAATATTCCACTGAGATTAGCTGCAAGGGATCAAATCTGGTTATACTCACCACTGCACTAAATATTAAGAGTACCAAACCCTAAGTCTCATAGGACAACTATATAACTATAAAAATATTAAGTGCTCTCTCTCTCTCTATATATATATATAGATATGTATGTGTATATATATATATTACACACATACATACATACACACACACACATATATACCGGATACTTTTTTTACACATTTATTATATAGAAACTGAACACTGCTAAACTTTTACCTTTTATTTCCTGGTTATAAATACTATGATTCTAGAACTCATTGGATTCTGGGACCTATTTAATAATTTGGCTTCAATTACATTAAAGATGTGCTAACTAGTATGCAGACTTAGTAGAGGTAGCAGAGGTAAACATCAAATATCTTTCAGAATTAGCAGAGGTATGTATCAAATATCTAAACTTCTTCAACTCCTATATACTCAAAGAGAACATTTATCTATCTGCCTTAACACAAATATTGTTTTCTTCCAATTCAGCTTTATCATATCTTCCCTTTCAATTTCAGCTTGAGTTACCTTGTAATAACTGAAAAGTGCACATCTAAAAGCAGAGATTTAGCTGATAACCCATCTAAGAAGAAATTAACTTTACTTTCTTATTAAATAAATAAAATCTATAAAAGATCACAATTATTAGCCCTAAAAAAAGTAATTAAAGTGATCATGAAAAAGCATTCCATGTTTCTAAATACTGGGTCACCAAAGAAAAGAACAGCAATCATGTCATCTGAAATAACATGTACTACAGTTAAATTACAAGGAGCAAAAGTTACACGTACATTCTGGATATGAAAACAAGCAATTTTTTAAAAACTTTATAGGGTACCTGATCTCTAAACTCTTTTTAGAAAATCATCTGAAGGCATAGCTTGTACATTAGGCAAACACTGAAATAAGCATTTTTTTGTTTTCTGAAAACTGTATGGGGCATAGTGAAATACGCACCTGTATCAATAATTTAAGGTACACTCAAATCTACTTGAGCTTGGTAACAAAACAAATTTGGTGCAACTGATGCTTTAGGAAATTTATAACTCTAGAAGTACAACATGTCCTAACACTTTCGGCATGAAAAATACTGCAAAATAATCAGGAATTAAGTAAAACTAAGTATTCAGTTTCAAATCCCCAATTCATGAAGGAAGTCAAAATTTTATGAAACATTTTACAGCAGTTTAATAATTACCATGTTTTCAAAGAAAATACAACAAAAATGATGGGCCACTTTCTATTATTTCTATGTGGTTTAACTGAACAACTTTATTTTAGGCAACAAACAAAGAATCTGTGTTGTGCTCTCGTAGGCAAAAAGATAATCAAAGTGGCATTCTAAATAGAACAGATCAGACATGCTTCTCACATTATAAAAGGAAAAAAACATTACTAAGCTGCAGTAAACCAAGACTTTCATTCTCCTTCACATGACTACACATAAGATATTTTATCTTTAAAGTTTCTATATTTTGATTTTGGTTTGGAGTGAACATTTTCTTTGTTTCAGCAGTTAATGGTAATGGCCTGTCATCATTCTTACGCATCTCTAATCCCATTCTTTTCTTTTTCTGTGTATTTTCTATATGTGTTACAAACACATTGTTTTTGATTCAACTAGTAGTTATTTGATTTATTGTGTTTTTAAATTTTATTTAAAAAGAAAACAAAACAAACAAAATAGAAAAGAGGATAGCAACAATACAAAATTCCAAGGAAAACAAAGAACAAAAAATACTAAGAAATCATTACTTGATAACTTACATACTGTCATCTTGGAAATAGTTGTTCAAGTTACAATGTTAAAACATACAAACAAAGTACACATTCAAACAATGAGACTGTTAACAGTTCTGCTCCATGATCTAACAAAAACAGTAATATGGTCATTCATCTTACACACTTAAACATACATGCAATTATATCCTTTAGAGCATCCTTTTCCTCTCTTTTTTACAGTAGCAATTACACATTTTGGGTTTCATTACGCCTATAGTTCTTATTACTTTTTACACTAGAGACACAATGCAATATTTATAAATATGATTCTTATTTATTTCACTAATGAGGATAGTCTCAAGTTGTCTCCATTTACCTATAAAGGCTTCAAGGTCATCCTTTCTCATAGCTGAGTAATACTCCACTGTACAAAAATACCACATCTTTTTCATCCACTCTGCAGTTGATGGGCATCTTGGCTGTTTCCAAGATTTAGCTATTACAAATTGTGCTGCTGTGAACATGGGTGCACATATATCACTGTGATATCAACTTTTCAGTTTTTCTGGGAAAATACCCAGGAGGGGAATAGATGGGTTGAATGGAGATTCCACTCCTAATCTTCTGAGAATTCTCCATACTGATTTCCATAGTGGTTGCACCAGTCTACACTCCAACCAACAGTAGAGCAGTATTCCTTTTTCCCTACAACCTCGCCAACATTTGTTATCAGTTGATTTCTTGAGGGCAGCTATTCTTTCAGAAGTGAGATGAAATCTCAGTGTTGTTTTAATTTGCATTTCTTGAATGACTAGTGATAATGCACATTTCTTCATGTATTTATTTGTCATTTGTATATCTTTGAGAAGTAAGTGTTCATCTCAGATACCCATTTTTGGAGAGGGTCTTTGAATTTGAGGGGCATGATGTTTTTCAATTCTTTATATGTCCTTGATATACGTTCTTTGTCCGAGGTGTTGCTGGCTAAAATTCTCTCCCATTTTGTGGGTTTTCTTTTCACTCTGCTGGTGATTTGTTTTGAAGTACAGAAACTTTGCAATAATATATGATCCCAGTTGTTGATTCTCTGAAGCATTTCCCATGCAGTTTACGTTTTGTTCATGAATTCTCTGCCTACCCCTATGTCTCCAAGACTTCTACCTACCCTGTCTTCCAGTAGATTTAATATTTCTGTTTTAATGTTTAGGTCTTTGATCCATTTAGACTTTAGTTTTGTACATGGTGATAGGCATGGATCTAGTTTCAGTCTCCTGCATGTGGAGAGCCAGTTCTTCCAACACCATTTATTAAAGAGGCTATCCTTCTTCCAGTGAACATGTTTAGCCCTTTTGTCAAATATCAGGTGGCCGAGTGTCTTTGTACTTAATACTTACATCTTCTAATCTATTCCATTTGTCCTCAGGTCTATTTCTTTGCCAGTACCATGTTGATTTTATCACTGTGGCTTGGTAGTACAGTTTCAAGTCAGGAATTGAGATGCCCCTGCCTTGTCTTTATTGCCTAGAATTGCCTGTGCTATTCTAGGTTTCTTCTCTTTCCAAATGAATTTAGGAGTGTTTTCTCTAGATCTGTGAGGTATGTCGGTGGTATTTTGATTGGGATAGCATTAAATATGGTAATAGGTTTGGGAATATGGCCATTTTCACAATGTTGGTTCTTCCTAGCCAAGAGCAAGGAATATCCTTCCATTTTCTAATATCCTCTTCAATCTCCGTTTTTGGTGTAGCGTAATTTTCAGCATATAGGTCTTTTACGTTCTTCGTTAGGTTGATTCCTAAGTATTTCATTTTTTTTTAGATGTTATTGTAAAGGGCGATATTTCCATAATTTCTCTCTTGGTGAGTTTCTTGTTTGTGTACAGGAATACCATTGATTTTTGAGCGTTGACTTTGTAGCCAGCTACACTGCTGAATTTGTTCATTATCTCTAGCAGTCTTTTAATGGAGTTTTTTGGGTCTTCTATATAGAGTATAGAGTATCATGTCATCTGCAAACAGTGATAATTTAACTTCTTCCTTTCCTATCTTTATTCCTTTTATTTCTCTCTCTTGTCTGATTGCCCTGGCTAGTGTTTCCAGGACTATATTGAAAAGGAGTGGTGATAGTGGACATCCTTATCTTGTTTCTGATTTTAAAGTGAAAGCTTTTAGTTTTTGTCCATTTAGTATAATATTGGCTGTTGGTTTATCATAGATGGCCTTCATAAGGTTGAAGTAGATACCGTGTTTTCCAAGTTTCTTGAGGATTTTTATCATGAACATGTGTTGGACTTTATCAAAAATTTTTTCTGCATCTACTGAGATGACCATGTGGTTTTGTTTTTGGCTCTGTTGATATGATGTATTACATTTATTGATTTGCGTATGATAAACCATCCCTGCATTCCTGGAATCATGACCACTTGGTCATGATGTACAATCTTATTGATGATTTGCTGCATTCTATTTGCCAGTATTTTATTGAGAATCTTTGCATCAGTGTTAATTAATGAGATTGGTCTATAATTCTCCTTTTTGGTTGGATCTTTCTCTGGTTTTGGTATGAGAGTTATGCTTGCCTCCAGCAATGATTTAGGGAGGACTGCTTTTTTTTCAATTTCATTGAAGAGTTTAAAGAGTATTGGCATCAAATCATCTCTAAATTTCTTGTAGAATTCAGCTGTAAATCCGTCAGGACCTGGACATCTTTGTTGCTATGTTTGTTATTACGATTTCAATTTCAATAGCTGATATTGGATTATTCAAAATTGCTGTATCTTCTTGGCTGAGTTTTGGTAGTTCATACGTTTCTAGAAATCTGTCCATTTCCTCTGTGTTTTCTTCTCTATGTGACTAGAGATCCTTAAAGTAGGTGTTCATCATCTTTTCAATTTCAATGGAATCTGTAGTAATTTCCCCCTTTTCAGGCCTTATTGCGTAAACTGGGATTTTTTCTTTCTTTTGCTTTATAAGGTTAGCTAGAGGTTTGTCGATTTTGTTTATTCTCTCAAAAAACTAGCTTTTTGATTCATTAATTCTTTGTTTTTTTTATTTCGATTGCATTGATTTCTGCTCTAATCTTTACTATTTCCTCTCTTCTATGAGCTTTGGGCTTAACTTGCTCTTCTTTTTCTAGAAGCTTGAGATGAAGCATTAGGTTGTTTATTTGTGCTCGTTCTATTTTCTTGATAGGACAATTTATTGCTATATATTTCCCTCTTAAGACTGCTTTCATTGCATCCCACAGATTACAATAGGTTGTTTCTGCATTTTAATTAAATTGTAAGTATTGCTTTATTTCTTACTTAATTTCATCTCTAGCCCACTGGTTGTTCAAAAGGTTGTTTATTTTCCATGTATGCATGCAGGTTTTACAATTTCTTTTGCCATAAATTTTCACTTTCAGTGCACTATGGTCAGATAGTATGCATGGGATATTTCAATACCCTTGCACTTAAGAATGTTTTATGGGATAATATATGGTCTATTTTGGAGAATGTCCCGGGTGCAGCTGAGAAGAATGTGTATTCTGTTGTGGTTGGGTAGAACACTCTGTAAACATCTACTAAGTCCAGTTGCTTGCAGGTATGATTCAGTTCTATTACTTCTTTGCTGACTTTTTGTCTAGTTGATCTATCTCTTTGTGACAATGGGCTGTTAAGGTCCCCTGTAATAATTGTGTTCTTGTGTATTTGGTTTTTCATATCCTTTAGTATCTGTGTTATATAGTTGGGTGCTTCTGTGTTTGATGAATACATATTTATAATTGTTAGTTCTTCTTCTTGAATATTTCCACTTACAAGTATGTAGTGACCTTCTTTGTCTCTTTTAACATTTTAGGTTGGAAGTTCACATTGCCTGCAAATAGAATAGTTATCCCTGCTTTTTTCTGGGTTCCTGTTGCATGGAATACTGTTTTCCATCCTTTGACTTTTAATCTATGAGTTTCCTTTTGGGTCAGATGCATTTCTTGTATACAGCATATTGCGGGATCATGATTTTTCATCCATTCTGTCAACCGATTTTTTTTGATAGTTGAATAGAGGTCATTTACATTTATGGATGTCACTGATATATACTGGCTCAACTTTGCCATGTTACATTCCAATAGTTCGCTTTCTGCTTTTCCCCCTTATTTAATTGCTTGTCCTACCTTGTGGTTTCTTTCTGTTGTTCTGGGGATTGTGGTCATTTTTATCTCTGTCTAGCACGTCTTTCAACACTCTTTCTAGGGTTGGCTTGGTGGACGTGAATTTCATCAATTGTTCTTTGTCATGGAATTATCTTGTTTTTCCATTAAATTTGAATGAAAGTTTTGCTGGGCACATCAGTCTGGGTTGAAAGTGGTTTTCTTTCAGAGCTTGAAATATCTCACTCCAAGCTTGTCTTGACTTGAGGGTTTGTGCTAAAAAGTCTGCTGTGATTCTAATTGGCTTTCCTCAATAGGTGACTTGTGTCTTTTCTCTAACAGCTTTTAGTATTCTGTTTTTATGTTGTATATCTGAGATCTTAACTATTATGTGTCTGTGTGTAGATTTATGTTGGTTGTGACTGTCTGGCGTTCTGTATGCCTCACTTATCTGCATATCAGATTTTTTCCCCATGTTCGGGAAGTTTTCTCCTATTATCTGTGAATATTTTAGATATGTCATTTGTATTGATTCCAGTTTCTTCACTAATGTCTATTAATCTTATATTGTTGCTCTCGGCATCATCTTGAACCTTTTGGATTGTCATTTCATGCTGCTTTGTTATTTTTAAAAGTTCTATTCTTTCGTGATCACTAATTACAATCCTGTCCTCAAGGTCCGAAATCCTGTCCTCAGCTTCGTTTAAACGGTTTTGCATGCTTTGAATCGAATTTTTTGTTTCTTGGATGTCTCTTTCAGTTTGTTTCATGAATTCTGTTTGTTTTCTTCATTCAAGGTTTCAATCAGTTTCCCATGTTCCTGTACTTTTTTCTCTATTTCTTCTTTAGCTGCGCTCAGCAACTCCTTTACTGAAGTTGTTACTTCTATCTTTACCTGGGAGAGTACTTCTAATTTGACTTCCTCTATGGCCTCACGGAGTTGTTTTTTTATTTCATTCGCTATATTTTCAGAGATTCCTGGTGTGTTACCTTTGGAGTCCTGTATTTCATTGTCTCCTGTACTTGCACCTGTTGGAGTGGATGTTTGAGATTGCATTCTACTTTTTCGTTTTGCCATTTTCCTCTTTCAAGTTAGTATTTGGTTCTTCAGACCCGTTATTGTGCACTGTTGGTAGTGTGTATCTTGGTATCCTACTCTAAGGTTTATGTTTGTCCAGTTGTTGGGTCCCACAATGAATAGGTGGGCCAGTCACATGACTCCCTGCTGCAGGGCCTGTTGGGTAAGTCCTGTATTCTTCCTGGCCTGACAAGCCTAGTAGTATTGATGTAGGTCAGCTTTCAGCTTCTGCTAGTACTCTATCTTCAGGTTATTCCAGGTCATCAAATCTCCCTGTCTATAGTGTTTGTGTCAGCTGAGGCCCTACTGTGTCCCTATTGTGTGCCTGTGTGTCTCATAAGCCCTTCTGATTTTCTTCAAGTTGGGGGAGTCCTTTTCGACACACTCCTCACTCTGATGTTTTCTGTGTGTAGGAAGGGGTCACCCTCACTCGTGTCAGACTTACCAAGGTCTTACAGTTAGTTGGAGGGAGCTTTACTCCTGGCCTTATTTAGCTACTGTACACCTCTATTTTAGGGGCATACTCACCACACTGACTGGAGCCAGCTTAGCTCTTGTTATGGTGAGGCAGTCACTTAATCTCCTTTCAAGATAGCACAGATAGTCCGCTGTAGTCCAAGATTCCTCTGGGTGCAGAGTTCCAAGTTTGCCCGGTGTACACTGGGATTCCACTGCAGCTGCTGCCTGGGTGCGCGCAGTCAAGGCGCAGCATGGGTTCCCGGCCAGCTGGCTGCTTGGGGTTCACGGAGCACAGTCCAGTTAGGCCCACTGATCCCTCTCGCGGGTCTTGGGGGGGTATCAGACGCAGGGCCTGGTCTTACTGCCTGGGCACAGAGTTCCAATTTTGCCAGGTGTGCATTGGGGTTCAACCCGCCGCTGGAGCGCGTGCAGTCAGGGCCTAGGTTGGGCTCCCAGGCCTTGCTAGCTGCCCAGGGCTTGTCCAGCGCAGTCCAGTTAGGCTCGCCGGTCCCTCTCACGCATCTTGGGGTGATATCAGATGCAGGGCATGGTCTTACTGCCTGGGCACAGAGTTCCAAGTTTGCCAGGTGCAAGCTGGGATTCCACCGCCATCGCTGCCTGGGTGCGTGCAGTCAAGGCCCAGCATGTTTCCCGGCCAGCTGGCTGCTTGGGATTCATGGAGCACAGTTCAGTTAGGCCCCCTGATTCCTTTCGCGTGCCTTGGGGTTAGTTACTTGATTTAAAAAAGCAGTCATTTTTGTTACTCATTGATTTTATATCAGAACTACCTACAAAACATCGAAATCCCCTTTCTTATTAACAGATGACAAATTAATTAACTTATAATATACACTGTAAACGTTTATGATTCTACTACCATTTAGGGAGACTACTAATTCTGTTTTATTTTTTGCCCCTTACAATTTGATTTGCACATTCATTTCAATAAAATTTCATTGTATTCTAGTTAAACTTCACTGAATAAATGACTTATTTTTCTTCTCATACTGGTACTATATTAACCACAAATGCACTTTCATGTCCACACTGGACTTCTAAGACAGTGGCTTACAGCCAATTTAGTAAATCTTTTAAAGTCAAATACATATGACTACCAAGTACCAGTAGTACAACTTCTGAATGAAATATATAAAGGAAATACAATAGATAATAGACTACAGCTTACAAAAAATTTTTACAGATTTTCAAAATTGAATTATTAATTATACTCTATCTGGGCAATTTCCTTATAAGAAATAACTGTTTTATGTATGTACTGATTTTACTTCTTTTCCTAAAGCAACCATAGACCAATTTTACATCAGCTGGATTAAGACCAAGTAGCAAAATTTTTAACAGGAATTTACAACAGGCATTTATTCCTGAATTATAAATCAAAGAATCTGGTTATTTTAGGATTTTTATGTCACTTCCAAGTATACAAGGAATCTTGGCTGAAGTGGCTAGATTCTGAAATATTTACAGTTTCCAGATAATTTTCTTATGTTATATATGATAGTAATGCTAATCAGGAATCTACAATATAATATTTAATTATTAAGGGGACTGATTAATGATATAAAAGATGTAAAATTCAAGTAAATGTAGCAAAACCCTTGTTAGCCAGTTTTAAGACAAAAATCATGATTAAGTTTTCTAAGTAAATTTTTGTATTATGTATTTTTACATTATGTTGGACATATACTATGATAGGATCATGAACATAATTAGGTTCTATAAATTTTTATATTTTATATGCCATCAGTGTATTAAATGATTGCTATTCATAACTACTACATTCTTTATACTTTTTATATCTAATATTCCATCAGCTGATCAAACAACTTGAGATTCATAAGAAAATGTTCTTTTAACACATTACAATTCTTTTTTAATTCCTTCTCTTTACCCCTTTTACTTTTCCAGCATCAGATTCATTTATTTGTCTTGTAAGACCTTAGGAAGTTAATTGTCATATACACAGATTAAAAACCAGACTAATAAGACAAAGAGCATATAAAATATAAAAGACAAGTGTATTAACTTAAAGTATACTTTTAGATACATTGTCCAGGCTACTTTCTCTCTCTCTTTTTCTTATTATCTGTCTTTTATTTTATGTATGTATGTATTCAATTTTTCAAATAAAAGAAACCAAGAGATATTTAAGTTTATGCATCTAAGTTACTTCACTTAACATTATGTTTTCAAGGTGCATCCATTTTTTTTTTTTTACAAATGACTGAAGTTTAGCCTATTTATGGTACAGTAGTCCAGTAGCCTAAATACCACACTTTCTTTATCCATTCATCTGCTGATGGACATATAGGCTGTTTCCAAGATTTAGCTTTTATGAACAGTACTGCTTTAAACATGGGTATGCTAAGGGTGGGTCAAATGGAATTTCTATTTTTAGTTTTTGCAGGACTCTCTAGACTAATTTCCACAGTGGTTACATCAGTTTAGAATTCCACCAACAATGAGGAAGTGTTCCTTCTCATAGCATCACCAGCATTTGTTATATCTTGATGATAGCTATTCTTTCCACAGAGAAATTCTTACCACAATTTCAGTGTTCTTTCAATCTGCATTTCTCAAATTGTAGTGTACGGATACATATTTCATATATTTAATGGCCACCTGTATTTTTATTATTTATTGGTATAAAGTAAATATACATAATAATCATATTCATCAGAGGTAATTTGTACTTGTACATGGTATATCTTGATTCCTCTTTTTGTCCCATTCTCCTCCCCTCCTGTTGACTTCTCTTCCTCTCCTTATGTACAAAAGCTTTACTTCAATTTTATCCTTGTTTTATCACTTTTTTTGCTTCCATTCCTTTCCTCCCTTGTTTCTCTTTCCATTTAAACAATTTTTTTCCTGTTTCACAATATGTATTATACATTTTGGTTCTTGTTCACACCAGCTAATGCAATACTTGTAACTCTGTCTTACTTATTCATGTAAGAGTATGGTCTCCAGGTCCATTCATCTAGCTAGAAGAAATGTCTCAGTTCATCATACTTTATAGCTGAATAGTATTCCATTGTAGAAGATAACCACATCTTTTAATTCATTCATTCGCTAATGGGCATCTGGATTGCTTCCAACTTTAGCTATCATGCCATCCATATTTCTTTATCTGAGAAGTGTCTACTCATTTCAGGTGCTATTTTTTGATTGGGTCTTTAAATTTAGGGGCTCTGCTGGGGATTTAGCTCACTGGCATAAGTTCCTGCCTTGCAAGCATGCAGTCGTGAGTTTGATCTCTGGTACCAAAAAAATTTAAAAAAAAAATTTAGGGGCTCTATTTTTTTCCTGTTGTTTACATGTTTTAGATACTACTTTCTGTCTGAAGATTAACTAGCAAAATTGTTCCCATTCCGTAGCTTGTCTGTTAACTCTACTGGTTGTTTTCATTGCTGTACAGAAGCTTTTAAACTTGATATGATGCTAGTGGTTCTTGGTATTATTTCTTGTGCAACTGTGCAACTTTTTACAGAGTCTCTGCCTATACTGTACCTATGTCTTCAAGTGTTTTAACTATTATATCTTCCAGCAGATTATGTATTTCTGTTCTAATGTTTACATCTGTTATATTATGTGTCTGGATGTCCCCACAAAGCCTCATTTGGTCATGGGGGCAAGCTTCTGGAACTTGTTTGTTTGGTTTTGTTTTGGTACCTGAGATTGAACTCACGACCTAGCGCTCGCCAAGCAGGCACTCGTGCTGCTGAACTAAACACCCGGCCCCGCTTCTAGAAGTTGTGATTGATTTATGGTCCAATGATGGGATTATGAGCTTACGTGCGACACCCAAGTGGGTATGGCACATACAATATAAGGGAAAAAGTTTTCTCTTGTGCTCCTCCCTTTTGCTCTTGTTACTTATGGTATCTGCCACTGCCATGAACTTCTGCCCCTCTGTCAAAGCACCATGCCTTGGAGCTAGCTGATTATGGACGGAAACCACTACAAACTGTGAGCCAAATAAACTGTTCCTTCCATAACTTTGGGTGTTGGGTATCTTGTCTCAGCAACATAAGAAAAATAACCGAGACAGAATTTGGGACCAGAGAAATGTGATTATTTCTGTGACTATACTTGTCCATGTGATTCAAAAGCCTTTGGAAATGGATTGTGAGAAGAGTTTGGAAAGGTTCGAGGATGTCATGTGAAAGAGTTGAGCTGTAACACCTTAGGCTGTTCTATATTGGAGACTGTGGACAGGGCTCAGAAGATTAGAAAGCTGATACAAGTCCTGCTGGTAAACATCAGGCTCAGGCGGTTTCTGCTGGGAAAAAGGACTGCATTAGTAACTGATCTCCAGAAAATGTGTATTATGGTTTGGCCGAAAGTTTATCTGTATTTTTTTCCTGTCCAGAGACTTTGCCTAAGACTGAGGTTCAAAGCAGTGGACCAATTAGCCTGGCAGAAGAAATATCGAGGCAATCAAAGGTTGAGGTGTTGGCATGGCTATTGTTGGGGGCTTTTAGCTAGATTTATGAGACTCGAGCAAACAGCCTAGCAGGATGATATAAAATGTTGTGAACTGGCCAGAAAGGAAGCTCCAGTAAAGCTGTGGACTACAAAGATAGAGGAAACAAGATTTTGACTGCTGAGAAGGAACAAGAGAAGAGAAAAGGTGGCCTGATGGCATCCAAGATGCAGCACATCCTAACCTTTCATAGCCTCAATACTGCAAAAGTGAAAAACTTTGCTCTAAGAAGAAGGCTGAAGAGCACTATCTTGCAGAATGAAAGCAGTCACACTATGTTCCAGAATAGCAGCAGCGACCTCAACAGGTTCCAAAAATCGCAGGGGTTGCACCAGTTTCCAGAATGGCAGCAGCACAGAGAATTCCTTCATCAGAATTAGATTTAGAGTGCTGAACAATCCAGGTATTTAACTCCTACAGCCAAGAGACAAAAAGCCTGGCTATTGCTCCAGCTGGTAGCAGACCCTGGTACTCCCATGGTACTGGGTTTAGGTGCATGGCATCCACTCCAATTTCAGAAGAAGGCCTGGGAGGCTGGAAAGTATGCCCCTGACAGGCAGTGTATGAAGCTGTGAGTGTTAAGCTAAACGTGCAGTCGAGACCCCAAAAGCTTAGAAAAGCCAGGAAAGGGGAATCATCTAAAGAAAGCCACAAGGATTGAACAAAGCCTACCAGAGAAGCCATTGGAGCTACGACTACAGGAAATGCCATACAGGTGGAGTTACCAAAGCCTTTTGGAGCTCACAACTTACCACAGACTTCTGATGTTCCACACAGAACGACAGGCGTTGATGTTTGTCCTGCTAAATTTTGAAACTGCTTTGGTCTGACTCCTTTGTATTTCCCATTTGTACCTTCTGGAATGGTAATGTTTGTTTTGTGCCACTGAATGCCAGGGGTGTTTCTTTTCATTTGTATAGGGGATTACAGCTAAGATTGCCTTATATATTGGAGGAGATTTGGGACTTGGACTTTTCAACATTTAAAAACTGTTAGGATTTTGGCAACTCTTAGAGATAGACTAAATGTCTTTTGCATAAAAAATGTGCATGAGTCTTTGTGGGGCCAAAAGTGGAATGTTATCATTTCTGTCTGGATGTCCTCCCAAAGCCTCATGAGAACATGGGGACAGGCTTCTAGGATTTGTAATTGCCTCATAGTCCAATGCTGGGATTATGGTTATGAATGCTACACCAAGTGGGTGTGGCCTACATACCAGACAAGGGACAGAAAGAGTCTTCTCTTGTGCTCCTCCCTTGTGCTCTTATTGCCAACTTCATGCACTGCTGCCCTTGTCACTCTATCCTGCTTTGGTGTCAGCTAATAATGAAATGAAACTTCCACAAACTGTGAGCCAAATAAACCTTTCCTTTCTTAACTTTCGTCATTGGGTATTTTGTTTCAGCAATGAGAGAAAAGTAACTAACACAGTATCTTTAATCCATTTTGATTTTAAGTTAGTGTACAGTTGGAGATAGAGTCTAGGTTCAACCTTCAGTATGTGGATAGCCAGTTTACCCAGCACCATCTTTAAAGAGACTATCTTTCCATTAGCAAAGGGATCTAGACCAACACTTTGCCAAAAATCATGTAACTAAATGTGCCTAAGATGTTGTTGTACATTCTACTGTTACTTGATCTACGTACCATGCCCTTTTTTATTTTTCCCAATACCACGCCCTTTTTTATCACTGTCCCACTGTAGGATAATTTGAGACCTGAGTTGTGATGGCACCTCCCTTGCCCTTATTGCCAAGAACTGCCTTTACTATTCTAGATCTATTCTGGTTCCATATAAATTTTAGGATTGTTTTCTACAGTTCTGTAAAGAATGTTATTCACATTCTGATTCTGATTGCATTAAATCTATATAAAAGTTTTGGAAGTATGGCCATTTTAACTCTATTTGTTTTGCCTATCCAGGAACAAGGAATATCTTTACATTTTCTGATATATTCTTAACTCTCTTTTATCAGAGTACTGTAGTTTTCATGTAAAGTGTTTCACCTCCTTGGTTAAATGAATTCTGAAGTATTTGTATTTTCTTGATGCTATTGTGAAAAGTATTGTTTCTCTAATCACCCTCTCAGTGAGTTTGTTATTGGCATACAAAAACATTATTGATATTTGAATGTTTTCTTTATATCATGCTATGTCACTGAATTTGATATTAATTCTAGGAAAAGACTACTATTAACAGAAAAATAGAAAAATACAGAAATTCATTAAAATTGTCATATGAAATTAATTTTAGCTATAAAAATGACCTTACTTATGGATAGCACTTAAAGCCATTCTAATTGGTTTGGAGCAACAACTCTAGAGTCAGGTTTTCAGATTAGCCATTTAAGTCTTGTATCTTAAAAAAGTTACTCAATTATTTTTCCTTCATCATTAGCAAAACATACTTGGATGACATATAAAATTAAAATATTTTACCAGCCTATAATTTATCTACCCTTCTTATAATTTACAGTGGTACCTTAGTTCATGGATGCTTTTGTTTGTAAACAATTTGATTTGGCAAAATTTTGTTTTTGTCTGAAAACTCTACATTGGGTGACAAACATGACAATGCCCATATTTCCTGCACAAATACAAATGTGGTCATTTTTTTCAAAATCATGAAACAAATTAAGTTTCTGAATCAAGGTACCACTGTATATCTTTTATTTTCTTCATACCTATCAGAAGTAATTTATTTCTGGTACTCTGAAAATATTTTCTGGTTGGGCTTTTTGTTATTTTAAAGAGAGAAAAGTAAACAACAATAACAATACAGAGTTTCAAAACAAGATAATAAGTTAAAAATTATTAATATATTGTGTATCTCTGTCTTCACAGTAGTTGCTCAGATTATAACAGAGATATACAAAATTAATCAACCAATGCAAGCAACTGATCCTCTCAATGAACTAAATAGTATAATTATGTTAGATATACATATATATATACACACACATATATATATATTTCATTTTCTTTTCCCTTCCCTCATTTCTTTCTCTCATCACAGTTGTTATTTCCTTGTGACTAGCTTCTATTGCTTTCTCAATATCTACTGTAGATTTGTATCTTATCTACTCTTTTAGTTCCTTATACTAGGGAGACAAGACGATGCTTATACATCCATGTTTGATTTATTCCACTTATAACTATGATTGCTAGCTGCAGCCATTTACCTATAAAAGACTCTTGCTTGTCCTTCTTTATAGCTGAGTAGTACTCCACTGTATAAAAATACATCTTTTTAAATCATTTTTGATAGGCAGTTGGCCTGTTTCCAAGATTCAGCTATTACAAATTATGATGCTATAAACATGGGTGCACACATATTGCTGTGATATGATGTTTTTTATTCTTCTGGGAATATGCCCATAAGTAGAACAGCTGAGTGGAATGGGACCATTAGTTGTAGTTTCTTAAGAAATGTTCACACTGATCTCCGCACAAGTTTATATTGCCATCAACAGTGGAAAAGGGTTCCTTTTTCCCCATGGCCCCTCTGACATTTGTTATTGGTTGATTTCTTGATGACAGTCATTCTTTCTGGAGTGAGATTAAAATCTCAATGTTGATTTAATTTGCATGAATCAGATGACCAACAATGTTGAACATTTTTTTGTGTATTTATTTGCTGTTGCTATTTCTGCATCTGAGAAGTGTGTATTCATCTTACATACCTATTTTTGGACTGCATATTTGGATTGGGGGGTCTGATTTTTTTCAATTCTTTATATGTTCTAGATATACGTGCACTGTCTGAGGGACAGCTGGATAAAATTTTTTCCTACTTTGTGGGTTTTCTTTTCACTCTGTTGGAGATTTCTTTTGATGTGCAAAAACTCTGTAATAAGATGACATTCCAATTGTTGATTCTTTCAAGTATTTTCAAGTAGTCTTGTTTTTGTTTACAAACTGACTGCTTGCCCCCATGCCTTTAAACTTTCTACCTACTTTTTCTTCCAGTAGATTTAGTGTTTCTCTTTTAATATTTAGATCTCTGATCTATTTTGACTTTAGTTTAGTTCATGGTGACAGACATGGGTCTAGTTTTAGTCTTCAGCATGTGGACAGCCAGTTTTTCTAGTACCATTTTAAAGAGGCTATCTTTCTTTCCTTTTGTCACAGAGAAGGTAGCTGAGTATGCTTGGCATTGTGTCTTCATCTTGTAATCTGTTCCACTGGCCCTCAGTCTGTTTTGTTGCGAGTACTGTGTTGATTTTATCACAGTAGCTTTGCAATATAATTTCAAGGCAGGGATTGAGATGCTTCCTGCCTTGTATTTGCTGCCTAGAACTGCCTTTGCTATTCTAGATCTCTTCCGCTTCCAAATGAATTTTAGCAATGTTTTCTCTATATCTGTGAGGTAGGCTAATGGTAGTTTGAATGGGATTGCATTAAATCTGTGTAACAGTTTTGGGACTAAGGCCATTTTCACAATATGGGTTCTTCCTACCCGTGAGCAAGGAATATCTTTCCATTTTCTGATACCCTCTTTGAGCTCTTTTTTCAATGTACAGATCGTATATTTTCATTGTTAGACTGATTCCTAAGTATTTCATCTTTTTTAGGTGCAACTGTGAAGGGTGTGGTTTCCATAGTTTCTCTTTTAGTGATTTTGTTGTTTTTGTATAGTAAACACTATTGATTTTTTAGTGTTAGCTTCATACCAGTTATTGGATTTTGTTACTAATGCTAGAAATCTTTTGGTGGAGTTTCTGTTTGTCTTTTTAATAAATTACTAAACTGTTAAATTTTTTTAAGAGCAGAATACATTTATTGAATGAAAGAAAGAAAGAAAGCTTCTGTCTGAGAGAGAAACAGAAGGGGTCCTGAGTGCATTGCCCTATATTTACTGTTAATTTTGAAAAGTCAGAAGTCAAATAAAGATTTTAAAAAGTATACAACAAATACCATGCATTCCTATTACACACCCATGGGCATCCTTATAACATAAGATCATACAGTACATAATCTAAGATCAGATAGTACATACGGAACAAGGCTTGTAGTAAAAGCACACTTAGTAATAATAATGTCTCTCAATGTAACTTCATTTGATGTACAAAAATCAACTTGCTCCAGAAAACATGTTTTAAAGCCAAAATTTCCTGTCACACAATGAGGACAATTCATTTTTCTTTGTACTGCGTACCAAATTTAATTGAAGTGGTTGTTTTTTTTTTTTTTAAAAGTCTAATATAAGAAAGATATGTTATTTGCAACCAATGTATCGGATTATCCAATTCAAGGGAAAATGAAATATAAATTTAGTGAGTCATTTCTAGACAAACTACAAAGTATCTGTTACGTCAGGATTGAGGTTAATGCTTCTTGAATTAATTTATAATCTGAATATCAAATGACTAGTGAAAGGTAGTTTGTTGAATTACTGCTCTCATATTCATTAGACTCAATCAGTCAACCAAATATAAAATAATATTAGTCTTCAAAGAATAATAAAACATTATTAAATAGTCTTGATTATTTTAGAGAATTACCTAAAGTGATGGAGAATAATGGTAACCAGGATAAAATAACAAAACACAGTGGCCTAATTTACTCACTGAAAAACAGATCACTTTGAAAATGCTGTAAGCATTGTCACAAGCTATTAGACTCAGTTTAATAATATTAATCTACTAATTTGTTGCTTCCCATTTTTGTATCATAAGGAAGATTATTTTTAAAAATGCAGTGAACAGTATTATGCCTGGATATTTCAATACTATAAGGGAAGCTGAGACCAATAGCTAAAGAAAAATCATCTTAAACCCTTCCAAGTTTCTATGATTTGTTGTTGACTTCTACATTTGAATTAACATATTCAGTACTAAGCACTTTATGTGTAAAACAGATGACTGATTCAAAACCAGATTTTATTACTGTAACATATACAAAATGCAAGTTTCATATAATTATTTAAGTATTTATCTGATGTAAGTAGCACCATTAGTAGGGAAAAAAGTTCACATACAAAGTAATATGAGCCTAAGTATAATTTATTTATCTTGGGACTGATGATATATTTTAAATATAAAATCATGAAAAAATTATAAAATTATGGTTTTGTACAGCATCTCCAGAAACACTTAGCTTATTCTCATGAACAGCTAAAATATGAATGTACTCAATGCTTGTTATGTGTCATCTATATATTTTCTTGCATTTGGTTTAAATAAATAGTTCCGTGTATTGTGACTATTCTAAATTTATCACAATAGAAATTAAAGTATTAAAAAAGTAAATAACATACTCAAAGTTGTACTATTAATCAACATCAACTACAAGATTTGAATCCAAGGCTGTCTGACTTCAAAGTCCACATAATAAAGACAGTAATAACTGTAATATGCAGCATTTAGAATAAAACATACCCTCAAAACCACACAAACAAAACCCATCTTGCAAGCTTCAGAAAATAAGATCTTTCTTTCAATGAATTATTCTAATACTAAATCCCCTATAGTGAGTAAAAACTCATCAAAGTTGATGAAAATGTTACAGTAACAGCAAGAGTTAAGGATCTAGAAATAGTAAAATGTTTCATTTAAAAAGCCACTACTGAATAAAGAAAATGAATAGAAAGTAAAATACTTCAGCTTTAGACACAAAACCAGATCAAACACTTATTTTAGAGCCTTGCTCAATTTCTCCAACAGGTAATTAAAAACTAGACAGTATTGCAACATTTTTTCATGTATTTCTTACATAAACAGATTACAAAAAATGTGTATTAATTTTGTCTAAAAGATTAAGAATTTGAATGTGATTTCCACTCATCTGGAACAATTTAATGTTGACTAAAAATAAGATGACACATCTACTTCGAGTTCTCATTCATCATTATGAGTTGATGACACAAGCATAAACCAACAAATTTTATAAATCTTTGCTTAGTTAAAAATCTATACTCTTCAAACAGAGGAGAAATTCCAAAATAGCTTTTAACTCTATTATTGATCCACATACTTTTCTATACTAGTCACCTACATGACTTCAAATAACTGAATTCTATGTTACTGATATATCGCATCACCTACAAAAGAACACACCTTACACATCAGGGCTTTGAAACAACTGATGAAAAACTAATAGATAAGAATTTCAAAATAGCACATCACTGAATCAGAACAGCACCTTAGAGTTACACGTTGCTTCTAAAGAAGATAGTGATTTATTTTCTACTACTTGCTTTCTATTAGCTGTAAATTAAGATTACAATATAAGCCACTAAAAAAATAGGAATCAGTAATTATAAGGAAAATTAAGATGAATTATATAAAATAACTAAAACCAAATCAAAATCTGCTATATGAAATAAATATAATCTAAATACCAAAATACAGTTTAATATAAATACTAAAATGAATTTTGAAGACAAGTAATCAAAAAAATCCCCATGTCCTGAATGAGTGGACTAGATAACATGTTCAGCATGTTTATTGCACTACTATTTTATAGTAACTATTTATAGAGAAAAAATTATTGAGATGATTTAACAGCATTTCAAACAAATTATTCTATTCACTAAGCAACAGAATTTATCTTAGATATCAAACACTATGTATTTTATATCAAGTCATAAGGAATACTTAACATACACACAGTCATTTAACAGCATTTACTAGGCTTTAAATTACTAAAAAATGTGTACTGTTTCATTGAGATAAAAAGTAGCAAAACATTTTTAATTTAAATCCAGGACCAGAATTTAATATTAGGTCCTCTCAATAAGCTGGTCTGCCCCCAATAAAATCACTTTTTATGTCATAACAAAATGATATTATGGCAGGCCATACCCTCAGGGTATCTTTTCACTTCAGAGCTCTAGTTTTCAAAATTCCAGACTTTACATCACACTGATTTAAAAACAAATCAGAGCTATAAATGGGAGCTGAATGTTGTAAATGCACAGATCACATTTATATTTAAATTTATACTTTATGACAGTTTCAACAGAGGAACAATATTATTAGCTAAACTAAAACAGAATGATAATAACAATTCCATTTATATGCGAAAATTGTGTATTACATTTCATTAGACCTTAAATTTTCCCCATAGCTTCATTCAATAATCTTTCCATCAACATAAAATTAAATGACCTGTGAAGAATCTTATATGTATCTGTACATATTAATGAGGTTTTGCTACACTACTTTTGACTAAATTTTAATGTTGATCTATATAATTTCTCCTGCAAAATCCAAAATCATACAATGTACATACTTATAGTTGTTGTTAAAGTTTATATTTAACTTCATAAATAATTCTAAGATATGACATTAAATCAGAATTTAATAGGTACTTCTTTGTAAGGTTAATGGAAGTTACAAAACATTTACATGATATTCAACCTGTTAAAAGTACCTAATTTTTACATACATATGCATATGCCATTTAGTCCTCAAAAATGAACTGTATTTAAAAAAAGCTGAGGTCAATTAATATTGTGCTAATCTTAAATTATTTTAAAAGAATTATAAAATAAAACCTCTCTTTACAATATAAACTAGATAACTGTTATTAAACAGTATCCTTGTAATAATTTCCTACAACTATACAGGGCAAACCATAGGATTAGCAAAGGACAAGGTCAGGACCAAGAATCCACATCAACCTTATAATCACTATGTTACACAAAATAAGAATTTTTCGTTTTTTTTAAGGAAAGAATTATTTTATGGTAATAAGAATCTAAGTGTTGTGGTTGAATTTATATTGTGTAAATATATATTTGCCTTAGTTCCAAAATAAGTTTGTATTACCACTTTAAAGTCAAAATTCAAGTGATCTAATACATTATACAGCATTCTGTAAACCACACTTAATCTAAGTGTGTAGAAGATGTCATCTATTATACATTCAAAGAAAACTTACCAGACAGTTGTTTCCACTTGACTGTCATTGAGTTGTCGATTGTCCAGTTGAGCAAAAAGTGGAAAAAGCACTTGAATTCCTCCAATTGAGTGAATTGCACTATGAATTGAATGTGTTACTATAGCTTTCACATCCTATATTCAAAAACAGAAAAGTTTATTAAACCGCTGTGGTATTATTTGCATAAATATTTCCTTGTTCCAAACAGTCTTACAATTAAATAACATAGTTTCACGTTTTAAGAGCCCTCAATTGTACAATTTTTGATACACATATACATATAAATTCTAAAAATCAAGATTATCTTTGCTAATGGTATCTAATTTTGAAATCAAGAAAGATCTTTAAAATGAAAATAAGGCAAAAATTAAGTTTTAGTGTGGAAGAACATTGTTAATGAATTTAAGGATAAGACCTTTCATAATAGTATCAAAAAATACTTAAGAATTTAATGAAGTAAAAGACCTTTACATGGAAAACTACAGTACTCTACAAAAGGAATTTGAAAAGGTTATAAGAAACTGGAAAGATATCCCTGGTTCTTGGATAGGCAGATCCAACATAGCGAAAATATCCATACTTCTCAAACTGTTACAAAGATTTAATGCAATCCCAGTCAAATCACAGAAGTAGAGAATATAACCCTAAAATTCATTTGGAACCAAAAGAGACCTAGAATAGCAAAAGCAACTCTGGTCAGTAGAATTGAGCAAAATTCAGGTAATTTTTACATTTGAGTAGTACATTCTAAAAACAAAGTACATCTTTATATTTACCAATTATATCTTCAAAACTGAACCCATTTTAGTTTAAAGGAATATCAATATAATAATGCATTTTGTCCCCCTTCCCAAAAACAATGCAAAAGCTAGGTTTAAACAATTTGAAACAGCAATGACAGATTTATAAATAAGTAAAGTTTAAAGCATAATAAACACAATGTTGATAGTAACATAAAACTAAGCTACTGTTCACCTACCTGGAGCATGAGAGCATGTGGGGAATGCACAAAAATGGATGCATTTTCCTTTGGTGATGATTCCAGACAGAGCTGTGCATCAGTAGCCTTCGCGTTGTATGTAAAGGCAATACTACTTGCAAGTTTCCCATCATACAGAACCTGTTTATGATGTTCTGCCAAATGAATATCACTCTCAGATTTAAACTTGAAAGTACTCTGCAAAAATAAAACTAATATAAGTACTCTTTTTAAAAGTAACATAGTAAATTCCATAAAATGTTAAAGCAGAGGAAACAATTCCAATCACAATTTGTTGTATCCCTTCTATTTATGTAACACCAGATAGAAGTAGTACTTATTTTGTTATTCTCATTTTAGTTCTGGGAGAATTAAATTTTATTACATTAATAACAATACTCAGATCCTCATATTGTCATTTTAACAATTTGGATTATCTGTAAAATAATTTTATTATAAAAATATAAAGTCACATGACCTTAATTATAATAGACTTTTAATATCTCACATTGTAAATTTGTATTAATATTTTAAAGTATTAAGATAAACAGTTCCTAAGAAATGAATTACTTATGTAGAAAATGACCATCATTTGAGACTGCAAAAAAGTGAACATTTAGAAAATATTTGTATCCTTAACAAAAGTTATGAATATACTAAATATCAGTACTACTCAAATATATCACAATACCTATGTAAAACTTGAAGCCATTAAAATGGGTTTTCACTTTTTATGAAAAACAGGAATTAAAGATATGCCAATTGTAATTAATAAAGCATTGTTAGAAGTGGTTAAAACTGCTTGCAGATATGAATCTGACAACCTATATTTAAACTTTCTAATAACATATGACATCAATATAACTACTATTTTCAACTACACAGCTATCAAAGCTTAATGCTGTAGAAATTAAGATCTAGATAGAACGGATAAAAGATATAATCCAAAGCCTTCTGCCATAGAGTCAATATTAAATGATTGACAGGATATCATCTGAATTACAATCCTGACAAAAATTAATAATATTCTTTTTTTTTGCTTAGAAAATCATGTAACTACTATGGCTCCAAGTTCCTTACTCTACTGTTATAATAAAAGTTAAACTAACTGTTCTATCAGCTTACTATAACAAAGCAATAGATATCTATACACAAAGAATACCATGTTGGAACCTCCTAAAACTAGACAGTTCTTCTATAATATCAAAGAGTAAATAAAAATTAGGATATTTAATAAAAATGATTAATTTTTAAATTGAACTTCAAACACTTTAATAAACAGTTGACAAAGTGTGTTAGACCCAAGTCAGGCAGTTTTTCATTTCTAAATTAGCATCTAGAGCCATACACCAAGACAAGAGCAATGTGAATAATAAAAACTATCCCCATATGTGCTTATTTTTTACATGTACATGGGTTAATTGTCATCTTTTGCATATACAGACTTTAGCTCTCTTGGTATAAGAAATAAATAAAATTGTATTACTAGGATCAGCCTTTTTGTTCTTCAGTCAATTAAATGGAATGCACCTTATAGCCAGCATCACATTAAATGATCAAAAAAATGAAAGCCTTTACCTTAAAATCAGGCACAAGACAAGGATGTCCCCTATCACCGCTCCTATTCAACATAGTACTGGAAATACTAGCCAGAGAAATTAGACAAGAGAGAGAAATAAAAGGAGTAAAGATAGGAAAAGAGGAAGTTAAATTATCATTATTTGCAGACGACATGATTCTCTACACAGAAGACCCTCAAAACTCCATTGAAAGACTCCTAGGTATAATAAATTCATCAGTGTAGGTTGATACAAATACTAAAAAATCAATAGCATTCCTATCCACTAACAACAAAATCATTGAGAGAGAAATAAGAGAAGCCACACTCTTCACACTAGCATCCAAAAAATGAAATATTTGGGAATTAATGTAATGAAAGAAGTAAAAGAGCTATACAGATAAAACATAATATCCTGAAAAAAGAAATCAAAGAGGACCTCAGAAAATGGAAAGACACTGCTTGTTCATGGATAGGAAGAACAAATATTGTGAAAATAACATTCTCCCAAAATTGTTATACAGATTAAATGCAACTCCAATCAAAATACCACTAACGTACCTCATAGATCTAGAGAAATCACTCCTAAAATTCATCTGGAACCAGAAGAGCCCTAGAATAGCAAACGCAATTCTAAGCAGCAAAAGCAAGGCAGGAGGCATCACAATCCCTGACTTGAAGTTATACTACAAAGCTATTGTATTAAAATCAACATGGTACTGGAATAAAAACAGATCTGAAGATCAATGGAATAGATTGTAAGATACAACAACAACCACAAACACACTCAACCACCTTATCTTTGATAAAGGGCCAAACATGCTCGCTGGAAGAATGACAGTCTCTTTAACAAATGGTGCTGGAAAAATTGGCTGTCCATATGCAGAAGACTAAAACTAGACCCATGTCTATCACCATACACTAAACTAAAATCTAAATGGATCAAAGATCTAAATATTAAAACAGAAACACTAAAACTGCTGGAAGACAAAGTAGTTAAAATCTTGAAGATATAGGGGTAGGTAGAGAATTCATGAAAAGGATCAAACCACACGGGAAATACTTCCCAGAATCAATAACTGGGACCACATCTTATTAAAGAGTTTCTGCATGTCAAAAGAGATTTCCAGCAGAGTGAAAAGAAAACCCACAAACTGGGAAAAAATCTTAGTGAACTGTCCCTCAGACAAAGGACTTCTGTTTAGAACTTATAAAGAATTTTAAAAAATCAGACCCTCGAAATTCAAAGACCCAATCCAAAAATGGGTATCTGAAATGAATATACAGTTCTCAGATGAAGAAATATGAATAGCAAATAAATACATGAAAAAATGTTCAGCATCATTAGTCATGAGAGAAATACAAATTAAAACCACACTGAGATTCCATCTCACTCCAGAAAGAATGGCCAAGATAAAAAACACTACCAACAACAAGTGTTGGAGAGGCTGTGGGGAAAAAGGAACTCTTCTGCACTGTTGGTGGGAGTGTAGACTGGTGCAACCACTGTGGAGGTCAGTCGAGATTCCTCAAAAAGCTGGGTATGGAAGTCCCATTTGACCCAGCTATTCCGCTTCTAGGCATATTTCCACAAGAACAGAAAACATCGTACCACAGTGATTTATGTGCACCCATGTTTATAGCAGCACAATTTGTAATAGCCAGATCTTGGAAACAACCTAACTGTCCATCAACTGAGGAATGGATAAAAAAGTTGTGGTATTTTTATACAGTGGAGTACTACTCAGCAATAAAGAATGATCACATTAAGATATTTATAAACAAATGCATGCAACTTGAGGCCATACTCATAAGTGAAATAAACCAAACTCACATGTTGAAATACCGTATAGTCTCCCTAGTGTAAGAAATGGTAAGAGTACCTAAGATGTTAGGGTAATCATGATTCCCCATTACATTGCTTTGAAGCCTTATAATGTTTTCATTCATCAGTTGGAATGGTTTTATTCTGTTTTGTTTGATTTTATTATGTGTGATGGTATGAACAGCTATTTGGAAGAAAACAAGACATTATGACAGCCATTGCTGATTTAATACCATTTTGCTTAGAAGTCTTACCATGCTTTTGTTCTTCTACTACCCTTGGTTCTATCATGTTGGTCTTACTGGATTTTAATACATGTGATGGTATAAACAAATTTTTTATAAAAAATGAGATATTATAGGAGCCATTGTTCATTTTCTATTATTTGGTTTAGAATGCCCTGTAATACTTTCATTCTCTTGAATGGTTTTATACTATTTTGTTATGTTTGATATTCTTGTGTGTGAAGCTATGATCAACTATTTCAAAGAAAGAGACATTATGGTAGCTACTGTTAATATCCAGTTGCCTTGCTTCCATTGTTCTGTTCTGATCTGCTTTGTTCTGTCCTCTTTTGTTTAATTCTCTTTAAAGTAAAATTTAAAAAATAAGTAATAATACTGTCAATACAAAACATATTAGTTTTACTGTATTCTAAACCAAAATTTTAATAAGTATTTTCAAAAGATCACAAATGCTAACAAAGTTCAATATTGGTGTTTCTAATGCAATTGTTGTAAAACAAAATTTAACAAGTATATTAGATTTTTGGTTTATATTGCAAAGCACTGGTCAGAAAAGAATTAAGAGTAGCAAAACACAAACTGATTTGTAGAAATTATTTAACTTAGGTAATTTAGGAAAAAGATATACAGGAAGCTGAGACACTGCCAAAGCTAAACCAGTAAGATGAGAAAAGACTACAAATTTAATGAGCTACGGGCAAAACTGGAGCTAAATCAAGTAGAACTGAACCTCCCCCTTGTATTACCCTAAGAAAAGTCAAGTGAAACCTTTGGAAGTACTAACCAGAGATGTAGCAACATATTTTCTATTTCACAGAGACACCTTAAATAAAGTAAAATCTGAAGAGAACTTTATATAGCAGAGTAAGATGAAAAAGAATTAAGATTATACATGAAAGGGTTTGAACAGGGGCTTGCACACTGCCGAGTTTCTGTACATTGCCTAACTGCAGCTTTCCGCATTGTTGGCAGCCAATGCCAGTAGAAAATACGCAAGTTTCACCATAAATCTTATCCATTATACTAAATCAAAAGACAAGTCTACAATAAGACTATTCCCAAGCACTGTGTATGAATCATACATCCAAGAGTCAGAATGTTCTAGCTTTTAAAAAAATATTTTTAGTATAATTTCCTATGGGAAATTAATATTTTCCCTCCTAGTTGTAGACATCTTAATGATTTATTTGATAAAATGACTGTTTGCTAACAAATTATATAAAAAGCTTAAGATTTTTAAAATTAAGTCAAACAATTACAGCCCCGAAATAGGAGTTTAAGATGTTTCATTCAGATCTTTAAAATATGGTATTTTAGCAACTGCAAAAGATAATTCATTGTTCCTTTGAGGCCATACATATAAACATTGTCTTTTTCTACAAAGGTACTAAAATGCTAAAATCCATGCAACACTAATGAGCTTAAATATCACTAATAAAGAACTATTTCAAATCTAAAAATATATTAATATAAGCCATACCAGGAAAACACTGCAAATTAGACTACTTGTGCACATAAAACATACTAACATTATAATTTGCATGTAAAACAGAAAGAGTTCACTTCCAAGAACTTTTGAAACAGATTGCATTCTAAGATTTTGCTATATGAAATCATACGTATTTTATGAAATAAAAATAAATTGTCTAAAAATAACAACAAAAATAAAACTTAAAAATTTAAATGAAGGGCCAGGGGTTTGGCTCAGCAGTATAAATGCCTGCATGGCAAGTGCACAGTCATGAGTTTGATCCCCAGCGCAAAAAAAAAAAAAAAAAAAGAATTTCTACAATTCTCCAATATGGCAACACATGATTCTTACTGTTGTTGCATATAACTCACATGTAACCTAAAGTTGTTAATTAATATGTCAAAAAAAGAATGCATAATATATTGAAATCATAGTTGCAATGATCTGTACTATACACTGGTTTTAATGCTGAAGGGTATACATATCAGACCATCTGAAAAATACAAGTTACAAATAGAATGCAAAGCAAATTAACAAAGAAAGAGATAAAAATTGTTGGTAAGGTCACTTATACAATGTTACATCTAAAATTATTGTGATTTTAAATTTTAAACTCTTTTCAAAAACTTAGATATATCAAAGTCTCATCTTGTAATGAGTTCTATGTCAGAAGCAACCACATTCAATTGGTGCCTAAAAGACAATGCCTTTCAAAGCTTGTCATAGTATACTGCCCATAATTTTAATTTTGATTGGCATTGCACTAAATCTGTAACAATTTTGGTAATATGATCATTTTCACTGTATTTGTTCTTCCTAAGGAAAAGGGACAGTGTTCCATTATCTGCTATCTTCTTTATTTCCTTTTTCAGAGTTATGTAGCTCTCTTTTTCTTTTTCTTTCTTTCTCTCTCTTTTCTTTTCTTTTCTTTTCCTTTCCTTTCCCCTTCCTTCCTTCCTTCCTTCCTTCCTTCCTTCCTTCCTTCCTTTCTTGTACCAGGGATCGAACTCATGACTGCACATTGACAAGACAGATGCTTATGCCACTAAGCTAAATCCCCAGCCAGTTACATAGTTTTCAATGTAGAAGTCTTTTCATTCATTAGGTTGATTCGTAGGCATTTTATTTTTTGTATGTTACTGTGAAAGGTACCACTTCCCTAATTTCTCTCAGTGACATTTTTTATTGTGTACAGGAACTCCCTTTTTTAGTGTTGGCTTTGTATCCAGCTCTGCTACTGAATTTTGTTATTAAATGCAGAAGTTTTTTGGTGGAGTTTTAGAGTCTTCTATGTCAAGTATCATGCCATCTGCAAATAATGGTAATTTATTTTTTCCTTTGCTATCAATTGTTTTCTTCCTCTGGTCTAATTACTGTAGCCAAGTTATCAGAAATACACTGAATAACAGTGGTGACAGTGTACATCTTTGCTTATTTCTGGTTTTTGAGTGAAAGCTTTCAATTTTTGTCCATTTAATATGATGTTGGCTGTTGGTTTGCCATAGATGCCTTTATCAGAATGAGATACAGAACATCTACTCCAATTTTCTGTAAGGTTTTTATCATAAATGGGTGACGGTCTTCGTCAAACACCTTTTTGCAACTACTGTTCTTGGCTAAGTCAATATGGCGCATTACATTTATTGATCTTTGCGTGCTGAACCATCCCTGTATCCCTGGCATAAATCCTACTTGATCATGGGGTATAAGCTTCTTGATGATTTGCTGCATTTTTTTGCCAGTATGATTGATTGATTGATTGATTGATTGATTTGTAATTTTTTTTTGTACTAGGGATTAAATGCGTAACCTTGCAGTTGCCAGGCAGGTGCTGTGCCACTGAGCTATATCCCCGGCCTGCCAAGATCTTATTGAGAGTTTCTGCATCTGTGTTCATTAGGGAGATTGGCCTATAGTTATCTTTTTTGGTTGGATCGTTTTCTGGTTTTGGTATCAGGGTAATGTTTGCATCCTGAAATAAATTTGAAGTATTGCTTCCTTTTCAATTGCACTAAAGAGCTTAAGGAGTAGTGGTATTAGATCTTTAAATTTTTTCTGGCTTTCAGTAGTGAATCCATCAGGGCCTATGCTTTCCTTTGTTCATAGATTTTTAATTACATTTTCAATTTCAATGATTATTGGTTTATTTAGAATTGTTATACTTTCTTGTTCAGCATTCAAAATTCATACGTATCTTGGAACTGTCCATTTCTTTTGTATATTCCATCTTACTAGAATACAGGTTCTCAAAATAGGTACTGATGATCTGGATTTCTGCAGGATCCGCATTGATTTCACCCTTTTCATTCCTAATTGCATAGATTTGAGTCTTTCCTTTTTCTGATAGAATTTCCTAACAATTTGTCAACTTTATGTAATCTTTCAAAGAATCAACTCTTTGATACACGAATCTGTATACTGTTTTCTTAGTCTTCATTGCATTACTTTTTTTTTCTCGGCTCTTAATAATGTTCTTATATAAGCTTTGGGCTTGACTTCTTGTTTTCTAGAAAATTGAGGTTCAACATCACATTATTTGAGTTTGGTTTGTTTTCCTGATATGGGTATTCATCAGTATAAACTTCCCTCATAGGACTGCTTTCATTGTGTTTCATAAGTTCCAGTAAATTGCATTGGTACTATCATTTAATTGTAGAAACCAGTTTCTTCTTTAATTTCATCTGTAATTCACTGGTTGTTCAGAAGGGTATTATTTAATTTCCATCTTTTTATTAAGTTTTTTCTGGTTTCTTTTGTGAATGATTTCTAATGTCATTGCATTATGGTCTGATAATAACCATAGAATAATATCCATTCCTTTGCATTTACTTAAGTATGTTCTATGAGCTAGTATGTGTTCTGTTTTGCATGCAGCTTACATGCAGCTGTGTATTCTGACCCCATGTGGTGGAACATTCCGTAGACACCTATTAAGACCATTTGTCCAACAGTTTAGTTCGCTTCCAATATTTCATTGATTTTTTGTCTAGTAGATTCGTGTATTTGTGACAGTGGAGTATTGAGTTCTGCCATTACAATAGTGTAAGTGCTTATTTGATGCTTCACGCTCATTAATATGTGTTTTACATAGTTGGCTGTGCCAGTATTTGGTGCATTTATATTTACAATTGTTATCGTAAATATAAATTTACAATTTGGATTGCTACCTTTACAAGGAAATAATGATCTTCTTTGTCTTTCTTAGTCAGTGTTGGCCCAAAATCCACTTTGTCTGCAAAAAAGAATAAAACCCTTGCTTTTTTTTGGGTTCATGTTGCATGAAATATTGTTTTCCATCACTTGGAATTTCAGTCAATCAATTTTCTTTTTTTGAATGAAATGTGCTTCTTGTATGCAGTATGTTTTTGGATTGTGCTTCTTGATTGCACAGTCTGTTTCTTTTGATTGCTGAACCGAGACAATAAATAGTGAGGTTTATAACAGGTATGTACTGACTTCTCTTTGTTACATTATTTTCTAGTTGTTGGTTCCCTTTCAGTCACCTGTTTAATTGCTTGCCTTGCTAGTGGAGGTGTATGGAGTTTCAGTCCTCCTCATCTGTCTTTCCATAATGTCCTTCAGAACATTATGGAGTGCTGGTTTGATGAATTTCCTCATATGGTCATAGAAGTATCTTATTTTGCTACCAATTCTGAATGATAGTTTTTCAGGGTGTATCAATCTAGGTTGGCAACCAAATTTTCCACTGGGCTTGCGACACTTCCTTCTAAGCTGGCTTGGGTTTGTGGTAAGAAGTCTTCCGTGATTCTGATGGGCTTTCCTCTCTAGATGATTTGTTTCTTTTCTCTAACAGTATTTAATACTCTGTTTTTATGTTTAATGTCTACAATTTATTTTATTTTTAAAAGAATAAAGCAAAACAAAACAATACAGCCAATAAAAAAGTAAAAATGAAACAACTTCAAAACAAAATAGGAAATCAACAATAGCTGCCATAATGCCTCTTGTTATCTTCAAAATAGCTGCCTATATCATCAGACCTAATAAAGTCAACCAAAACAGAACCGAATTAAATCAAAGCCAAACAATGAAAGCAATACAAGACTTCAAAACAAGATAATAGGAAATCAACAATGGCTACCATAGCATAGCATATGATACAGGATGTCAAAACAAGATAACAGAGAATTAACAATGGCTACTACCTTCCCTTTTTAGATGTTTTCTACCCTTTTACTTTCACAATATCTATTGTGCATTTTGGATCTCACCAACTTCTTCAATGTTTTATACTAGGGAGACAACATGATGTTCACCTATGTGAGTCCAAACCCTTTCACTCAAGAGTGGGATCACAAGTTACATACATTTATCTACAAGAGCCTAGTGATTATCCTTCTTTATAGCTGAGTAGCTTTCCATTTGCCATTATCTTTCCTATCCATTCTGAAGTTGATGAGCAAAGCTAACCCTGCTTTTTTCTGGTTCCCTGTTACATGGGGCATTGTTTTCTCTCCTTTGATTTTCAGTCTATGAATTTCCTTCCGAGTTAATGTGCTTTTCGTATTCCATGAATTGATGGATCTTGGTTTTTTGATCCACTCTATGTCTCTTTTTATTGGTGAATTAAGGCCATCTACATTAATGGTTGCGGCCAACATGCACTGGTTTGTCTCTGCCATGCTTTCTTCCTGTCATTGCTTCCTACTTTTTCCCTCTACTCAATTGTGTGCCCTGCTCAGCAATCCCACTCTGTTGCTGTTCCTGAGACCAGGGTCATTTTTATCTCTCTCTGGAATATTCTTGAGCACTCTCTGTAGGGTTGGTTTAGTGGTCATCAATTCCCTAAGTTGTTCTTTGTCATGGCAATATCCATCAATTTTGAAAGCTAATTTAGCAGAGTATATCAATCTGGGTTGGAAGTTGTTTTCTTTCAGGACTTGAAATACTTTACTCCAAGCTGTTCCTGACTTGATAGTTTGTGTTGAGAAGTCTGTCATGATTCTGATGTGTCTTCCTATACAGGTGATCTGTTTCTTTTCCCTATCAGTTGTTAATATTCTGTTCATGTGCTGAATTTCTGGGATCTCGATTATCATATGTCTGGGTATAGATTTATTTTGGTTATGGCTAATTGGAGCTCTATATGCCTCATTTATCTCTATGTCAGTTCCTTTTACCATTCTTGGGAAGTTTTCTGTTATTACTTTTGTAAATAAGTCTCTTTATGTCATTTGTGTACATTTTGGATCTCACTAACTTCTTCAATGTTTTATACAATTACAAAATGTCGCCAATCACCCTTATTTTTCTTTGCGTCGTCTTGCAGTTGTTGAACTGTTATTCCTTGGTGACTTACTGTAGATTTTTTTTTTTTTTGGACCATGTGTAACTGGAATTCAACATGCCTCACTTACCTGTACATCAGATTCTTTTTCATTGCTTGAGAAGTTTTCCACCATGACTTCTGTGAATAGGTTTTTTATGTCATTTGTGCTATCTCCTTTTTTACTGATTCCCACTGTAATGTATTAACTAATGCTCAACCCAGCTGAACTAAGTCTGTGTGGTGCTGGGTGTAGGTGGTCTATCTGAAGATTACTGTCAATAGCCTAAAAGCAGAATTGAAGGGGAAGATGACATGCTGTTGATTCTCCCTCCTAAAGCAAGTTTGTCATGCTGGTTTTCCTGATATGAACTCAGCTACTCTTAAGTGTTGTAAAAGCTTGCACCCTCACTGTTGCAGAGGATGGCTGCAGTTCTTTCAGAGGGACTGTGTTCCCTACTTTGAGTGTTACTTCCTGGCTCCAGTGCAGATCCTAAGACAGCTGGCACAGAGCCTTCATCCCACTTGCACAAACTTTCTAGCTTCTAACCTTTGAGCTTTCCCAGTGTAGATCCTTGACACAGACTTGCATGAGGCATTGTTTTGGGCTCTAGGGTTCCAACTGGACTTTGGAGGACATGGCCATGGGCTCTAAGTCTTCAGATGCACTCATGCAGGGTACTTCAAAGGGATCCAAGACTTTAGCTGGATTCTTTGGGTCTCTAATGTGTGGACAGATCTCCTGCATTTTTTTGCATTTGATTCTTTGGGTGAATATCATACAATAAACTTACATATTGTGTCCTGCCTTAAATACTTAGTAAACCCTCAGCACAACACTGAGTAAAAACTGGGTTTATTCAGTAAGCAATGATCAAACGAATGCTATTTTTTCCATTATCTAGTAGCTGCTAGATTGATTTTCAGGATTCCTTGGTATTTGTAAGAAATTTCTTTTTATAGCACTGTTGGGGCTGATACATTGTATCAAGTTGAAAAGTTTAGAAGTTTAATGTAGGAACTCAGCAGGGTGCTCTAGTCCTCACTTTGTTAACATCCTGAGCATATGCATAGGGTGTGATTGCTACACCCACCTCAGTGGGGGGAATCTGCTTACAATATAAAAGAGAAGAAGGTTGCTCTCCCCTCCTTTTTGCTCTTGCTGTTTTTGCTATCTTCTGTTACCATGAACTGTTGCCCTGGTGCCAATGCACCCTGCTTTGGAGCCAACTGATTATGGACTAAAACCTCCACAAACAGTGAACTAAATAAAATTTTCCTTTTTAAATTCTGGTTGTCAAGTATTTTTGTCTCAGCCATGATAGAAAAGGAACTAAGGCAAGCACAAACCATAATCCTTTTATATCTGAGATTTTTGTGTTCACATTGCTTCATTCTGCTTCATGTACTTTTGGTGGAAGTTTTTAATTTCTTGCATATGTTAGAATTTACTGTATCAATTACATTTCTCTTCTATGTTGAGTATTCATGGTTTCCATTATTTTCATAAATTCCTTTATTTTTTCATCTGTAACTGATCTGGCGCTACTATGCATGTCTTTCATTATGGTCATCATCTCTGTAGTTATCTGAGAAATTATTTCTGATTTGATTTCTTCTAGAGCCATGTTCTTCTGTTCTGTGATGACAGTACTAGTTCATAGAGTGCAAAAGTAGGTGGATTGCTGTTAGACAGTTCTACCTCACTGCCTCCTGGGTTTGCCAATGGGGATCTAGAAACCTGGGGTTGCATCTTATTTAAGAGCCTTCTCATTTTCTTTTACTATTTCCTTAAGTTCAATTCCTAGATTGATGCTTATAAACTGCCTATGGCAAGGAGTTTTATTGCTAGTATTTAGTACCCTAGGAAATGACTACTTCTCAGAGGTATCTTCCAATTGTAGGTCGCTTTTGGGTTTAGTCTGGGACAGGGTTCTACGTCTTCAATTTTTGGGGATGAGAAGTTGTTGCACCCATGGCCTAGCCTTTGGTTCTGTGGCACTGGCCCATAGTATTTTCTGTGACCTTTAGGCAATCTTACACCAGGAAGGACAGCTAGTTAGAACAATTATGTCACTTTGGCTAAAGCAGTGACAAATGTCACAATGTGTCACAATGTGTCACACAATGTAACAATCAGCAGTGACAACAGCATCAAATATAGTCTACAAAATGACAAACTGAGGTAATCATTAATTTGCCACCTCTAATCATATGAACTAGATTTATGGTTAAATAACAAAATTTAAAATGAACTACAAGATTGTATCCAGTTAAGTAAGTGCTCAATATGGCAATTTTGCCCTTAGAAGAAAATGTAAAAGGAGTTGGGCAAAATATAAAGATATAGAAAAAGAGGAGATTAGAAGCAAGGCTGGAGGACATAGGAAGATCACACAAACTTCGGTAAACTGGTGAGGAAGACAGGAGACAAAGAGAGAAGGAAAAATAAAAACAGAACAGAATAACAATGACAAAAAACTAGAAACCATGTCCAAACATATAAAAACAAGAACAAACAATCAAGAAAATACAAACAGAAAAAAATCAGAAGAGGAAAAAAAAAAAGATTAAAAAAAGGTCTACTTCAAGATGGGTCTCTGCTGTCACTGGCAGACAAAATGGACAAACAGACTCAAGATCCATGTTGATTAATCCCAACAAGCCAGCAGAAGCTTTAAAGCAAGGCAGTGAGTAATCCTGGTGAGCTTGCACCTTTAGTTACACCGAAGTTCAGGATGTAGCTGAAACCAGACAAATGTAGCCTTCAGCAGTCTGCTTGCATTCTGCTTATTTGAACTTGGCTTTCTGACCTCCTTCCAACATGAGCTCTGCTCTGTAACCCTGATATTGTTAATTATTACATGGAGCCAGCAGTTGCTTTGAGTCCTGAGCTCAGTGGCCATTCCTCCCAGATGGCTCTTGGCCAACTGCCCTCTCTCCTCTGGAACATCTGAAGCCAAATAACACACCAGGCACACAGTCTGCTGTGTCTACTGCTCCATTCTAATAGCCTTTTTCAATAGAGCTTCTGAGGTTGCCAACAGTCACTCATTTCACATAGTGAGTTTAGGTTCACGGAGAAAGTGCCATGTGGTCTACTCCTTTGTTAAATTCTCTGTTTTCCCCATGGGCTTCAATTCTCACTTCAGAGCCTTCCTGGGTCCCAGGGACCCACTGTGCTCCTTTTCCTCGGACTGCTATATTCCTGTGTCTGAACATCAAATCTCGGCAAGGCTCTTTCTTAGATACTCATTCATCACTCTGTCATCTTCCTAGAAATTTACGTTTCCTTTGAAAACTGTGAAACTACTTATGCCTGACATATTTAGGATCAGGTAAAATACAGCAACTGGCTAACATTTTGTACCTTAAGTGACATCATAGTTGCTGTATAACTCATCAACAACATCTACTCCAACCTTTTGTTATGAAATGTAGCTATTTATGTCTTAATTTGTGCTGAGAATCCAGTATCAATCTTTTCTGTTTGTTTCTTTTGATAGAGTTTCCCTACATAGTCCACTGTATCCTTGAACTCACTAGGTAGCACACACAGACTTTGAACTTACATGATTCTCCTGCAGCAGCTTCCGAAGTGTTAGGATTACAGGCATGCACCAACATGCTCACCTTCACTATCAATTTTATCATCATGGTATAATATCAATACTACTTTGACAACATCAATACTACTTTGCTTTTCATCTCCACATAGAAGGTCAATGTTATGGCTTTCTGAAATCCAAAGTTTGCACTATATATTTCTCTACTGTGAACTTGCAACGTTTTAGGGGGAATATCCATTTTGTTACTGCAACTAGCTCCTGTCCTAGTCAACAAGAGTTTTTTTGTTTGTTTGGTTGGTTGGTTTTTCTTTTTCTTTTAAAGGAAACCAAGAGGTAACTCATGAGCTAACTGTTAAATATGACATTTGGGTTACTTTTCAAAATAGGTGCAACATATCTGTTTATAATGCCTTATGGATTATTATTGCACAAATAAAGACGTAGTGGCTGAAATTCAAGACAAATTTCTAAACTCAAGCTGTAAAATATCTTCACATCTACCAGGGCATATATTTTTATACCATATTTGGAAGGTTTACATAGCATAGATTGCCAAAACCTTCAACAACCACAAAATTATGCAAGGTGTTTGTCAACTGTCATATATTCAGACATACAGAATTATATAAATTGCTTGACAGTTCAAAACAAATCTTTCAAAAAATGAGCAAATAGCAACCAAATTGTTGGATAGTTTTTTCTTTCTTAGCAGGTTTTTTGTTCTCAAACACAAGGAATTTTGAAAGAAACCAAATCTCTTGAGTATTCTTATTGTTCTAAAAATCTCAATGCCACATCAGTCACTTCTCCATAAATTCTCTAGATTCTGATTAACATGATTAGAATGATAAAAGTCCTGCTATTTCAGATAGTAAAGTGTTAAGATAAATATATATTTTAGTATTACTATTCATGCATACAGAATGTTCTGCTTGTATTTCATCCTTAATTTCAAAACATCTTGTAGCACATCATCCATTACAAAAAATTTTCAACACTGAATCATAGTGTTGGCATTAGAAATCCAGTATGTTTCATCCCTGGGAGAACCTAATAACATTTCCTAACCTAGTTCTTACACTGAATCATTCAAATATACATGACCACTTAGTAGCATTTTGACTAGTCAAATATTTATATACATTAATTGTTCTCTCACTCATCTGAATCCAGGTCTTCACTCTGTACTTCCCTGTCATATATTGCTAACTTCTTTGCTTTACATGATCAATGCCATCATCAGAGTTTGAATCACCTGAGCACTCACTTTCAACCTCCTTCCAAAATTGTAAAAGCGTACTTTCATATGGCATTGTACTAAACTAGGCTAATTCTATAAGAAAAATCAAAAGAAAACACGCAACAAAAATCCCCTTTAGCTACAGAAAAATGTAACACAGCTCATAATATGGGTAAAATTCACCCTTTTATACTTTGACATACATGCATGCACTAACTTGTTGGTCACACTGAGTGGATGAGCACAAAGATTGCTTCCTATATTCCTTTAGCGCAGCTACTGAGATATACAGTGGTTACCATTAAGCTAATGTACATATATTCATTAGAAAAATATGGGCAGGTATTTTTAAGTGACCATAATGCCCCTTGGGCATGAAATCAAAATGTATCAAACACTGACATGTTCAAATAGAAACAATCCACTGGAAAATAAAATAGTAAAATTCTTCAAGACAGACAGAGGTAACAACTTTCTGAACAGGACTTCCATTGCCAAAGAAATAATACCAAGAATCAACAAATGGGGTTACATAAAATGAGAAAGTTCTTTGCAGCAAAAGAAACAACCTTCAAAGTGAAAGGACAACCTATGGAATAAGAAAAAAAGTTTTGCCAAGACATACCTAGGACTAATAACTAGAATATATAATGAACTCCAAAAAATTAGAACTCCCAAAATAAAAGACTCAATCCAAAAATAGACAACTGAAATGAACAGACACTTTGTAGAAAAATATCATAGATGGCTAATTAACAAATGAAAAAAGTGTTCAGTATCACTGGCTACTACAGAAATGCAAACTAAAATAACACTACAATCCCATCTTACTCCAGAAAGAACAGTTATCATCAAGAAATCAAATAACTAGTGTTAGTCTTCAAAAAAAGGAATCCTTCTACACAAATTAGTAGGGAGTGTCCTAAAATAAATCTAGAGATTCCATTTGACCCAGCTATTCCTCTAATAAGTATTTATCCCAAAAGACATCATATTACCATGACATATGCACACCCATGTTTACAGCAGTGCAATCTGTAATAGCTAAATCATAGAAACAGATTATATATTCATGGGAAGATGAATGGATAAAGAAAATGTGGTATTTACACATAATGGATCACTATGCTATGATAAAAAGGGATAAATTCAATTTATCTATAGGAAAACGGATGCTCCTTAAGACCAGAATGTGAACTGAAACAAATCTAACACACAAGCTTAAATATCACAATAATCCTTTCATATACAATGTGTTATACCCAGTGTGTTAATAAAGATGAAAAAAATGATACAAAATAGGATTTTGTCCCATAGACCATTCTAAAATGAGAAGTGGAGCAAAATATAGAGGGAGAGTGGAAAAGGGAGTTAAAGAACTGATATGTGTTATATGTATTTACACCAACTCCCCACAAGAAATGTTATGATTATTTGTTCCAAAAATGTAATACTAAAGAACAAAAATTGAGGAAAATAAATAGGTAAATAAATGAAATAGGGCCTCATTAAGTAGACCCCTAATCACCTAAATTAAAATTACTTACGGTAAGTATGAGAAAAAATGCCACAATATTGTATAACCCAACAAAACTAGGTTTATCTTATGGATGCATCAAAAGCATATTATTTTGCAATCAATCTTTATAAAACGTTACTAACATTACAAATGTAGCCATTTTGCTACTAAACTTATAGAAAAATTATAAATACATACATGACAGCATCTATTACTCTCCCTTTAACTCTATTACAACTGATATTAAGTATAACCTATGCTTTGTATAACTGACTGCCTTATGATGTAACCTGAAGTGTTTAGACTACCCTAACAACCCATGATGGCACCTAGCCCTCCAATCGTGTGGACTGAATCCACCTTTATACCTCCCAGCTTACTTTCCCTTTAAAAGCCCTCAAGTCCCACCAGTGGGGCTCTTGCTCTTGAGGTGAGATTTCAGTCAGAAGACCACTGGTGTAATGAACTGCCCCCTTAACCATCTCAGTGCTGTTTTTTCTCATGTTTGGTCTGTTTTCTCTAACAATATAACTAATAATAATATTGCATTCGTGAAAGTATTTATTACTCTCCCCAAAACTACATTACAGTTGGTAATAATTCGCAATATTCAATGGGTTTTATTTTGTGGTGTAAAACTAAGAGAATGGGGCTTTTGTGCACTGTAAAATAGTCTTCCTTTCAAGATAATTCCTTTGGCTCACTACAAAAAAAATCACTTAGATACTAATCTACATTTCTAAACTTATCTTAAAAAATAAGATCAATTTTTTCACCTACTATAAATTTTTTATTATTCTGTTTGACAAAAAGTAATATCTGCACTTATTATTTTGATAATAAGTGGGCCAATGTATGTTTAATGGGCCAATCATTAAACATACATTGTATATTTGTACTTTCAGCTTTTCACTCATGCCTGGAGTATCATCACTTCCTGCTCATCTTCTAAAATCTATTGAACTTCTCAGAACCCTCAAATACCTCTTGTCTATAAATACTTCCTAAATTCTCTCTAGCTAGAAAGTTTTAACGTTTGTACAAAGTTTAATAATATTTGCATTGTATTTCCTTTCTGGTGCACATATCAACTTTTAATTATAAACATTTAGGGATGTAATTATAATCTCATAAAAAGAATATGAGCTTAATCATATTTAATCCTCAAAGCTTAGAAGACTTCTTTGAATATAATAAATATTCTATAAATTGTTAAAACTACTCAACTGTGTGTCCTGCAATCATCATTATCACACTTTAGCAAGCACCAATGTACAGAAGAAAAAGATTATATTAACAAATATGTCAACAAATGACAAAAGATCAGCAAAGAAAATTTTAATGCATAAATACTGTTTCAATACAGTAGAAAAAGACTAAACCCAAACAACAATGGTACATATCATATTAGTAAAAATGCCAAGTTCTGGATCCTATGATTACTGCAGTATTTTAAACATTAAAGCACTAATACTAACCAATGTCTAAGAGTAACATCACTCAATGTAATGACACTATTACAAAGAAAAGATGTATCCAGTTAACATCATTACTTGCCAGTAACATACAAGTTCATGAAAATTATTTTCTAATATGAGCAAAACTTTTAACATGTTTACTGTTGGGAGCCGAGCTGTTGAAGCTGGAGATTGATCGCATGTGCTGGGCTGAAGTAAAGCTCAGAAAAAGCAGAGAAACCAAAACAGACTATGTAAACAAGTTGTTCCAGCACTGAGAAGGCAGGGGGCCTAGGCCTGCCAGGGGAACAAGTTGCTAGGCAGTGGGGTTGGAATTGATACTCTTCTTTGGAGGTTATAAATAAACATGCTATACTGGTTGAGCAGTTCCTTTCTTCCCATCAGGAGGATAAGGGCTCCACCTGACCCCAGCTTTTTCTTTTCTTTATTTTTCTCATCCTCTCAACCGTCCTTAACCCCAAGAACCTCAGGAGCCACATTTGGGTCACAGCAGTTTACTGTTCCATGGAAGAAAGGGTTAATTTTGGAACTTACCAAATTTACATTGCAACATTAACCAATACTATGTAAAGATTAAAACTACTTAAATTTATGGAAATGATTTGATTATAAACAGTATGAAATATATATTATATATTACATTATATATTATATATATTGTATATATATATATAACACTTCAATTTCTGTTTTAGTGGTATCATTCATTTGTACAACAATTACAGCACACCTGTGGATTTAGACATAATCCTACTCTCAATGGAAATGAATGCCAAAGTCCTAAAAATTATGCAACTTGTGGTTCACTTGTTCTACTGGTAATAGCTTAGTTTCTCATAAAGCGCATACTGCACACATCTGTAGCTTGGCCCTTGGCCAAGGACCCACAATAGATGCTCACAGGGGCCTCCTACTTCAGTAGGTTCCAGCTGTTTTAGCAGCCCAAATTCTAACATCAACATCCTTATGCCAGTAAGACCACACTGCTATGCCAGATATGATCTCAATCAAAAAGTCAGAATCAATATAAGGTTAAACAGTTTCTTGCTTCCAAAGGTCTTAGGTTCTGCACTGCATGTACTGAAAATATCTAAAAAGAAATAGTACATTTTCCCCAGTTTTTATAATTATATTGGTAGTAAACAGCTAGTACAATTTATTCTACCAAGGCCAAAATCAGAAGTCAAGTAGAGTGTTTATAAAATTTACCACACAAGAAAGTTTGTAATTGGATAGCAGACTGTAAAAGATTTTTTGAAAAATCCTGATCTTTATTGCCTTAAGAAAAAAAAAAATTGCCAAGGATTTCGCTCAGTAGCACAAGTGCCTGTCTAGCAAGTGCAAGGTCATGAGTTTGATTCCTGGTACCAAAAGAAAAGGAAAAAAAAAATCACTAAAGGGTACTAATTTATACATATTTTTAAAAAGCACACCATTATAAATTACATGAATTCCTGAGAATTAACTGAGGGAAACAGATTCTTATCCAATTTAGGAAACAAAAGTCACTTAATCTTAAAATTTCCAAAACAATCTTAAAATCTTTGTGGGCCTAATATTAAAGCTCTCTTCCCTATGAAACATTTCCTAGTTCCTGTAATGAACACTCCCATGGAAGTTGGTATTCAGGGATTCTATCATAATTTGAAGTTCAATTAACTTTACTTTTTGGAATTTTTCCTATGTCTTTTAGCTTTGCTTTGAAATAAGCTCCTTATAGATCATTTATAGTTTTACATCTTTTTATAATGCTTAAGGTAATCCTGTAGGCATAGGAATAAGCCAATAAATGTTCTCAGAATTATAAAATTATAGGAGAAAATTCACCCTAATGGGAACACCTTTGTTTTTTCCTTCCAGTCACTTCAAAACTACTTCTTGTGAGCACTGGTGGTATAGTGGTGAGCATAGCTGCCTTCCAAAACTACTTCTTTAGTGAGAATAAAATTCAAAGTTTAGAATAAAATTATCCAATCTTAACTTTTAAAATTAGTCTACTATTCTTCACCTTGGTTGATTTTGGCCTCCCTAAGAACTTAATTTGATCATAAAACTCTTGTTTTCTACTATTTCTAAAACTTACTGATTTTCAGTTTTTGTCTAGCAGAATGTTTTTTCCTTTGGTTTGCATAGATACACTGGGGCTCTTTATTAATTATAATTATAAACAAATTAGGTTATCATAAGAAACACAGGAATCATTAAGTATGAACATGAAAACTGTACCACATAGAACTTGTAAGTAACAAAATCATTTTTTGAACTGGAATTTTTGTACCAATAATTTCTGATATATATTTTTATAACTGTCAATGAATTTAAGTACTCTGCTTTCCATACAAAGATTTTATTCATACCAATCACTAGGTATATCACTCTTTTTTGGCTCTGGGCTACTATCCTTTAAAACGACTAGTCTGAAATATTTCAATTATTAGTTTTTTAAGGTGGAGGGATGCAAAAGATAATGTTACTACGATGCTTACAACTCATCACATGTGTTTTCTAAAAGCAGAAACTAAAAAAAAAAATACTTTTTTCTTTTCCCTTCCTTTTTCTTTTTCCTCTTTTTCCCTGAGATATTATTTTTCCCCCTTTGAGTAGATTCTTACCCTTTCACTGTATTTATTGAAGATTTTGTATCTTATGTACTGTTACCATTTCTTACAGTAGGGAGACAATACGGTATTTACTCATGTGAGTTTGATTCATGTCACATTCATTTCACTTATGAGTATGGTCTCAAGTTGCATCCACTTACTTATAAATACCTAAATTTGTATAAACACACTTAGGATAGCTAAGAGGATTGTTCTACAAATTCTGTAAGTTCATAGAACAAAGCAGTTAATATTCATAGGATTGGAACAATTTTGCATGTTTGTGTCAGGTGACCTGAGGAACTCTTGAAGATCACTATGTAAAATATCAACCTTAGTTCTGTTTCTACCACCATGTTTTGAAAGCCTATATCGTTATTGTTTTGGGCTCTGCTATTGTTATTTATTTGTCTTTTTTGTTTCTTATTTTTCTAGTAATCTGTTTTGTTTTTTCCTCTATACAGAAAGGATAGGTATACATGTAGAGACTTATACATGCCTAGAACTTCTCCTAAACAGTTTATGAAAATCGATTATATTATGTTTGATGAACAGCTACTTTGAAGAAAAACAGACATTATGGTATCCATGCTGATTTCGTATCATCATGCAGTGAAATCCAGTAATTCTTTGTTAGAATGGTTTTAGTCTGTTTTGTATTGTTTAATTTCAACATACATGAAGGTATGGACAGCTATTTTGAAGAAAACAAGAGACATTATGACAGTCATTGTTAATTTTCATGTCTGGTTTTGAAGGCCTGTAATGCCTTCATGACTTTGTTCTGATCAATTTTATAATATTTTGTTTCGTATGAATTCATTGTGTGTGAAGATATAGACAACCATTTAGAAGAAAACGAGACATTATGGTAGCTACTGTAGATCTCCTGTTGTCTTGCTTTGAAATCTGTGTCACTTAACACTGTTTTGCTTCTGATCGGCTTTGTTCTGTTTTGTTATGTTCAGTTTTCCTCTTTTTTAAAAAATAACTCAAAAAATACTTCCAATTGTACGGAAACACACTGTAATTAGCTTTTTTAGGTATGCATTTTACCACTGCTAAAATGTTTGTGCATTCCACTGTTTAAAACAAAACTTTGTTTTTACTTTTTTCCCCATTACTTTTCCTGAAATCAACTTGTTTGAATAAGCTCTCTTGAATCTCTAAGAGATCTTTCTATGGAAGTATAAGATGTGTAATAAAACTTGTTTCTATTTAAAAGGAAAATGTGTTAACTTTTGAGACCATTATATGACATAAAGCCCTCATTTAGTCTGTAGGAGTAATTAACACTTGTATATTTTAAAAATGATTATTATACTACAATTAGAATACTATAAACATATAATGCACTAAACCAATTTAAGAATTTTTCATAGTTTTCCCACATGTGGCATTACGTTATTTTTAAACCTTTAAAATTATATATAAAGCAAAGATAAGCATGTTTGCACAAAAATCTCCATACTCACTAGAACATTTCCTGCAGAAGGATTTTCAGAACTATTGCTTTAAATGCCATAAATTGACAGGAATGAGAATGAGGAATACTTGCAAGTAGACATGAAGGATCTTTCTAGAGTGAAAGAAATATTCTAAATGGGACTATAGTGATAACCTATCCATCAAGTATGTTTACCAAAAATAAATGACTCAAATTTGAAAACAATGAATTGTATGCTATGGTAATTATACCTAAATAAACGTATTCTAATTATTTTTTAAAAAGAGCAAGAGGAGGTTGACGTATTTTGCTAATTACAATTGAAGTAGTGTATGTTGCAGCCTAACACCTTTATATAAAATATTGTACATAGCACATAGCACTCTTTTTAAGAACATTTTTAATAACTAGAAAAAGACACATATTTGAGTTCACTAAATGAAAAAAGATTGAAATATAAATTAAATATAAACATTAAAGATCAAAGTACAAAAAACAAAATGTGAGCTCTTATACATAGAAAAGAATTATTCATAACTTAAAATTTTCCAGCACAGAACATATTACTCTGAAGATTAACTGATACTTCTTCAAACATTGAAGAAGGTTTTAAAACAACACAAAAGTAATCCAATGAACAGCAAACTGTAAAAGAGGTATGGAAAAAATGACTGTTCCTTTACCAGAGAACAACAGTAAAATCAATCGCAACTTTCTCATTAAAAAAAAAAAGAGAGAATAAATCACAGTGAAACAATATGCTCAAAGTGCTCAAAGAAAAAGTTCAATCAAGAATTTATATTCAGAAATGTTCTTTAAGCCAGGCATGGTGGCACATATCTGTAATTTCAGCACTCAGGAGGATGAGGCAAGAGGATCACAGCAAGTCTGAGCCCAATCTATACTATATAGTGAGTTCAAGGCCAGCCAGAGCTGCATAGTCAGATTCTGTATCAAAAAAATCAACCCCCCCCCAAAAAAGACAAATGAACAGGAGGAGGGAGGAGGAAGAAGAGGAAGACGAAGAGGAAGGGAGAGAGAGAAAATAGCAAACCTATCTATGAAATATGAAAACAAAATATATTCTCAAAATTTGACATACTCTGCTCCTTCCTCACTAATTACTAGCTCATCTTAAAAGACATAACAAAAGATTCTTCCATATTAAAATTGAGTGACTCTAGACATTAATTAGATTTCACATGAACATTAAAGAGTACTTGAAAGGCAATTATACAATTATAAATGATGGCATAAAAATGTATTTCTTATTTTTTACATAAATGTAATATATTCATTAATGACAACACAAAGGAGGTGAGCAGAACAAAGCTGCACTAAGGTAAAGAAATAGCAAGAGTATCAAAAAGGTCAAACTCACAAACCATTTATGTTTTTATATTTCACTAGAATCAAGTTATAAATGTAAAACTGACTGTTTATGTGGTAAGCTCTAGGGCAATAAATAAGGAAAATAAATAAACATTTTAAAAATGAAAATACTATATTTGAAAATACTACCTTACTGAAAAACAAAACAGTAAAGAAAGAATAAAGTAGTAAAAAGATCAAGAGATAGATAGATAACTAAAATAACATGTAAATCTAGCAACAGTTCCTCCCCCTTACCAATGAGGGATACATTACATGACATCTATTGGATACCAGAACCGTATATATATGAAACTATATATGACTGTTTTTTTCCTATTTAAATTTATTTATTTAAATTTATAAATGATACACATTATGAGATTAACAAAAATAACTGATAATAAAATAGAACAATTATAACATAAACCTGCAATTAAAGGCATGTAAATGGGATTTCTGTGACTCTTCTCTTAACTGCTATGGAGAAGGTAGACAAGGTAGATATGCAGGACAAAGGAATTCTTCACATTTCAGTCAGGACTACACGAAATTTCATCATATTACTGTACATGGTGATTTTAAAATCTATGAATTATTTCTGAAATTTCCCATTGATATTTTCAGATCACAGTTTCCCATAGATAACAGAAACCACAAAACAAAACTATGGATAAGGAGGTGGACAACTGTGTACCAACAACTGTGTACCAACAACAACCTTAATGATGGATGGAATAAACAAATCAAAATGCAGAGACTATCAGATTAGGAAATAAAATAAGGTCCAACAATGAAGTATATAAATGAAACACACTGGTAAAGTTTTACTCATAGAAAGAAGTTAAAAAGTTTCTGTTTAGCAATAGGAACAAACAAAGGGAAGAACAGTCTACAGAATTAAGAAAATACTGGCAAACTACACATCTGACATGGGTTTAATATCCAGAATATATAAGGAACTCGAAAACCCCAATAGCAACAAAAATAAAACAAAATATTATTTTGAAATGGGCAGTGACAAAATATGAGCTACAAATGGCTAACAGATATATGAAAAAGTATTCATATCGTATCACTAACCCCCATATGTCTTAGTTACTTCTTCACTGCTGGAGCAAAATATCTGACACTTATAAGTTATAGAGGAAAGTTTTATGTTAGCTCACAGTCTATAGAGGTTTCAGTCCATACTTTGATGACTCCAAGGGAGTATGGCATGTCATTTGTTGGTACAACACATTTTCCTCTTAAATAAATTGATCCTTGATACCCAAAAGTATGCTAGACCCATCAGTGGACTAATCCAGTATGAAACATCCATGATCCACCTCCCAAAAGCTCCACCTATGAGTACATGACGCTTTGGAAGAAAATTTAGATACAAACCATAGCACCAAAGAAATGCAAATCAAAAGCACAAGGAAATACTATTCCACTCACTGTCAGAAACAAAGATAACAAATTTGTTGAAAGCAATCCTTAGACACTGCTGGTGTAAAATATAAATTAGTATATCCATTATGGAAAATGATACAGAGGTTCCTCAAAAAATTAAAGATTATAATATGATCCAGCACTACTGGGTATATATCCAAGGGAAATGAAATCAATATGCCAAAGAGACATTTGCAGTTCAAAGTTCACTGCAACTTTATTCACAGCAGACAAGAAATGCTAATAATCTAAGTGTCTATCAACTGAAGAACCAACAAAATATGTTACCTATACAAAGTGGAATATCATTCGGCCATAAAAAGCAACAGAATTGTATTATTTCCAATACCACAGACAGAAATGGAGATCATAATGTTAAGTGATACAAATCAGGAAAATAAAGATAAGTACCGTATGATCTCACTCATACATGAGCTAAACAGTTTGAGTGCAGGGAAGTGAGAGTGAAAGGGTGGTTACCAGATGCTTGGAAAAGTGCTAAGGGACATATTAAGAAAGATTGATGGATGGATGTTAAGTCACAGATTGAAACAGGTTCTGTATGCTACTGCACTCATTGTATAGGATAGTGACTACAGATAACAACGACACAAGAGTATATTCCAAAAAGCTACGGGAAAGAATATTGAGAGCTTTTATCACAAAAAAATAACATGAAAGATGACAGTATTTCGTGCAATGCGAACCCAAAAAAAGCAGGAGTCTGTCTTAATTTCAGACTAAGTGTATTTCAAGCCAAGACTAATCACAAAAGATAAAGTTACTACATATTGGTTAAGGAAACAACAGGACAAGTTAACAATTATAAATACATACATGAAAAATATCACTGCACCAACTTCACAAAATAAGTACCAGTGGACATGAAAAATCAGATTACCACCAATACAATTATAATGAGGTATCTTAGTACCTGTGTTGGCTACTTTTCTCTTGTTGTTAAGACAAAACACGGGTCCCCTGAGGCCTGACTTGGGCCACGCCCAGTGACATCCAATCCATCCCGGAAGCACACAGGGAAGCTTTAGAACATCGCTCAAAACCCAAAAATATAGGAAAATGACAAAACAAAAGACCAATAGGCAATCTCAAACATCCAGCCCATCCCAAGCAAGACTAGGAGACATGGACATAGAATGTAGGAGACAACTCTAGTGACTCCCTTTGAATACAAAACAATTACTGTGACTTTATTTGGAGACTCATTTCCTTACTGATATGTAAAAAGCTGGCTAGGGTATTTCCTTCTCTCTTCAATTGGCTCTAAGCATTATAAATAAGGCTAGCTGAGGTGCTTACATGCAATTTCTACAGCCAACAGACAATCCTGTTTCCTTGAATAGCATTCTGGAATAGTGTTCTCCCATACAATACAGATAAGTACATGATATGAGCATGCAAGATGTTAGAGCAAATTGCTCTGGGAATGTCAACTGAGTACAAGCCTCAAGATAAGAAGCTATGACTCCCCAGGGCACAAGAGTTTGCATATCAGAATTGAAGCAGCAACAGCCCCCAAAACAATTCTACTGCTACCTAAATTGGATTATGTAAACTGATCCTTCTACATATCTTTATCTCTGCCATTTACAAACATGCCAATCCTGCACCTGGCCAGCCAACTCAAGTTACTCACTTAATTCCTGCCATCCTCACTGTCACTTCACTCTTTCCTGAGCCATCCCCCTTCTTCACAAGATAATAAATTCAGGGAGAGGCCTAGGATCAAGGCCTTTGTCCCCATGTCCTCATGGGGACTGCACTTAGGACCCGTAGGCTGCCCTTAACTCAGAATATGCCTTGGTGTTTTTACTTTCGTTGTGGGTTGCATTGGTGATGGTAGATTGGAATTAACAGGGTCTGGGATTTAGCTCAGTGGCTTAAGCACTTGCCTGGTAGATTGGAATTAACTTGCTGAGATTACAATGACATCTCAATGGGATTACAAATATAACTTTTTGAATTGTGAGGAAAACTAAAAAGAGGACTACAATACTTGGATGGCTGAACTCATTATTTGCGTTTATAATAACAAAAGAAAATGTAAGCCATACACCTGAAATTCCTGAAATGATAACAACTGAAGTAAAGAAACAACTCCAGGAAGCTATAAAAGAACACACATCAGAAATAATCTCCCAGATAAAAGAAGAAATGATAAATGTAATGAAAGAAATTCGGAACACATCTAAAGAAGACACAGTTAAAAAATTAGAGGAACAGTGCAAATGACGGAAACCCCGAATGAACAATATAAGAAACAAACAATGCAGGAAGCAGATTCAAAGAGACATACTGGAAATTGAAAATTCCATTGAAAGTTGGCAAAACCGCCTCAATGAAAGTGAAGATAGAATTTCAGAACTCGAAGACAACACTGCAGCTAGTGAACAGAAAAGAAAGATCTTTTAAAATTAATAAGGAATCAGGGAATAACAATTCAAAAGCTGCAAGATAATGCAAAGAAAAACAACATAAAATTCATAGGGATACACGAAAAAGAAGATGATGACACAAATGATATCAAGAGGCTATTTACTGAAAATTTTGCAAACATGAGAATGGAAACTGACATACAGATCAGTGAAACATACAGAACTCCAAATACCCATAATCAAAAGACAACTACATCCAGACATATAATAAACATCCCAGAAATGCAACATAAGAACAGAATATTAAAAGCTGTTAGTGAGAAGATACAGATCATTTATAAATGAAAGCCAATCAGAATCACAGCAAACTTCTCAACACAAACAATGAAGTCAAGAAGAACATGGAATGAAGCATTTCAAATCCTAAAGGAAAACATCTTCCAACACAGACTGAGGTACCCTACAAAACTGTCCTTCAAAATGGATGGAGAAATAAGATACTCGCACGAAAAAACAACAATGGAACAACTTCATGACCACCAAACTAACACTGTAAAGAATACTGAAAGATATGAATACATATATGAAAAAACCACTAAGCAAGGCAGACAATTAAACAGAGTGGAAAGCTAAAGAAGCAACAGCAGAAAGGTAACATGTCAAAAATAAACCAATATATAACAGTTACAATCATTAATTTACATGGACTCAATTCACAAATAAAAAAAAAACAGACTGGCAAAATGGATCAAGAAACAACATCCAACCATATGCTGTCTACAAAAAAACCCATCCAACCCAAAAGGAAACTCATACACTGAAAGTCAAAGGACGGAAAACAATACTTCATACAACAGGAACCCAAAAACAAGCAGGGGTAGCTACTCTGTTTGCAGACAATGTGAAGTTCAAACCAAGAATGATCCAAAGAGATAAAGAGGGTCACAACATACTAGTTAGGGGAAAACTTCAAGAGGAAGACATAACAATCTTAAATATATACACAACAAATTTGGGAGAACCCAACTATACAAAACAAATTTTAACAGAAATAAAAAATTTATAAGCAATAACACAATTTTAACAGGAGACTTTAACACACCATTGACACAAAGAGACAGCTCAACAGAAAATCAGCAAAGAAATAACAAAGCTGAATCACACCTGTGAACAAATGGACTTGGTGGACATCTACAGAGTGTTCCACCCCAAAACATCAGAATATACAGTCTTCTCAGCAGCACATGGGATATTCTCTAAAACAGACCATATAAACTAGCCCACAGAACATGCTTAAGTAAAGGCAGAAGAGTTGAAATAATCCCACACATGTTATCGGATAATAGCGCCATGAAACTAGATATTAATGACAGAAGAAAATGAAAAAAACCCACAAACACATGGAAATTGAAAAATACACTCCTGAGCAATCAGTGGGTCATACAGCAAATTAAAGAAGAAATTAAACAATATCTACAAGCAAACGAAAATACAAATATAACTTACCAGAACCTGTGGGATGCAATGAAAGTAGTCCTCAGAAGGAAATATATTGGAGTAAATTCCCACATCAGGAAAACAGAATGAACACAAATAAACAACCTGATGCCACACCTCAAACATCTAGAAAAAGAAGAGCAAGTCAAGGCCAAACCAAAAGAAGGCAGGAAATTATAAAGATCAGAGCACAAATCAATGCAATAGAGACTAAGAAAGCAGTACAAAGAATCAATGAATCAAAGAGTTGGTTCTTTGAAAGAATAAATAAAATGGATAAGCCCCTAGTCAACCTTTTTTAAAAAAAGGAAAGAAAGAACTCAAATTTATGCAATAAGGAATGAAAAGAGTGAAATAACTAGAGAACCTGTGGAAATACAGAATATCATCAACATTTATTTCAAAAACCTCTACTCTCATAGGCTCGATAACACAGAAGAAAGGGACAGATTCCTAGAAACACGTGAATTAACAAAGCTGAGTCAAGAAGAGGTAAAACTGCTGAATAACCCAATTTAAACTAACAAAACTGAAAGTAATTAAGTCCTTACAAACAAAGCAAGCCCAGGTCCAGACTGATTCACTGAGGAATTTTACAAGAAATACAAAGACGACTTAATGCCAACAATCCTCAAATCTTTAATGAAATTGAAAGGGAAGCAATTCTCCCTAACTCATTCATGGAAGCAAATATTATGCTAGTACCAACTGAGAAAGACCCAACTGAAAAAGAGAACTACTGGTCAATTTCTCTAATGAACATAGATGCAAAAATTCTCAATAAAATTTTGGCAAACAGACTGTAGCAAATCACCAAGAAGATTACACACCATGACCAAATGGGATTCATCCCAGGAATGCAGGGATGGTTCAACATACGTAAATCGATAAATGTAATCCACCATATCAATAAAGCCAAAAATACGAACCATTTGAACATTTCTATAGACACAGAAAAAGGTTTTCATGAGGTGCAACACTTACTCCCGACAAGAATCTTGCAAAAAACTAGAACTGATAGTCTTTACCTCAATATGATAAAGGCCATCTATGACAAACCAACAGCCAGCATCATATTAAATGGCCAAAACTGAAAGCCTTTACCCTGAAATGAGGCACAAGAAAAGATGTCCATTATCACCACTCCTATTCAATACAATGCTGGAAAATACTAGTCAGAGCAATTAGACAAGAGAGAGAAATAAAAACAGTAAGGTTAGGAAAATAAGAAGTTAAATTATCATTATTTGCAAATAACATGATATTCTACATAGAAGACACCCAAAACTCCATTGAAAGACTCCTAGGTATAATAAATGAATTCAATAATGTAGCTGAATACAAAGTCAACACTCAAAATTCAATAGCATCCCTATATACTAACAACAAAACTACTGAGAGAGGAATAAGAGAAGCAACACCCTTCACAATAGCATCCAAAAAAATGAAATACTTAGGAATCAATCTAACAAAAGAAGTAAAAGATTTATTCAGGGAAAGTTATAAATACCCTGAAAAAAAATCAAAGAGGACCTTAGAAAATGGAACGACATCCCTTGTTCATGGATAGGAAGAACAAACATTGTGAAAATGGCCATTCTCCCAAAATTACTATACAGATTCAATGCAATCCCAATCAAAATACCACTAACATACCTCATAGATCTAGAGAAATCACTCCTAAAATTCATCTGGAACCAGAAGAGACCTAGAATAGCAAAGGCAATTCTAAGCAACAAAGGCAAGGCCAGAGGCATCACAATCCCTGACTTCAAGTTATACTACAAAGCTACTATAATGAAATCAGCATGGTACTGGAATAAAAACAGACCTGAAGATCAATGGAATAGATTAGAAGATACAACTACAACTACAAACACACTCAGCTAACTTATCTTTGATAAAGGGGCCAAACACATTCACTGGAAGAAAGATAGTCTCTTTAATAAATGGTGCTGGAAAAACTGGCTCTCTATATGTGGAAAACTAAAACTAGAACCATGCCTGTGTACTCAACTAAAGTCTAAATGGATCAAAGATCTAAATATTAAAACAGAAACACTAAATCTGTTGGAAGACAAAGTAGGTAGAAATCCTGAAGACACAGGGGCAGGTAGAGAATTCATGAACAAGAATCAAACCACATGGGAAATACTTCACAAAATCAATAACTGAGATCACGTCTTATTAAAGAGTTTCTGCATGCCGAACTAAATCTCCAGCATGGTGAAAAGAAAACTCAGAAATTGGGAAAAAATCTTAGTGAACTGTCCCTCAGACAAAGGACTTAAATTTAGAACATATAAAGAATTTTTAAAAAATCAGATCCCCAAAACACAAACACTCAATCCAAAAATGTGCATCTGAGATGAATACACAGTTCTCAGATGAAGAAATACAAATGGCAAATAAATACATGAAAACATGTTCAGCATCATTAGTCATTAGAGAAATGCAAATTAAAGCCACATTGAGATTCCATCTCACTCCAGAAAGAATGGCTAGGATAAAGAAAACTACCAACAACAAATTGTGGAGAGGCTGCAGGGAAAAAGGAACTCTTCTGCACTGTTGATGGGTGCAAAGACTGGTGCAACCACTGCGGAGGTCAGTATGGAAGCCCATTTGACCCAGCTATTCCACTTCTGGAATGTTCCCTGAAGAATTGAAAACATCATATCACAGTGATATATGCGCACCCATGTTTATAGCAGCACAATGTGTAATGGCCAGATTTTGGAAACAACCTAACTGCCTATGAATTGAGGAATGGATAAAAAAGATGTGGTATTTTTACACAATGGAGTACTACTCAGCTATAAAGAATGATCACACTGAGATATTTATAAATAAATGGATGCAACTTGAGACCATACTGATCAGTGAAATAAATCAAACTCACATGTGTAAGTACTGTATAGTCTCCCTAGTGTAATAAATGGCAAAGGTACATAAGATACAAATACCTCAGTAAATACTATGAAAGGATAAGAATCTTCTCAAAGGGGAAAAAAAGTAATGTCTCAGGGAAACGGAGGAAAAAGAAAATGGAAGGGAAAAGAAAAAACATCTAAAATTATCGTGCCACAAATTAAGTTCATGGAACAAAACAGTTAACATTCATAGGATTAGGACAATTTAGCATGTTTGTGTCTGGTGATCTGAGGAACTCTGAAGATCATTTTGTAAAATAACAACCCTAGTTATGCTCCTATCACCTTGACTTGAGGCCTATATCATCACTGTTTTAGGCTCTTTGCTACTGTCATTTGTCTTTTTTTGTTTCGTGTTTTCTTAGTAATTTTGTTTAGTTTTGTTTTTCCCTCTAATATAGAAAGAATAGGTATACATGTAGACTTACACACGCATAGAACTTCTAAACAGTTTATGAGAATCTATTTAATGCATGATGAAATGAACAGCTACTATGAAGAAAAAGACATGTTATCCATTGCTGATTCCGTATCATCATGCTGTGAAATCCAGTAATGGCACTATCCTTTGTTCAGAATGATTTTAGTCTGTTTTGTATTTTTTAATTTCAACATACATGAAGGGATAGATATTTGGAAGAGAACAAGAGACATTATGGCAGCCATTGTTGATTTCCTTATCGTCTTGTTTTGAAGCCTACAATGCCTTCATCATTCTGTTCTGATCAGTTTAATGCTATTTTGTTTTGTATGAATTCATTGTGTGTGAAAATATGGACAACTATTTAAAAGAAAACAAGAGATATTATGGTAGCCAGTGATGATTTCCTGTTGTCTTGCTTTGATATCTGTGCCATTTGCACTGTTTTCTTCTGAATGGCTTTGTTGTGTTTTGTTATATTTAGGTTTACTCTCTTCAAAATAAAATTTTTTAAAAAAAGCAAACAAAATACCTGACACCCAAAATGAAGGAAGGAAAGATTTATTTAGCTAACAGTTTGTGGAAGTTTCAGTCCATAATCAGCTGGCATCAAGGAAGATGGTATGGCAGAGGGTAACAGTTCAAGGCAGCTACAGATACTAAAAGTAACAACACCAAAAGGAGAGGAGCACTAAGAAAAGACTCCTTCTTTCCCTTATATTATATGTAGGCCACACACATTTGAATGTAGCACTCATACCCAAAATCCCAGCATTGGACCATGAATCATTCGCAAACTCTAAAAGCCTGCCCAGATGACTGCATAAGACTTCAAGGGAACATCCAGAAACAAACATAAGAGTACCCCATTATCATAAAGGGGCACATCAAGTAGGCAAAAATTGACAAAGAAGTAGGTAAAAATTGGCAAATATCACAGATGAACCAAACTTTTGAACAAATGTACATAATACATATATAGGATGTTCCTCTCAACAACAGAGTACATATTCTTTTCAGTACCACATGGGACTTTTTTCAAAATAGACTATCACAACATAGTAGTCCATAGAGCATGCTGAAGTAAATGCAAAAGAACTGAAATTTTCCCATGCATATCATCAGACCACAATGTAGTGACACTAGAAATTAACGCCAAAAGACACCAAGAAAATACTCAAACACATACAAATGATACCATCATGTATAATCAACAGGTCACTGATGAAATTAAAGAACAAATCAGACAGTTTCTATAAGTGAATTACAATTCCTCTATAAATCTAAACATATTGGCCACAATGAATGCAGCACTAAGAGGGAAGTTTATAGCAAGGAAGTCTCACATTAGATAGGCTCAAACAAATAACCTAAGATGTACCTCTAGATTTTAGAAAAACAATAAAAAATCAATCCAAAATCTAGTATAAGGAATGAAATTACAGAGATCAGGATAGAAATTAATGAATTAAAACTAAAAAGAAAAAATACAAAGAATCAATGCATCAAAAAAATCCTAACCCTAAGACTTTAAAAGACTGAACAAAATAGACAAATTTTAGCCAATATTATTTTTAAAAAAGCAAAGAGAGGACTCAATATCACACAATTAGCAATGAAAAGACCAAATCACAACGAACTCAGCTGAAATCAAGATTATTGGTAACTATTTTGAGAAGCTGTACTCTAATAAAATAAAATACTCTAATAAAATAAAAAAACAAAAGAAATGGATAAATTCTTAGATAATATAACTGCCAAGGCTGAACCAAGAGTATATAAAAAATTTAAATAAGAGACTATCAATAAAATGGAAGAATAAACTACCAACTAAGAAATGCCCAGATTGGGCCGGGGATTTAGCTCAGTGGCTTAAGCGCCTACCTGGCAAGCGCGAGGTCGTGAGTTCGATCCCCGGTACCAAAAAAAAAAAAAAGAAATGCCCAGATCCCAATGGACTCACTGCTGAATTTTAAAGGAACATTACACAAGATCTAACACCAATATTCTTCAAATTATTTAATGAAATCAAAAGGGAAGCCATACTCCCAAAGTCATTCCTTTAAGCAAGCATTATTGTGATTTCAACCCCAGAAAAAGACCCAACTATCAAAGAGAACTGTAGACCAATATCATCAATAAACACTGAAACGAAAGTCCTCAAAAAGATACCAGCAAAAAGAACACAACAAACTATCAAAAGATCACACATCATGACTAAACAGGATTCATCCCAAGGGTGCAAGAATAAAGGTTTCACTTATAAATCAACAGAATAAGTATAAGCAAGGACAAAACTTGTATGCTCATCTCAATAGATACACACAAAATACCATGTGACAAAATTCAGCATCCATTCATAATAAAAGAAACCTCAAGAAAATAGGAATAGAAGGTCCTTATCCTAACCTGATAAAAGTCATCTTTGAAAAAAAAAATCAATAGCCAACACCACACTTAATGAAGAGAAGCTGAAAGCTTTCCTTCTACAATCAGGAACAAGACAAGTATGTCTGATATCACTACTTTTGTTCAATATAATTCTATAATACTAGCTAGAACATTTAGGCAACAAAAAGAAATAAAGGGGACATGGATACAGAAAGAATAAATTAAATTATTTGTATATGACATAATCTTCTATAGAGAAGATTCCCCAAAACTCCACCAAAAGACTGCTAGGACTAATAACCAAATTCAATACTGTAACAAGATATAAAGTCAAAAATCAAAACTCAACAGCATTTCTGTATACAACTAACAAACTCACCAGGAAGCAAATTAGAGAAACAATACCTTTTACAATAGAATCTGGAAAAATGAAAGAGTTAAGAAATTTACATAACCTATGAACTAAAAGGTCTCTACAATGAAAACTATAGTAGTCTAGAAAATGAGATTCAAGAAGGTATACGGATAATGGTAAGATATTCCCTGTTAATGGATAGGCAGACCCAGTAGAGTTAAAATGGCCATAGTTCCAAAACTGTTATAGGGATTCAATATAATCACAATCAAGATGTGAGTAACATTCCTTACAGAACTGGAGAAAACTATCCTAAAATTTATATGGAACCAGAACAGATCTAGACTAGTAAAAGCAGTTCTGGGCAATAAGAGCAAGGCAAGGGCCAACACAATCTCAGGCCTCAAATTATACTATAGTGCTACAATGCTAAGAACAGCATGACATTCACACACACACACACACACACACACGGAGAGGAAGAGGAAGAGGAAGAGGGAGAGGGAGAGGGAGAGAGGGAGAGAAGGAGAGGGAGAGAGGGAGAGAAGGAGAACAAAATCAATGGAAAGGAATAAAACATACAACACCTCCAGGCACACTTACTTACATGATTTTTGACAAAAGGGTCAAATTCCTTCACTGAAGGAAAGACAGCCTCTTTAACAAATGATGCTGAGCAAATTGGCTGTCCACCTGCCAAAGGTTGAACTTAGACAAATCTCTCTCAACATACACTAAGTAAAAATCAAAATGGATCAAATTTGCACACATTAGAAAGCAAAGATTTAATCTGCCAGAAGACAAAATAAGTAAAATTCTTAAAGATATAGGTGTAGACAAAGACTTTCTGAATAAAACCCTAGTTACATAAAAAATGCAGTAATACAAGAATCAACAAATGGGATTTCATTAAATTAAAAAGTTTTTACACAGCAAATTAATCATCAACAAAGTGACAACCTAGAGAATGGGAAAAATATTTTTGCCAGCTGTTCCTCAGACAAAGGACTAACATCTAGAATATATAATGAGCTCAAAAGAATTAGAGTCCCCAAGTTTAAAGACCCAACAAAGACACTGGCATCTGAAATAGACACTTCTGAGATGAGGAAATATGACTGACCAATAAATACATGAAAAAATGTCCAACATTACTAGCCATTCAATAAATGCAAATTAAAATACCATTAAGATTACACCTCATAAAGAATGGCTACCATCAAGAGATTAACCAATAGCAAACGTTGGCAAGGTTGTAGGGAGAAAGGAAACTTCCTTCATTGCTGGTGGGACTGTGATCTGAGGTAACTACTACAGAAATCAGTGTAAAGGCTTCTTAAACAATGAAAAACAGAAATTCCACTTGAATCCCACCTATTCTTCTTTTGGGCATTGTCTTACTTTTCTCTCATTACTGAGACAAAATACCTGACACCCAAAATGAAGAAAGAAAAGTCTTCAGTCATAATCAGCTAGCTCCAAGGCAGGGAGGCATGGCACAGATGCAAGACTTCAAGGAGGCAGAAAATAGCAAAAGCAGCAAGAGCATAAGAAGGGGAAAGTAAGCCTCTTTCCTCCCTTATATTGTAAGAAGGCTAGCATGCCCTAGAGTGGGTGTAACACACTATCTCCATTTCTTCCTCTTGCTCACAATGAGGACGTTTACAAAGTAAGGACCCTGGCTCCCTGTTAGGTCACTTAACTAAACTTCTAAACTTATCAAGTTGACACAATGTATCAAGGGGTTGATACATTGGTAGGGATTACCATCTACCCTTTGTCAACTTGTTAACCAGACACATTTCTTTAAACAAGTTTCCAGATACAAAGACATGCTTATTTTTTATCATTTCACAACTTGAACATTATAACACAGGTTTAACAATCCTTAAGACTAATGTATATCCCTTTATGCAAAAGGGATTCAGTCTATCAGAGTTACCAATGTCTTAAAAGATTTAGCACTGCTGAAAAGTTCAAGTTCCAAATTTCTTCTGTGATGTAAGGTAAATTCCTGTACAAATGAAAAGTTAAACATTTCCAACATTAACTGCAGAAGATAAACATTACCATTCCAAAAGTTACAAACATAGAAATACAAAGGATTGAGACCAAAGCATGTCCAAAATCAAGCAGGGTAAATGTTAAGTCCTATGGTTCCAAGTTCAGCATCTGAAGTAATCTGTGGTAAATTGTGAGCTCCAAAGGGCTTACATGATTGCATTTCTATGGTACTTCTGATGGTTGTAGCTCTCACAGCTTCTCTCTTAGGCCCACTCTAGTCCCTCCTTACAGCTTTCCTCAGATGATCCAATTCCTGGCTTCTCCAAATTTCCAGGGTCTCCACTTCAGCGCTGTTTCATCCTCACAGTTTCATATACTGGCCTTTTAGGGGCACACTGCCTAGCCTCCCAAGCCTTTTTAACCTCGTAACTCTTGCTTTCTGCATGCACGTAAAACCAGTGCCATATGGATGATGCCAAGGTCTGTTGCCAGTTGGAGCAGTACCTAGGCTTTCCTTTCTTGGCTGTAGGGTTCAAATGCATGGATTACTGAGAACTCAGAATCCAATTCTGAGAAACAAATTTTCTATGCTTCCATAATTCTGCAACATGGTGCAGCATCACCATTTTTGGAACATGGCACTCTGCAGTCTTCTCCTCAAAGCAAAGTCTTTCACTTTAACAGTTTTTAAGCTGCAGAGGGTGGTGACTTGCTGCTTTTTGTAATGCCTTCAGACCATTTTGTATATTCTCCTGTTCCTTTTCAGCAATTGAGATCTCCTCAGATCTATCTTTGTAATCCATAGCTTTATTGGAGATTCCTTTCTGGTCAAACTCACAATCATTCTGCTAGGCTCTTTGCTCCTGATTCACAATACAGATGTGATTAAAAGCCCCCCAAAACAGCCATGTCAGCCTCACTATGTGACTGCCTTGAAATTTCTTCTGCCAGGTTAATTAGTCCACCACTCTTAATCCCAATCTCAGGCAAAGTCTTTAAACATGAGCAAAATGCAGGCAAACTTTTTCCAAGTCATAATATAAATCACCTGGAGTCCAAAACCAATGTAGTCCTTCTTCCTAGTAGAAACCTCCTGACCCTGGTCTTTACCAGCAGGATTTCTATCAGCCTTCTAGTCTTTTGAGCTCTGACCAAAATCTCCTACACAAAACAGCCTAAGATGTACCAGGTGTACTCTTTCAGACATCTTCAAACCTTCCCAAACCTTTCCCACAATCGATTCCCAAAGGCTCTTGAATCACATGGTCAGGTAGGCACAGCAATGACCCCACTCCAGGTACCAAATTATTTCCTGTTTACTTTTCTCTAGTTGTTGAGACAAAATACCTGACACCCAAAACTCAGGAAGGAAAAATTTATTTAGCTCACAGTTTAGGGAAGTTTCAGTCCATAATCAGGGTGGCATGGCACAAGGGCAATACGTCAACATGGCAGAAGACAGCAAAAACAGCAAGAGTGAAAGCAGGGAAAAGTAAGCCTCTTTCCTCCCTTATATAAGCAGACTGCCACCCCATACAGCATGTGCAGCACTCACACCATTATGGTACCCTACTCTCACACAGGATGACGATGTTTACCAAGTAAGAACTCTGGCCCCTGCTGAATTGCTTAGTTAAACTTCTAAACACCTCAAGTTGACACAGTGCATCAACTATTACAGGTATCTTCCCAAAAGTGTAAAAAACATCACACCAGAGTTGTGGGAGAACACCAAGCTGTGCTTTCCTGGAAAGTGTAGCCCTTTACCTGATCTTTACCACACCTCTACTTCAGCCCTACTCACTGAGATATGCAGAGATTGCTGTATAGAAGCAGATGTCCCTTACCTGGCAAAAATAATTTAATTGAGTGTACCATACTGCTGGAAGGGAAACTGATACCCTCTGTGCAGGTTTTCAGTGCACAGTGATTTATGACTACTCATGTGTATAGTAGCACAATTTATAACTGCAACATCTTGGAAAAAGCCTAGAGGCCCACCAAAAGAAGAATAAAGAAAATGCGCTATTTAGACATGGTGGAGTTCTGCCATAATAAAGATAACCTTGAGGTATTTGTAAAAAAATGAATATGCATCTTAAGACCATAACGTTAAGTGAAGTAAATCAGATGCACAAGCTTAAATGTTCCTGATTTCCCTTACATGAAAATGTTAATAGAAGAGAAAGAAATATTATTCTAATCTAATTATGTTTTTGCTATGGATTTCTCATTTCATTCCAATGATGTGACAGGTCATGTCACAGGATTTCCATTTCTTTTGAATATGTTGTCTTTACTGTTGTGTATGTTTTGAATTTTTAAAAATTCCCCCCAAAAGTGAGGGGAAAAATGAGAAAATTTTTTACATGCTGACTTTATATCATGTATCTTGGTGAATGTTGCTTTTACTTATCATTTATTAATTCATTGGCTTTGCTATGTCAATATTCATATCATCTGATAGCAATTGTTTTTTCATTTTAGTGTTATAACCTATTGTTTCTTTTCCTTATTTTATTCTGTTGACAAGAACTGCAGAAAAATCCTGAATAGTACTTATAGTAACACTGCATCTCTGTCTCATTTCTGAATTTTTGACATGCACCTTTCAGTATCTTTTTTGCTGAAAATTTGTTTACAGGAGGTGTCTATTCATATCTTGCAAAGCTCTGTATTTTAAAAATTACCAATAAATACTGAATTAAAAGAATAAAAAATGAAAATGAAAACTTTAAACATATAAAAAGAATAACTATCTGATAATGCAAAGGACACTAGATTGGCGTTGTATTTTTAACCCCAATACATCACGTCAGAAAAAAATTAGTAATGTATTTAAGATATTATTTTTAAAAAGATTACTGACTAATTTTATGCCCAGGAAACTAGTATCAAAATATATTCCCATGATCCATGCCTGAACAATCAATTACCGAATGAGCTTTAGATAACCAAAATACAACAATATATGAAATAGAATAATCCTTAATCAGTTAAAAGAAGAAAGTATGTAACAGCCGCGTATATTCACAGTGGAATAAGATACTGCTTACTAGGGCTGTAAAAACTCCAGCCGAGTCTCAATATTTTCTACTGCTCCAGGTCTTGTTTAAACCATAATGTTTTAATTAAATAGGTGCAATAGCCTCCTAACATTCTCCATACTTACTCCTTTGTCCCCTATTTAATTCAACAGCCAGAGTGACCGACCCTTTTGTTATCAGGCCACAGCATCCAAGAATATTCAGTGGGCTTCATTCCCACTCTAGAATAAAAATTAAAGTTGCAATAATCACCTGTAAGCATCTAGTTGCTTTTTGAATTCAGTTCATCTTAAGTTACAGGGAAATACAGTCTGTATCCTTCAATCTGCTAAGCAAACTCCTGTTTAATAGCCTACACCACTGCTCTCAAATTTTCCTGGAAACTTCTTGCCCATGTGTCCATTTGGCTTGCATCAGTTTCACTTCTTTGAGGTCTGCAGAAAGAACTTCACTAACAAATGTTTCTATCTGTTTTTTGTTTAATTTCTCATCAATCTACCACACTGTTGTCTATCTTCTCTCCATGAAGTGTATACACTAGCCCCCTTTAAAGTCAGAAGCTCCTTTATGTTTTCTTCGTTGCACTCCCCAGCACCTACAAAGTGTTCAACCTTAAGGATAAATACTATTAACAAATATTCATTGAGAGTACAAAATGGATGAATTCAGAACTGGTTGCTATTCATATTTAGTTTAACTTATCCCTATTAGCTATCATTATTTATTTTGTTCTTCCTTTCTACTGAATATATACTACCTTTGACTTGAGAGAGAGGTCTACAACATATGCCATGAGGAAATGCTGGGTATTTACTTGCCTGTAATTCAGGAAATAAAGACAAAAGACTTTGACTTTGTTAATTTCATTTTATGGCTATTGAATTGCAGCTAACATAACTCTCTCTGCTTCATGGCTGTCGTGTTGAGCAGATATCCTTTGCTATAATTTCTGTAAAATATGGAAAGTTTTCAACCATATAGGTCCATTTATATACTTTCCAACATTTGTTACTTGTCATATGTATTACATAATATTTACTTTAATCAAGTGTGTGTGTGTGTGTGTGTGTGTGTGTGTGTGAGAGAGAGAGAGAGAGAGAGAGAGAGAATAAGAAAATAAGAGAAAGGTTTATTTTTATCTCAATGTTCATAATCTCTTCATGTTCCTCCTCCAATGTTCCTCATTCATTCTACTTTTCTTGTTCAAACAGGAAAGTGGGTTTGGTGATACAAAATTCCCTCAATTCTCCTTTATCAGATCTAAAAAATATTTTCACTGAATGAAGAACTCTGAATTGACAGGTTTTCTTTTCATTTTTTAATACTTTAAAGATGTTCCATTCTACAGGATCCCTGTTTTCTGATAAGTGTACACTTACTCAAATCATTGTCCTTTTATCAGTATCTAATTTTTTTCTGCTTAAGATTTTATCTTTTGGTTTTTCAAATTTTACTACAGTGTACCTAATTAGTTGTCTTATTAATTTATTTTGCTTTGAGTTTCCTAAAATGCTTTTAATCTACAAATTTATTTCTTTCATCAAATCTGAGAAGTTTCATATCATTATTTTTTCAAACACTTCTTCTGTCCTATTCTCTGTGCTTAGTGTATTAGACATTTCACAGTTGCCCTACACATCTCTATGGTTCGGTTCCTTTTCTCCCACCAGTATCTTAAGTCATTCTTCTAATATTTTTTATTAATCTTTACTTAGTTGATTTATTTCTCAATTTTATTAAATTGTCAGTAAGACTATATGGAGGTTTTTTTCTTAAACTTCAGATACATTTTTCAACTCTAAAATTTTTATCTGATTTTGTCTCATGGTTGGTACTTCCGATCATTTAATTCATTAGAAATAAATTTTCTTTTACCCCACTAATTATGAAAGCTCTCAAGTGATATTTCCAACATTTGGGTTACCTTGAAGTTGGCAGGTATTGGTATTCTCTTCTCCTGAGAATATGTCACATTTTCCTGACTTTTTAGGATATTCATCTTAGTTATTTTTAATTATACACTGAAGGCTGGGATGCTCAATCTGCAGACTATATAGTTGTAAAAGTACTGACATGTTTGCATTGGGAATTATTCACTGCTATATCTACTAAAAGTGGTATTTCAGTTCTCAGTTCAGTTTTCAAACCTTAATTTACAATCTTTTATCAGTTCACTGAGCTTATACATGCTTCTAGAGGTTACTCAGTGATTTGTGCTGAAATGTTTTTAAGTATATAATCAAATCCTTTTCTGGCAGCTTCTTTCCTGAGGTTCGCTATCAAATCCCAGTTAGTGTTTGATGTTCCAGTGCTTCTGACCCCAATTTTTTGACAGAAATTGTCCTCCAAAAGTAAAAATTGGAAATTTAAGTCCCTACTGAACAGCTATTTGATGTTTTGTTTGCCCTAAAAAACCTGCCTGCTTTCATTCAGTCCCCAGATTTTCCCAACTGCTTTCTGTATTATGTCTATAGTTTATAAGTGGCTACTTATTGGAAGATATGTTTGTTAGAAGTTTACGCTTTACCCTCCAAGGTCATTTTGAATTTGGCACATTGCTTTATGCTTTTTCATTGACCAGCAAGACCTCTGTCATTATATAATAAGTTTATAAAATTATTGTTATCATTACTTGAACGGAGGACAGAAAACAAAATACTGAAAATCTAGCAATGGAGTTTAATTACTTGCCATATAAGACAATAGGACAATTAGAAAATGTCTAGTAAGAATTTTAAAATACAAAAACTTTGTTAAAATATATTTTGCAACCTTAGGTCAAAGACCACCAGATGATTTAAAAATGTCACCCAGAATTTTTATGTGTTCAGAGGTGGGGCTTTGGGAAGGTGACTGGATTGTGAAAATGCTATACTCTAAATGTACTTTTTGGAGGTGTTTGAAGAGGGAGGAGGCATGACCTGAAAGAGTATATTCTTGTGCTAAAACTCTCCCTTCTCTCTCTTCCTCCCTCCCTCTTCCCCTCACCTTCCTGGCTGTTACAAGTTGAGCAGTCTTCCTCTACCATGTTCTCCTTCCCAGCCATTTCTACTTTGGTGCCAGCTATAAACTGAACTTCTCCTTAAGTTGCAGGTCTTGGATATTTTTGTCTCAGTGATGGGGAAGTGGCTAATACATCATTTTAAATGTGCAACTTTATAATCTTGTAGATTTTCAATAACCTCAACCAAATAGAGTTCTACAAATAAACTTAATAAATATTACTTTACTAAACAATTTTTAAAATATAGAGGATATCACTGTAACTTTATATCTAAACCCAATGATCTGATACATAATCTGTGGCTTATGTATTGTTTTAAAAATAACCAAGCACAGAAAATTCATTAACATGCTATGCTCCTCAAAATTAGGCACTTAACAGAAAGAAAACAGTATAGTCTAGAAACCAATAGGCCAAAGTCACTAAGAACAGACTCCACAGTGTATGTGTGTATACTTTGATGACATTATTTGGGGTGGGGGGAATTAAGTTGTTCATTTCAGGGCTCAGTGTTGACATACTTTTGTATATTATACTCAAAATCATGAAGTCTTTTAACTCTATAACAGAAAATTTCGTATGAATTTCATATGTAAGTCGTGTTATCATGCAGCAATAAATAATTTAAGTACAATTTATGATTCAAAACAAAAGTTGACTAATTATTGTACCCTACATGTCCATTACACTCTAACTATGGACCTCTGTTTGTTGGGAGGGGCAGGTTACTGAAATCAAACTCAGGACCAGGCCTTTTTTTTTTTTTTTTTTTTAACTCACAGGGACTCTCCCTAGCTTCAACAAGAAAATTGAGACTACAGTATGTGATGCATTCAGATCAGCTCCTGTTCAAACACAATGGAATCTTCATTTGCAACCTTTTCTCCTTTTTTCATTATCAAAAATTCCAGAAAGAATTTTAAAATCAAAAATGTTTTCAGATGTTACTTATCACAGTAGTGATTATAGTTTTAGTATTTCAAACTGAAGCATTCATTTGTAACAATGTACACTCAACCTCCATTACCAAGGGGCTCAGCAGGCCTTCTTATAATGCCTACAGGCACTGATTTTAAAATGTCTAACTTTTGTGTAGACATACTACTACACTAGGGTCCTGGGGAAACTGTATCATACATGTATTTGCAAATGCAACAAGGTAACATAGGGCTACTGCTTAAGTTCACAGTTGTTATAAATAAAGGTGACCAGAGAAAGTCATACGAAGTTTGCAAAGCTGTTCAGAATAATATTTGCTCCCTTCTGGATAGAAAAAATGTGATCATTTTACTTAACACTTTCTCCTTTTTGGTGTGAGGAAGATCCCGTCAATTCTGAAGCTTAAGCACAGTAACAACACTATACTAAATTTACAGTTTGCATATCTATTTTTCTTGAATTTTTACCTTTATATTTTGTTGTTACTCTAATATAATTATATTAGTGCTAGAAAGGAAACAGCTCAAGTATTATGTGGACAAGGAAAGGCCAGCTGCCCATTAATCTAAAAATATGAATTATAGAAAGATTCCCATGGAAATCCACATAAGGCAGAAATAGTTTAAACATAACATAAAGACCCATGCAGGAAAAATACGGCCTTACCAGCACAAATTCATTTCTATAGCTATTAAATAAATAAGATGAACTGGTTAAAGAAGCAACACTGTCACTTAGTAATAAAAGTAACAGGACTACTACTGATATCACATAATAACTGAGAACACGACTGTTTAATGAGGATAATTTCAAATTGTTGCTTACATGTCTAAGATAAAATGAACAAGTATCAATATAAAAACATAAGAATAAAAGAAAGAATATCTTAATGTTTAGTATTTTCCTTCTATAACACAATCTTACCATTATTTAAATACTAAATTTAAAAAACTAAAAGCACTTCAACACGAGAAATGTACTGTTTAAAAATTATGATCATTTACTTACAATAATAATTCTCTCTCAGCTGCAAGTATCTGAAATATTGGAATGAAAGAAAATCTATACATATTTCCCTAAGCCAAGTTTGTTGCACATTGAAAAGAAACTAATTCATATACAGAAATGCTGTATCTTGCATAAAAACCTTCACTTACAAGACAAATAAAAAGCAAAATTATTATTTTAGACAAAATTAAATAAGAAACAGGAAAAATATGATGAATCAATTAAAGAATTGGTTTAGAGTACTCATTACCAATTTCCTCATCTACTACAAAGGACAAACAAAAGCAGACACTAAAACTGAGTAATTTCAGTCTCATGTAACATTTAATAACATTTTCCTTCTAAACATTTAACTAGTTTACCATGACCTCTAAGTTAGTAAGACATTTCTTATGTTCAGTATATAATGTATGTACTTCAAAATTTAAGAGTTCAAAGAGCATATTAGGTAAAGTCATTTTATAAAATTTATTTTTTCAGAATTCATAACAAAAGGTATGATTCTGAAATTATAAAAAATCCTGAAGAACAAACAAGTTCATCAAGGTAAAATAGTTATTACAAAAGAGAAAAAGCATCTTTTAATAAAAATAAAAATTACAATACCTGAGTTCCAAAAATAGACATGAGTTAAATCATATTGAAGAAAGATTCTTCACTAAATATTATGCTGTACCATTTTACCATTAAAACTTTCTACAGAATTTATAATAAGATAGTTATTCCTACCTTATACCCAGGTCCTAACTGATGAATTGCAAATATCTGTGCTGGGTTGAGTGCTTCACTGAACACATATACAGCACCAAGTTGACCACAGAATACCCTATTTGCATCAGCAGTTTCTGAAGATCCAAGAAAGCACTTGTCATAGCTCTATTTTTCAAAGGTAAAAAAAAATTATTATTTCATAATGATTAAATAGTTAAGAATACCTGTCTTCATCATCATAAATATCTTAACCAGAGAAGAAAAGATCAATTCATATTTTATGGATGATTTAAATGACAGCCAATAAGGATTTATACAGAAAATAAATCAGTTAAGTGCTTTATATTTATACTTAAACAAACAACCATCTCACCTATCTTCAGATTTGATTACTTTCCAAATGTTATTATTATAGGCAAAAAGTATTTTTAATTATCTTAAGAAAGCAAAACTACCTGTAAAACAAATGATTTATAATGCTTCATATTTTGAAAGAAATTCATCTGAATCTATAAAATGACTATTTACAAACTGTAAACCCACAGGACCTTATTTTTAAAATTCTCTTTCACTTCTCCATTATGAATTAACTTCTCTGTTTTTCTCACACAAAATAAATAATACAAGAGAATCAGTTCCTTCTCTTACATGAGTAAACCTTACATAGAACCAAATAAACACTGATGGTTTAAACCTGGTATCTAAGAGAAGAGAGTAGGTATAGTGCTCTCCATCTGGAGGATTTGACTAGAAAGGATGGAGGATTTGGCTAGAAAGCCATGTTTAAAAAGTCCCTTCCACACACACTTCTAAAATCCCACTTGCTAGGCATGGTGGCACACACCCATAATCCTAGCGTTCTGGAAGCTGAGGCAGGAGGATTGCAGTGAGTTCGAGGCTAGCCTGGGCTACAAAGTGAGTTCAAGACCAGTCTGAACGGTATAGTGAAAATCTGTCAAAAAATTAAAACAAAACAGAATAACCCACTCAACTCACAGCAGTTTAAACAGTCACTGCTCAGTTTCTTCTATCAACATATGATACTCCACATCTAATTTCCTTTTGGTGCCTCAACAAACTTTTACAACAATGTGAATGGTGTCCAGTAAAACAAACTCATTAAGTACATAACTTGCAAATAAAATTATCAAAGTCAAAGATGTTACTGATACACAAACTACGTGCATGTGCCCGGGGCTTTTCCATTTCTTGAAGTAGGGGCTTTTCCATTTCTTGAAGTACATCACAAGTAATTCAGAAACTTAACCTTTTTTAAAATTATATCGTCTTATCAACTAATGACATTCAACAAGTATAAAGACAGAAGTCAGAATTTAATGTGTGTTCCAATTCTGATAAAATTGTTCTATTTATTGACTTTGGCTCAATTATGAGTTCATAAGACAGAAACAAAGAATCTTTTACAGGAATTTTTAACAAGACACATGCCATTTCTACTGCATATTATTTGACTTTTTCTTTTCTGTTCGTGTCTTTTTTTAAAAAAATCAAACATAAAAAAACAAGGTTCTTAGCTACCAGGTCATACAAAAACAGACTAAGAGTCAGATTTAGCCTGTATAATCTGCTAACCCTGAGAGAGGACAAACTGGCCTATTTACACAGTGCTACCTAAGAGTTAAAACAAGAGAACACAGTATGACCTTTTCCCTTCAGGATATTAAGGTTGAAAAGAGATGCATATAAAATTGAGAAGTGGATTTCTTTTTAAGGTACTATAAACTAGACACACTGCAACAGCATTAAAATAGATTTTTTTTTTTTTACTTTGGTTCTAATAGACCAGGATGAAGACAAGTGAGAGTCAAATGTTGAGAAATAGTAGGCGGCTTTGAGTTTTCAGTTCTAGATCTTTAACTGGAGGCCAACTGTCACCTCCCCCAGCTTTACCATGCTGGTCTAAACTACTATTATTACCACAATAACTAACTTCCTTGCTTTTACAGTCATTCCCTCCAGGGTATTCTCAATAATGCAGCCAGACTGATGTTTTTAAAAATAACCAGACACTGTCCTCTCAAATCTTCTTAGGTTTTTTTACACAGGTTAAGAAGGTAAAGTCCAGGCTTTATCTTTGATAACAAAGCCCTACACAACTTGGCCCCCTACTACCTGCATAATCTCATCTCTTCACAGTACTCTGTGTCTCTTTCCTTCTTTACTCCAAACTGGCTACCTTGTTCCTTGAACTTTCCAGTTCTACCTGATGGTCTCTGTACCCAGGGCTCCCACTGATGATATGTCCCCAAACAGCTACATGATTCGTTTCAATTCTTACTAAAATCATTACTGAACAATCTAATTTCTCTTTGTCCTATACTACCTTCTATACATGGTAACCACTTTACAGTATTTTTTTTTTACCATCTTAGTAACACTGACTACATATTATTCATTTTGTTTAAATTCTTCCTTCCACCTCCATACACGAGGTAAGACACAGTTTTTAGTGCTTGAGATTATGGAAGGAGTAGAATACTATACTTATCTTTCTTGACCTAAAATATTTAAAAACATCCCAAGTAAGTTTTGGTTTGATATCATTAACCATATCTTTTAAGCAATTTTATCACAGAAAATTTAAATTTTAAGTTTCACTTAAATAAAAAAAATCATTTCGGGCCAGGGGTTTAGCTCAGTGGTGTAAGCACCTGCCTGGCAAGCAGGAGGTCGTGAGTTCAATCTCTGGTACAAAAAAAAAAAAAAAAATTGTTATAAAAAAAAACATTTCAAGGTAACATTCAAATGTTTCTATCAAGCTGTTTTTTCAGTTCATGTTATATGGACAGATCACAGTCTCAAGTGCATTAGAATACAGAATAAAAATTTAAAACTTACATCATTTGTATTAACATGCCAAGCCATATCACCGTAAGACACCAGTTGTCCATTAACATAACACCGAATTTCACTGTTCCTCCATCGATTGTAAATGTGGACAATGCTGATCATATACCACTTAAAAAAAGAAAATTAAAAATATCAAGATAAAGCTTATCCAAAATATAGCGAGACCTTCAAAATACCCTTTAAGAAAATGACTGATGAACTATTAGTGATTATGTACTATCAAGTTCCCTTCTCCCATTTCTCACTTTAAAGATGACAGATATGGCACATAAATAAACCCGCGATGCAGACAGTCAAAACCCCTAGCTCCCCAGACTGACAGTCCCCTTCCAACATACCAAGATCAAAAACTGTGGAAATACAATTATACTTGTGGTTTTCACGTAATAACATTTACATTGTGCCAAGCACTTCAGATACCTAGAGTTGGCCACACACACCAACAGGCCCAGTTTTCTTGGAATTTATGTTCCAGTCAAAAATGGACTTTCAAGAAACAAATAAACAGAGGATTACAAATTACTATGATTACTGTGAGGGAAATACAATAAACTGAGAAAGAATAACCTAATATTCTACTCTGGACTGCAGGATCAGAAAAAAATCTGTCAAAACGTAATACTTATAACAGCATTCATAATAAGATTCACGTGTTTTTTGTTTTACAACTTTTAAATTTATTACATCAAATAATAATTATATATTTTAATTTAGTAATGTCTGAATACTTATTAAGAATCAATAAATGAGTACCCATTTTATAATTAGCAGTATCAGCGAAAGTCATCTTAACAGTCAATTCTGCTAGGATATAAAATGTATACAACACTTAAGTCTTTTCAAAGTTAACTGCCTAAGGTGGAGAATACAGAAATTATTTTTCTAAAGTATGGAAAAATTAGATTTTTATATATATAGAGAGAGTATATATATAAATCTTATATTTGATTTTATATATAATCTTATATATGAATAAGTATGCCTTCAGGAGTTAAGGGGGGGAATTAGGCAAGTTTTTTGTTGCCCAAATTTTTAAATAAAATATGAACATTGTTCTACAGATTATTTAAACATATTATTCAATTTTTTCATATATTAAGAACTAAAAAGCCCCAACAGTAATACTTGACCACTAAAATTCTAAATATTCCATGAAACCTGAAATATTTTAAACAAAATGCAATTTCATTGATTTCTCCTTAGAAAATAAAAATAGTGGCAGATGTACAATTCAGAAAAGACAGCAAGAGAAAATAATGATGTTCACCAGTTATAAAAAGGGTCAAGGTGAACCATTTAAATAACTAAAACATGTTACTTTTTTTTAACTTGTTTCATTCTAGATAATCTCTAATTTATTATAAACTGAGACTTTCACTTGATCAGAAAACAGTATGTCTGTCTGTCTTAACTAAAATCAGACAAATCTTTAATATGATCACTTAACTCTGCTTTTGAATATTACAAAATTGTCAGGAAGAAACTATAAAAACTGCAGTTCAAACAAATTTAAGAATAATGTTATAGACCTTATATATGTAAGAATTAAAATTAACATAATTCATATTCACTGAATTTCAATATATTCGACCAGAATATTATCTATGCAACAAAACATGCAACCAATATTTGAGCAAAATTTTTTTAAATATGTAAACAGACAAATAAATGCAGAGATAAAATTTTCCTGCTCAAAGATAGCTGTATCATATGTGTTATATTTATTGATGTCTTTAATATATATAAAAAAAAAAAGGAACTTAGGGCACTGAGCAAACTAGCAACCAGCCCGCCACCCTGGTAAGTGGCTGTGGTCTGGCAAGCCACGGCCACCCCAGGGCAAAAAGCAAGAAGCAACAGCATTTCTTGAGATCTATGCCATGTTGGAACTTAGGGCGCTGAGCAAACCAGCAACCAGCCTGTCAAGGCAGACCCTGGCACCTCAGGACCTGCACCATGCGGTTGACTCGGGGTGCAGGGAGAACAAGGAAGTCCTCCCCTCTCTGGCACGTGGGCTGAGAATCAAACATCTCATGTCATCCTGTCCCCCATCCCGTGTACTCTCCCCACCGCCGACGCTTAGCAAGTGGGGGCTAGTGAACTACACATCTTGTGAAAAGATTGGCTATGTTATTTAGTATGAACTTCCTGTATGCAAAGATATGGACAACCACTTGGAAGAAAACAAGAGACAATAAGACATAGTGAAGATCTTTGGTTGTCTAGCTTTGAAATTTATGCTTTCTTAAGTCCTGTTCTGTTCTGTTTTGTTGTGTTTAATTTTACCCCCTTTAAAATAAAATTTTAAAAAGCTCATTCAAAAAGTATTTATTCAGTTCTTACTACTCCAGATAATTTATTACCCTAGGCAGGGTGAACTTTATAATAAAAAAAATGACAAAGAGAAATAATAAAACAAGATACTGTAGGTTCATTGTATCAGAAATGCAACATTCCCATGGTAGCCTAAAAAAAAAAAAGGTTGATAATCCCACTGTTATACACTGTACTAAGGAACTAAAATTGAACCCATAAAAGGGACCAGTATTTAATCATGTGGGAATAGGAAATCCTATCTATACTTTATCTTTGTTAGAATTGTCAGACAGTTGATTTCTCTGACACAAAGAAGATCCTGGTTAATAGGCAGGAACATACCTCTAGCAAACACAAACTGATGGTAGATGAATTATGTACTATAAATCAAATACATATAGTTGTATATTTCTCTTTTCTTGGTATATACTACCTGTACAGCATTTTTCAAAATAAGATTCAAGGTGGTATCTACAATTCTATGGGCTATTAAGTAAAAATATATTTCATGGGCCAAAACACTAACAGTAGAGAAACATCTCTTTCTTTAAAGGAATGATTACTGAAACAGAAAAACAGCAAAATGTTCAATCTTAAGAAGTAAAGGACAAAACTACTGGAATTAGATGAATCTCTTCCAAGAAAAGCCTCTGTACCATATCAAGCCAGGAGATTTAACAAATAACTTTTATTTAAAAAATCAATTATTTATATAGCCCCTCAGCATAAACATCCCCACCACACACAAATACACATGCACACATCACATAAACACACACACACACACACACACATGCAGGCACACACACACACCCCAATACACTCATTGGTCTAAAATCTGAATCTCTGGTCTAAAAATTGATTCTAATTATCCAAAGAAAATCAAAGAATGAATAGAAAAGAAAGGCAAAAAAAGAGGAAGAAGGAGACAAGGACAGGAAGAAAGATGAAAACAATGGATAAGAGGAAGAGGTTAAAGAAAGAGGAGCAAAAAATGAAGGAACAGGAAAAAGAAGAAAGAAAAACAAGAATGAATGGCAAAGTAACATTTCTTTAAATGGTCTTCAAATATAATTTTTCAGAACTGCAATCAAAGTAATGTAAAGTTCACATATGAAAGTTCACACCTTTGAAAAATCTTTGATTCATAGTATAATTATTAAACATTACTATTTTAAAAGCTTCAAAAATCATAAGTATATAATTTATATTGTATCTACATGTTGCATATAAATTATAAAATATAATTAATATGAATAAATTATGTAAAATACCAAAATATTAGTATCAGAATGAAATGTAAAAGTATGTACCACCTCTGTGCATTATGAATAAGGCTGTGCATATTCCATTAAGCCTGTGTAAAATACTTTCTCAGAAAGTATGAACTCTTAATTTTTATTAATAACACTAATTCTCTATGTATAACAACAAAAATTATTTATTTTTTCATTACACAAAATTGTACCCCCAAAGGGTAAACTTCTAGTTTTTAAATGAACACCATGCAACAACAAATCACCTGGACCCCTGACTACCTTTCTACGTACTGCCACATGGAAAAGATTGTTGGCATCCTTACCTATTGGAAAAATACTGACCACAAGGCTAAGACCTACTTTTTCGACTTTATGAGTAATAACTCCCCATCAATCACATTCTACTAGGAAATAAACTGTTCCAAAAAAATTAGATATTCACTGTCAAAATAAATGTAACTTACTCCTTTAGAAAGTAAGTGTTTTGGGTTATTAAAGTCATATTTATTCATTTATCTGATATATCTTACTGGTAGTCTGCTGAGTTCAATGCTCCCTCCTGGATATTTGAGAGAATACAAAACTCTTAGTATCCATAGTCACTAAAAAATGTACATATATGAATAATGAGTTTAAGTAAAATAACTGCCATAAAAACTGAAGTAAAATTATCTGAGAGACATTAATTAAATGTGGAATCAAGGTAAATCAAGAAGACATTACACAAAAATGTTGTCATATAACATGGAACACACCAATATGATAGGGTTTAAAAACCATAGAGCTATGGGAAGGAGACAATTAAATGTATTTCATATCACATACTGAATACGTAATTGAAAAAGAAAAGGTAATAAAATGAAACAAAACTTTCAAACCATAAAGAACTAGGATTAAAAATTTAGTCTATTCTGTAGTTAGTGAGAGGTAAATAATGACTTAAAGCAAAGAAATATGATCAGAAAGAGAAATTGGATATTAATATGCAAACAGGAAAAAACAAAGAAACAGCAAATCATCCAAAATGAAAACAAAGCAGTATCAATGCTGCTTCTTAAGCAGCAAGAAATTTTAAAAGATAAATATTCTCAGAGATACAATATGTGTTGTGAAAATCAAACTAATATTCAGTTACAACAGAGAGTGAAAAACAAAGTAATTCAAGTCCTGATTATTATGAAGATGTTAGATATGTTAATCAAAGGACTTTAGAACATGTGTATATATATATATATGGGCCAGGAAATAGTTAATTCTTCATTATCTATTCTGAGATCCAGATCCAAAAGAAACTCAGATGGCAACATTGCACACTAGATAAAGACTGCAAGAATAGAGCTCTGAAGATAAGAATAAGACTGGTAGGCTGTCATGAAATTGAATAAAAATTCCAAATAAAATGTAAGCATTATGAAAGCAGAGATGTTTTCTGTTTAGTTCACTGCCACGCCCTATTGCCTACAAGTACCACTCATTAACTACTCAATATTTTGAAAGAACACTGTAGAACAGATGATACTTAAAGAATGAATGAAAGTATGACAGAAACATACAAGATTTTGAAAGACTGATCTTACAGAAAAGTCATAAATAAAAGTAAAAAGAAAATATAGACAAAAGCATTCAGTCATAAGAAAAACAGTTTAAGAGACTACTACAGAAATCATTTCAGAAAATATTTAAAATAAAGGAAAGATGAATTTCAGCAAAAAATATTTTTACTTACCTTGCGTGGTTGAAAATCATATTTCACACAGTGCTGAAAACCTTTTCCTTTGGACTTCAGAGATGTAACTATTAAACAATTGCCAACAAAATGTGCAGAGTAACCGACTCCTTTGCTAGTACGAAAACTGTAAAGAAAATCATAATATAAAAATAAACTGAAAAAAGAAGCATATAGCTATTGTCTATCAAAATTATTTTGTATAAAAATTAAACTTATTTCCTTCAAAGTACTAATTTAATATGTACCAAATAATTAAAATATAAAAAGTTTAATTAGCTAAAAGATAAAAAAGATAATAAAGACAAAAAAATTAAACTGGGAAGCAATGAATTTAAACTATGAAATAAAATAACTAAGCTTTGAATATTTCAATTTAAAATATCACAAATACATAGAAACAAATAATCACAAATCTAACAAAAGACTTCATTAACTCTAAAAATCATCTTTAATTAGCTAATACAAAACTCATTTACATACCTATAAATACTTTTCATAAGGACTATGCTTCTAATTCTGCTATGCCTTTGAAATGATCTTTACAGAGAAAGGCAGAATCAACTTATAAATAATGTATTTCACCAAATAATTGTATATTTTACCAAAATAAGAAAAAAGTAACTGTCAAATTTTATTTCACTATAATTTCTTACATGGTTATTAATAATTTTTAAAGCGTATGTCAGTTATGATCACAGAACAAAATAAGCGAAAAGGCAAAGGGAAATCTAATGGGAGTGAGAGAGTTAGTCTGTTGGTTTTTTCTTCCCTAGGTCAAGACCCAGTCTCACAAATGCTCCCCCACTGATCTGCATTGAAGCAGACTGGCTAGGAAAGTCTGCAACCCTTGACTCTTAGATTGGATGGGGGTGGGAGGGAGGAAGGGTCATCTAGAATCAACAGCAAATAAGTAAATAAATAAAACTTATTCAGCTGAGTCTTCATAGTCTCAACACATACATATTTTATATATAGTCCATCTTATATGTAGCCTTGTTACTAATTATAAAATTTAAAAACCAAAATGCTTAAAGACAAAAGTTCCAACTCAGAACATGTTTCTTACCAATAAAGATAAGGTTTATCCTTATCAACATTTATGTTATTCAAAGGATCCATACGAAACCAAGTGTTTAGTGTGAAGCCATTCTGATAAGGCCACTTTGCAATAGGAGGCAATGCAATTGCCTACAAAGTGATGAAAAAAAGATAAAGTATCAGTTAAAGAAAATATGAAATCAGTAAGGTCATATCTGTACTTTACAGAATATAAAATAAGCGTGACATAAACTTCAAAATATCATGAACCACAGAAGATAGGAACTATTATTTTATTTAAGTAATCTGTGCAGGTATTATTTGATTATAGAAACACAGTTTTCACACAGTTAATTGTCATCTAGTTAATATAGTTGGTTTTGGACTATACTTCAAATTTCCTCCTCTAATTTCACCAATATGCGATCCCTTATATATAAGCTTCAGGATCTTCATTTTCTACAATTTATGCTAGATTTCAGTAATATTTCATTTGATTATAAGAGACAGAATGTCAAAGAAAAATAACTGTGGTAGAGAATATTAGTGGAATCAACATTAAATAAACACAAGTGTTGGTGATAATACAACATGGAAACACAGGAAGGTCAAAGTAGCTGATACAGCTATTACTAAAGTGTTTGAAAGCATTCCCTTTTCTCCTTTATTTTATATACCCCTGCATCTCCAATTCCCAATAAGTTGTCTTAATATTTTGTGCATTATCAGGTTCATTGTTCAGATGAACTATGGCTCAAATTATAACCTATATACTGTATTAACCAAAAAAATAGACAAAAAAATATCAAGACATGTTGCTCTTCAAGTTTTATGCTAAAATGCTGGAAACAACAGAACACTGAAAATCCAAAGAAAACTAGAGAGATAATGTTTGTAAACCTAACGGATTCAGCAATACTAAAATAGTCTATATTATTTCCAAACTATTCTATAGACTTTACACACACCAAAAAAACATGACAGGCCTTTTCTTTTCTCTCTTTCCGTTTTCAGTGTTGCTAATGAAATCTAGGGTCTCTTTCTCACTAAGGAAGCACTTTACCCTGAGTTACATCTTCAACCGCATAGTAGGTTTTCTAATAAAATTTGTTAACTTATTCTAACAATGCACATAAAATTGCAGACATTCTAAAATAGCCAAAACTATTCTAAAAGTTAAGAACAAAATTGGAGTACTTGACTATCTAATTGTAAGAACTACTAACTATACAAATATAATAATAAAGAAAATGTGACATTGGTATAGGAATAGAAATATAGACCAAGAAAACAAAACAAGAGGACAGAAATAGATGTACCTAAATATGATCAAACAATTGTCAAGAAATGTTTCAAGTAACACAAAGTGAAAGGACTGTCTCTTCAATATATGGTAATGCAACAAATGCATATGCAACCAAATAAAACTTAACCCCAACTTTGCTCAAATCATATGAAAATAACTTGTAAAAAAGAAATCAAAACTATATGTAGGAGTTAAAACCTAGAGAACTTCTGTAAAAAATCTTAACAAAATACTATCATCCTAGCTGTGAAAGATTTCTTAGAATACAAAAGCACGTATCATAAAAGAAAGAAAATTTTAATTGGACCTCATCAATTTTAAGGAGGCTCTGGAAACAGCCTAGATGCCCATCAACATATGAATGGATAAAGAAAATGTGATACATGAAATATACAGTCATAAAGAAAAATAAGACTGTATCACTTACAGACAATGGTGGATCATGGAGAAGTTAAAACATCACATGACCTCTCTTACATAAGAAACCCAAAATATAAATAAGTAAAAGAATAAAATAAAAGGAAGATGGTAAGTAACAGAGAGCCAGATTTTTGGGAAATGAGATGGGATCAGAGGAAGGGATAAGGATGAGGGCAGTAAACAGATGAAAAATGATCGTATATCATGTACCAATTCACCAAAACAATGTAACTATTATATACAACAAACATTCACTAATAAAAGAAAGAATATTAAGAAACTTAAAAGAAAAGCCATAGGTTAGTAGAAAATATTTGGTAAGTATATCTAAAATACAAGCACACACACCCCCCAATAATTGTGTAATTATTATCTAATTAAAATAAGACAATCAAATATTTAAATGAACAGTATCAAACATAGACATAACAAAAGAAGATACAAGAATGGGCAACAAAGATATGAAAAAATACCATAGGTCATGAGACAAATAGAAAAAACTACAAAGAAGAACTACAGTATTATAGAACCATTTAAATAACTAAAATTTAAAACACTAAAAATATTCAAGATACAGATCAACTCAGATTCTCACACTGCTGACAGAAATGTAAAATTTGTCATTACAGAAATTGGTTTGACAGTTTCTCATGAAGGTAAACATACACTTACTACAAAACCCAGCAATGTCATTCATGCATTTAATCAAGAGATAAAAGATATGCCCATAGGAAAACTTTTTTTCGAATGCTCATTGCAGTTTTATTTACAAAAGCTGAAAACCAGAAACCCAAATGCCCACCAAACAGCAGACAAAGAAACAGTGATATACCAATAAAATGCAACACTACTCAGAATAAAGAGGTACAAAATAACCTACTAATGAAAGCTACAAGAACTATCTCAAAAGTATTACTATAAGTGAAATAAGACAAATAATGAAAGTACCTAAAAAGCAAAACTACAGCAACACAAATCAGAAGAGGCAAGTGAGAGGGGCTCAATGACTTAAAAATAAATTAAAATAAACACATGTAATTAAACTTACCGCAGCACTACAACCAGGGAAATTGAAAAAAGTATCAGGACCATGTCTTTGTGGCATCTGATTAAGAACTGACAATAATTTTACTGCATGCCTTGGCTGAGAATACAATAAAAAAAAATCATTGCACAAATTTAGCAATAATACCTGATATACCATTTTAGTCATTAGACTGTTTAATAACTAGACAGAAAATTAATTTTGAATCATTTACTAAATGACTTAAGAGGAAAATAGTTTCCAGTATAAATTCAAATACACAGCTGTCTAGGGATGAGTTACTAAATATTAAGTATTAATAAAGTAAGACTCAATACACTACCCTCTGACCACAGCTTACCCAGACTCCACTTTCTCCTCGAAGCATGCTGAACAAAAGCTTCAACTCCTTGACAGTGATGCTGTAGCTGGCAAGAACCCCCAACATATCAACTAGAAGATCTTCAAAGGAAAATAAAGTTACTCTGAACTCTAGTCATGAGTTGCCATTTGTCAAGGTAATATACTTTTTTGAAAGAACAAGTCATCAGTTGTCAATTACATATGACACGCACATATCTAATATACCTGTGTCTTCATGAATAGCCATTCTAATTAACAATTTACACATGCACGATTGACATACATAGAGAAACAGATTAGAAAGTACCAATGTACAAAGGACTAAATATTATAAATTGGATGCATTCAAATGAAAAACAGTTACCATATTTTCTTTCAGAATTATCTATTCTTAATAAAATATGTTATTGAAATATTACTTGGACTGTTAACAATTTTGAGCACTTTATGTGGGGCATTATTCAAAGCACCTTATATGTCTTAAGCTCACAAATCTGCGTAACAAATCGTTAACACTGGGACAATAATTATCCCCTTTTAAAAATGAGCAAATTATGGCACACCTAGTTTAGTCCTACTTTGCAAGAACACATATCTAACAGTTCTTTGAGTCAGGACTCAACCCAGATTATCTGGCTCTAGAACCCTCACATCTTCTTACTATATTATACAAGTATAGGTGCAACTTAGACACATGACTAGTGATAACCATTATGGTAATACAAGTATTTTGTTCATACTACAGAAACACCAGATTATTAAATACTAATCAGAAAAATTAGTATTTTTTCTGTGATTAGTTTTTCTACACGATTTCTTTCAATGTTCTTCATAAGAAATTAAACACCTAAATAATTATAGTACTTCATTTTCTTAATTTCTAAAGCATTTCCTAAGAAATGAAAAAATACACAAGTTAAGACAAGCTAGTAAGGTATATGTGTATGTGTGTATATATATATATATATATATATGTATATGTATATATATATATATTCACAAACGCATATACATATATACATTCTAGAAGTCTGTCATCAATAAATAAAAAAGGTTGGATCATAGTAAACTGAAATGATTATAACTATATAATAATTACATAGCATTTAGTATTGCAGATTCTTAATTGGAATTTGGAATGTTAAAATACTATTTTATATTTAAAATGTACATCTCAAAAATATCTATATTCAATATGATTATTTTAATCAATAAATAAATAAATAAATGATTCTTAATACCACAACAAACAAGCAATCTATGACAAAATTGTGACAGTGGGTATGCCAACTTTGAGTCTTCAGTCAATGAAAAAAATGTCTCATCATCTAAGCAATAAAATGTTTGAATATATTAGTGCATATAAATCTAGAAGTCTGCTTCTAAGAAAGAATTCTTTATAAAAAGGAAGGATCTTTAAAACCCTAAACTAATATGCCTCATTTCAATTAGCTGTGTAGGCAAAAGGGTTACATAAAATATTGCTTTTAAAAATTAAAACTTCTATTTGCAATACACATGATATATAACACGTAAGTTTGTATTTAGCTATAATTTTTTAAAACTCTTAAATATTGCACATGAAAAATAATCAAGAAGCTCGATTTCATTTTATTACAGTAGTTCTTTTCTAGACAAGAGTTTTGAAAGAAAAAAAAATACTATCACTATTATACTCTATTATCAGTTTACAATAAATGCTTAATCTCCTTTCAGTGGTACATTCATATTATGAAATGAAAAGTACCTCTTTGGACTTAACATACTACAACACATCAGAAATGAAAACTAATAGTGTTTTGGCGGCTAATTTTTCTTCATTTTTAATTTCATAAAAAATGAAACACACATTTTTTTCTGACAGTCCATTTTCTTACATCCTTCTATCATCAGGTTCTTTTTTAAGAACATATTTAAAATAATGAAGCGAATGTTTTGTGTTATCAACATCATTACTATTAAGAAGAAAAAAAGAATTAATGAGCTTTATGTAATACACTATATCAACATAAAATTTTATAGTACTGTCCTCACTGTTAGTTTACATCCCAATATTCATAAATTTTAAGCCAGTAAACTATTATGCATGTAATTTTGGTTCTTTCACTAAACTTGAATAGCAATGAATTTAGTTATAAAAACAATACTTAAACTCGTAAATCCAGATATAAAGATTGAAAGCTCATATAATATTCTATACATCATGTATCCATAAAATTTTCTACAAATAAATTCTTGTTAAGTAAATGGAGAATTTACAGGAGTACTGTATCCTTATTAAAAGATATTTTAAGAAATATAAGTCTGAATCTTCATTATCACAAAGTTGCCATTCATAACCAACATAGAGAATGCTAAAATCATGCTCAACAGAGATATGTGCTACTTTGAAACAATTAGAAATTACTTTAATATACTTTCTTTAAAAAAATAAATTTTAAAAAGTATTATTTTTAAATTTAAAAAGCATTATTTAACCCATTGATCATTTCAGTCTTCCTTAATGTTTTGATCCACAACATTAAATTGATATATCTAAATAAAGAGATTAAAAAGCATTCTCTGGTGTCTAAGCTACTTTTAAAGATCATATATGCTATGGTTAACAATTATATTACTACTTTTGGAGTTTTGAAAATACTTGTATGTCAGAAGACATTTATGTTGAAGAGCCAAGGTTTAGAGCCAACATTTCAAACTTTAAACTTACTTTCTAGAAATAACTGCTCTTCTCAGACCATTATTTAAAACATTTCTATAGAAGTGCATCAATTAACATGCATGGGAAATCAAGGGTTAGTGGTGACAAATCATAAAGTCACAGTTTAAAATAACCTATAATAGGACCAAGGATATAGCTCAGTGGCACAGTGCCTGCCTAGAAAGGACAAGGTTTTGAGTTCGATTCCCAGAACAAAAAAAAAAAAAAGAAAGAAAGAATAACCTAAACTACCTATAACAAGCAAAATAATCAATAATTGTAACCTGAAATTTAGTGAAAATTTCATGTCCTATTCAACAATCTATGAGGTTATTTTCATACAGAAGCTTCCTCCCCTAGCCCAAAATCAAAGTAAAATAATCACTTCCAAAAGAAATACATTTATTCTAAGGCTTTTAGCGTCTCCTGTTATTTGTCACAGTTCCATACATGCCAAATTAATAAGCATCTAACTGGCATAATTTGGTAAAGAGTTCACTCATAATTCAGAACTGAAATATGTATTATAATATTTTAATTAAGTAAAGGCATATACTGCATAAAAGGTTTTTTATTGATTTATTAGTACTTACTCCAGAGTATTGAGATTTTCTAAAACTTAGAAAAACAAAATTAGTAATTATGTTCACCTAATAGACTAATCACATTTGTCTTCTTCCTGCCTCCCATTAATATAAAGGCAAATTTTCCTAATATTTATATTCATCTCTTACATATCAAGGTTATTTTAACAAATCTATATTAACTACAGTATATAGAAAAACACATAAAACTTTATAAATATTTAAGTCATACTTTCCTTCAGACAGTCATAGCCCCATACCTGCTATCATGTCATCTACAGCACTCATTTTCAGCAATACTTGTTCAATTAGCCCAACTTCTGTGCTAGTCTGTAAATTCCGAACACTTTTTCGTAGAATAGCCGTAAACATGCTCCATATTTCTGCTTGACACGTTATATCACAATGCTCCAAAAGCTCTGTCATACATGTTATACTCTCAGCATCCTGGATAATAAAGTTCATCTCCAAATCAAATTCTCCACCAACCAGCTGAAAGCAAAGAGAAAGAAACAATAACTAGCTGTAGAGTGGGAAATTACTTATTTATAACACTAAAGTAAAACGGCACCAAAAACTCAACTAACAAGAAAGAACAGGTACTCTAAAAATTTACGTCTGAGGTAAAACTAATTTTGAACCATAGGTTTAAGAGTTCTAGATAAATGAAATTAAACCAGCAAACTAATCTAATTTCCACAAACATAGGCAAAAGCAATTTCAAATCTAAAAGAATACAGCAAACTATAGCATATGATTACTAGGTAGGATTCAGAATACCCTACTTTATTCCAGGTGGTTTATAAGTTATATAAAGCATAAATAACATAAAATATGAGTTGACAAGCAGGAAGCAAAGGGAAAATAAGATTAGGAACATACACTATATAAAATTAGGATCAAGAATTAGAATTTCTCACTACAAAAATGAATGGAATACAGATATGTAAATATTATTTACAAATAATGCAAATAAAATAAGTAATAACAATATTGCCCCCTCATCTAAGATGACAAATATTAAAACTATAAGTTCTTTACATCTATTAAGAAGTTACTATTGCTTTCATTTTACAGATAAAGAATCACAGACAAGAAAGTTTATATATTTCTAAAATGTCAAACAGGCAGAGGACCCAGGATCCAAAAGCAAAAGTCTGTCTTCACACAGTCCATACAAACAATAAAATTTCATTTAAGAATACAATAATATACTACTCTGCCATGAAGATAAACTTGAGTTATTTGTAGGAAAATAGATGCACCTTGAGACCATAGTGTTAAGAGAAATAAATCAGACACACAAGCTTAAACATCACATGATACCTCATATATGAGAAACCAAAGTAAAAGTAAAGAAGAAAATTAAAGATAGCTGATAGAAATAAGGAGATAGACCTTTACAAAGGAGATCAAAGGACGTAGAAAGGGACGAGGAAGAGACGAACTAGGAGATTAAAATAGGAATTGGGATAGGGATATGTGATGTAGACATACCAACTCTGTACAATTAATGTAAGTATCATGTACTGCAAACATGTACAAGACAAAGCAAAATAAAACAAAAAAATCAGGGGAATCTAGAAATGGGTGGATAGGGAAGGGAAAAGAGGGAAATGAAAGGGAATAAAAAAAGAATTAAAGTGTGATAAGTACATGTACCAACTTCCTACAAGGAACATAATGTACTACACACATGTATTAATAAAAAAGAAGTAAAGTCTTGCAAACTTGTCCCTAATTTTCAAATATTATACTTTGTACACATTTTTCTCTTAACAGATCAAAAATTAAGTCATATAAAGAAATAGCCCCTCCACTAAATTCTGATATTTCACTGACCTATTCTCTCCAATTGGTTTAATTTAACTTTTATTTCTGAAACAACCTCAAGTTCCACTATTTCTGGTTTATTGCTGAAAACAGCTACAATAGTGGTTAAGACATTGGCCTTTGATTCAGATTCCAGCTACACCACAGACTAGCTCTATTACCTCTAAGCCTCAGATATTCCATTTAAAAAAGGATCAGGTTCCTAACAGGATTGTTGTAAAAATTAAATGAGATAACTGGATTGTAAGTACTTAGACACAATAACAAACATACAGTTAACAATCATTTAAGGTCTGCTCTTCTCATTTCTCTAACAACCTCAGCTTTACATTGAAGGCATCTGATCCAGTACCTCTGAAATATCATGAAGTTTAGTCAGTTTACATCTTAACGTTTTCAAACATTAACTGCAAATTTATTGTGGCTCATGTACTCTATCAGATATTACTTAGGGATCCAGTAAAACTAATTCAAACATCACGCCATACAACTAAAGAACTTCTGGTTAATCACTACTGCATGTCCAACTGACTTGTGTCAGTACTACCATGAATTTTAAAGATCACTAAATAGTAACTCTGAAGAGATTTTCTAAAATCATATAATGAAATAAAAAGCCTTTAAAATCAGAGATGAAAATGATTATGGACTGAACTGAGGGCTATACTTATGACTTTTGAATAAATCCATGGAAGAAGGTGTGTGCACCAAAACAGAATATTAAAGACTAACCTCTTAATTTAGTTTTATCTAAGAAGACATAAGTAGTCTCTGATAGAAACAAATCCCATTATCTAATGAGTAGATAGAAGAAATAGATGCAGAGGTCGAAAAATTAAAGTCTTCTTTGAAAGGAATTAACAGCATCTGTAATTCTAACATTCTCTGGTATGTGATGCCTAAATTTCCATTTTTCACAGTCAAAAACACAATGCTGCCTTCTATCAATCATTTAATTACAAAAAAATTACACTTAAAGCTCTCTAATTTCACTATCAAAAATAGCAAAAGTATCTATCATAGAAGTTAAAAAATAGATCCATTTTTCTCTAGAAGGGTAGTTTTTCTAGCATTTATTACAATTCTTAATATATTAGTGTTAAAAAAGCTAAATATATGAATCTATCTTCCAAGCTCATGGAAATATTTATTCCTCACTTTAATGATGGGTTTAAAATTTTTCAGCAACTACTGCATATAAGGAAAGAGAAACAGTTGACATTAAACAATGCTGTCTGAAATTCCTATAAAGAAAAGGTACAATTGTCCTAATAGAAGAAAGTGAAGATAAGTTAAATAACATGAAGCTGAGGCATAAATAAGTGGTAGATTTAGGATCTTAGTTTAGATTAGAAAATGCACTTTGCTATGAAGTCAGAGAATTAGGCTTAAGAAAACATCAGAGGCACTACATTTATACTATCACTTAGAAGGGAAAAATAAAAAAAATGATTTCTTCTGGTAAGAAATGAGATATACAGAAGTAATGAACCATAAAGTACAAAATTAACTAGCACATTAAAATATATTTGATGAACTTCATAAAGCTTTAGGAAGGTAGTCGGCTTGGAAAAGCTCTTCCTAAGGAAGACAAGCATCATCCTGTTTGAATGATGCCAAAGGCTCAGAAAAGTGCAGCTGGGCAGTATTTTAGGGTGAATAACTACAAGGGAAATAGCTACTCAGCACAGCCATGTACCAGTTCAATAAACTGGTAATTTAGCAGTAACAAAACTCTACTTTCATAGAGCTGACTAGCTAGTGTAGGAAACTAACAAATGAATTAAAGGGAGTATCAGGATAACAGAGCAGAAGCCAGAAGCAAATCACAGCTTCTCTGAGACTTGGACAAAATAAGAATCTAAGAAACCATATTTAGGGAAGAGAAAGAGAAGAGCTACAGGAATTAAGAAATTATTTCTGTATTATGTCACATAACATTATGGTCTCAAAGTGCATCCATATACCTATAAATGCCTCAAATTTAATTCTCTTTATGGCAGTATATGGCCACTGTACATAAAATTCAGATTTTCTTTAGTCTTTCATTTATTCGGGGCATATAGGCTATTTCCAAGATTTAGCTATTACAAATTGTATGCAATAAGTATGCATATATCACTACAATATGCTGCATCACCTTCCCCAAGTTGGTGGGATTCATCTTTGTCCTCCAACCTACATGTAATCGCTCTTTTCCCACTTTTCTGTTTTTCTTTAATGCATTTTGAATCGTAATCCTTAAGGACAGAATTGATACAATATGGTCTTGCATATTGCATATAACTGCTTTGCATTCCGTTGAAAAGATATCACAAGACACTTAAACAAGACACAATCTCAGACACCTAGTTCATCAAAGCCAAACCCAGGGAGCAATGAGACTGGAAAATCCTAAAGTCCTTTACCAGGGCTCTCCGAAGTGGTAACAAAGCAATTGTATGAGGTGCTGGAAAAAAATGAAAGCAGAAATAATCTCTCAAATAACTACAGAGATTAAAAAAATACATACTATGCTTAGTGGTATCAGAGCACAAAAAAAAATAGATGAGCTTAAGCAAATTATGGAAGCAAAACATAAGAAACAAATGGAATCCATAAAGCAGATTCAAGCAGATAACCAGGAGAATAAAAACTCCACTGAAAGTATTCCAAGCAGATTAGGCCAATGTGAGGACAGGATCTCAGATATTGAAGACAAGATTGCAGTTAGTGAGCAGGAAAACAAAGATTTCTCAGAACTAGCAAGGGCACATGAGAAATCAATCTAGCAGCTGCTAGAGGAGACAAAGAATAACTTAATTGGAGTTAAATTAACTTAAACTAAAGTAAAATTAAGGAATTAATTGGAGTTAAAGAAGCAGGAGATACCACATATGGCATTAAAAACATCTTCACAGACATTGTGACAGAAAACTTTCCTGACAGAGAAAAAGAATTTGACATACAAATAACTGAGAAATACAGAATTCCAATTAGCAATGATCAGAAAAAAATCTACATCTAGGCATATCATAGTCAAGATTCTAGAAATTCAACACAAGAATAGAATTTTAAAACCTTTAGGGAAAAGAAACAAATCACTTATAAAGGAAAGCCTACTTTTTTTTTTCTGTTAAAGAGAATAAAACAAAAGAGGGCAGAATAGAGCAGATCACAACAGGACAACATAGGCAACACAGTACTTTACATTAAGACAACCTGACATTAACAGTAGCTATCACAATATCTCTTTCTCTGCTATAGTTGAGCATAGTTTCAAATACAATAATATCAAACTTAACAAAATAGTATAAAATCATTCAAAGAATGAAAGAATTCTGAACCGAATAACAGAGAATGATCAATGGGTACTCTAATATCTCATTTTCGATAAAAAATTTTGTTGATATCACATATATTAAAATTCCAATAGACACAACATGATAGAACCAATGGTAATAGAAGAATAGAAGCATGGCAGGACTTCTAATCAAGACAATATTAAATCAGGAATAGCTGTCATAATGTTTTGTTTTCTTCAAAACAGCTGTTCATACCATCATGCATAGTAAAGTCAAACAAAACATAATAAAACCATTCCAAATGATGAATGAAAACATTGAAAGGCTTCAAAGCTATGAAATGGGGACTCATGATTACCATAAAAATTTATATACGCTTATCAACTCTCATACTAGGGAGACTATACGGTATTTACACGTGAGTCTGGTTTATTTCGCTTATGAGTATGGTCTCAAGTTGTGTCCATTTATTTATAAATATCTCAATGTGATCATTCTTTATAGCTGAGTAGTACTGCATTGTATAAAAATGCCACAACTTTTTTATCCATTCCTCAGTTGATGAGCACTTAGGTTGTTTCCAAGATCTGGCTATTACAAATTGTGCACATATCACTGTGGTATGATGTTTTCAGTTCTTCTGGGAATATGCCTAGAAGTGGAATAGCTGGGTCAAATGGGACTTCCATACCCAGCTTTTTGAAGAATCTCCAGACTGACCTCCACAGTGGTTGCACCAGTCTACACTCCCACCAACAGTGCAGAATAGTTCCTTTTTCCCCACAGCCTCTCCAACCCTTGTTGTTGGTAGTGTTTTCTATCTTGGCCATTCTTTCTGGAGTGAGATGGAATCTCAGTGTGGTTTTAATTTGCATTTCTCTCATGACTAATGATGCTGAACATTTTTTCATGTATTTATTTGCTATTCATATTTCTTCATCTGAGAACTGTGTATTCATTTCAGATGCCCATTTTTGGATTGGGTCTTTGAATTTCGAGGGTCGATTTTTTTTTAATTCTTTATAAGTTCTAGACAGAAGTCCTTTATCTGAGAGACAGTCCATTAAGATTTTTCCCAGTTTGTGGGTTTTCTTTTCACTATGCTGGAAATCTCTTTTGACATGAAGAAACTCTTTAATAAGATGTGGTCCCAGTTATTGATTCTAGGAAGTATTTCCTGTGCGGTTTGATTCTTGTTCATGAATTTTCTACCTGCCCCTATGTCTTCAAGATTTCTACCTACTTTGTCTTCCAACAGATTTAGTGTTTCTGTTTTAATATTTAGATCTTTGATCCATTTAGATTTTAGTTTAGTACATGGTGACAGGCATGTGTTTAGTTTTAGTCTTCTGCATATGGATAGCCAATTTTTCCAGCACCATTTGTTAAAGAGACTGTCATTCTTCCAGCGAGCATGTTTGGCCCCTTTATCAAAGATAAGGTGGTTGAGTGAA
>PVJX010000691.1:204868-218951 GCA_004027295.1 Dolichotis patagonum
TCAGGTCTGTTTTTATTCCAGTACCATGTTGATTTTATTACTGTAGCTTTGTAGTATAATTTCAAGTCAGGGATTGTGATGCCTCCTGCCTTGCCTTTGTTGCTTAGAATTGCCTTTGCTATTCTAGGTCTCTTCTGGTTCCAGATGAATTTTAGGAGTGATTTCTCTAGATCTATGAGGTATGTTAGTGGTATTTTGACTGGGATTGCATTGAATCTGTATAGTAATTTTGGGAGAATGTCCATTTTCACAGTATTTGTTCTTCCTATCCATGAACAGGGGATGCCTTTCCATTTTCTGAGGTCCTCTTCGATTTCCTTTTTCAGGGTATTATAATTTTCGCTGTATAGCTTTTACTTCTTTCGTGAGATTAATTCCTAAGTTTTTCATTTTTTTGGATGCTAGTGTGAAGGGTGTGGCTTCTCTTATTTCTCTCTCAGTCCTTATGTTGTTAGTGTATAGGAATGCTATTGATTTTTGAGTATTGACTTTGTATCCAGCTACCTTGCTAAATTTATTTATTATATCTAGGAGTTTTTCAATAGAGTTTTGGGGTTCTTCTATGTAAAGTATCATGTCATCTGCAAATAATGACAATTTAACTTCCTCTTTTCCTATCTTTACTTCTTTTACTTCTCTTTCTTGTCTTATTGCTCTGGCTAGTATTTCTAGTACTATGTTGAATAGGAGCAGTGACAGGGGACATCCTTGTCTTGTGCCTGATTTTAAGGTAAAGGTGGAAAGCCTACTTTTGCAGTGCCCCTCCCAGCCCACTGCACCTGACCGGCTCTGCTCATCTAGCCTCCACTGGCACAAAAGGGCAGGATGCTTCTGCCGTGCCCTACCAGCCCACTGTCCATGGATCTGGCCCCCCATTACTGTACTTACAATTGCTGTTGCTCTTCTGCTCCCACTCCTCCTACCAGAACACTGGATTGCAGTGGATTAACCATGCTGGGTTGATGGGAGATTCAGTAACCCCTTAACCAAACAAAAGACCTCAGGCAAGCTCCCATAAGTATAGTTAAGTTTGCCCCTAAAATAGAGGTCTTCAGTGGGTAAATAGGAGCAGCAGCGAAGCTCGCTCTAGCTATAGGACCTTGGTGAGCTGGGAAAGAGTGTGGGAGATTCCTTCCTCCACAAAGAGACCATCAGGCAGGTTGAAGGGTGGGCCAATAAGGCCTCTCCAAACTTGAAGAAAATTAAAAGGGCTTATGAGACACCCAATGACACAGTAGGGAGTCAGCCAAGATGAATACTATAGACAGGGAGATCTGGTAACCTGGAATAACCTGGAGACATAACAACAGCAGGAATAAGGGTTGACTTACGTCAATACTCATAGACTAGTCAGCTCAGGAAGAATATAGGACTCACCCAACAGGCCTACAGGGGGAATTCAGGTGACTGGCCCTGTGGTACCCAGCAATCAGACAAACATGAACCAAACAGTAGGACCCTAAGATACACACTACCGACAACTGAGACTACTGGGATTGAAAGAAATACTAGCCCACAAGTTGAAAATGACAAAATGAAAAAGCAAAATATAATCTCACACATCTAGTCCATCAGAAGCAAGTACAGCAGACACTGAAACAGAGGACTTCAAAAGTCATATGCCAGAAATCTCTGAAAAGATAGCAAGTGAAATAAAGAAACAAATTCATGAGGCTATAGAAGAAATCAAAATAGAAACAGCTTCTCATGTAAAAACACAAATAAAAGCCTTAGTAAAGGAGTTTCTCAGCATACCTAGAGAAAAAATAAGATTAAAAAAAAAAAACCCTACGGGAGCATGAGAAATTGATTGAAACTTTAAATGAACAATATAGAAAACAAGCAGAATCCATGAAACAATTCAAAAAGATATCCAAGAAACAAAAAATTCTATTGATAGCTAGCAAAACCATGTAAATGAAGCTGAGGATAGAATTTCAGACCTTGAGGACAGGATCACAGTTAATGATCGTGAAAGGATAGAACTTTTAAAAATAATAAAGCATCATGAAATGACAATCCAGCAACTTCAAGATACACCAAGAGAAACAATATAAGACAATATAACAACACGAACAATATAACAACAATATAACAACAACATAAATAAAAGACAACACGAAACAATAAAAGACTAATAGGCATCAATGAAGATTGATGTCTATGTAGTCAATGCAAATGAGATTGGTAAATTATTCTCAGAAGTAATAGCAGAAACTTTCCCAAACATGGGAGAAAACACTGATATGCAGATAAGTGAGGCACATAGAAAGCCCAACAGTCACAACCAACATAAATCTACACCCAGACATATAATAATCAAGATCCTAGACATACAGCATAAAAACAGAATACTAAAAGCTATTAGAGAAAAGACACAACTCACCTATCAAGGAAGCCTATTAGAATCACAGCAGACTTTTCAGCACAAACCTTAAAGTTAAAACAAGCGTGGAGTGAAGTATTTCAAGCCTTGAAAGAAAACAACTTTCAACCCAGACTGATGTATCCAGAAAAACTGTCTTTCAAATGTAATGGAGAAACAATATACTTCCATACAAACAACTGAAGAAATTCATGTCCGCCAAACCAACCCTAGAAAGAGTATTGAAAGACATACTAGACAGAGATAAAAATGACCACAATATCCAGAACAACAACAGAAAGAAACCACCAGGCAGAGCAAGTAGTTAAAAATGGGAGAAAAGTAGAAAATGAACAACTGGAACATAACATGACAAAGTTGAGCCAGAACATATCAGTTATATCCATCAATGCAAATGGGCTCAATTCACCTATCAAAAGAAATAGGTTGACAGAATGGATCAAGAAACATGATCCCACAATATGCTGTATACAAGAAACACATCTGACTCAAAAGGAAACTCATAGATTAAAAGTCAAAGGGTGGAAAACAATACTTCATGCAACAGGAACCCAGAAAAAAGCAGGGGTAGCTATTCTGTTTGCAGACAGTGTGAACTTAGAACCTAAAACGATTAAAAGAGACAAAGAAGGACACCACATACTAGTTAGTAGAAAATTTCAGGGGAAAAACTAACAATTATAAATATACATACACCAAATATAGGCCCACCCAACTGTATAAGGCAAATACTAATGGACATGAAAAACCAAACACACAACAACACAATTATAATAGGGGACCTTATTAATATGCCACTGACACAAAGAGAGATCAACTAGACAAAAAGGGAGCCAATAAATAATAGAACTCAATCATATCTGTGAGCAAATGCACTTAGTAGATGGTTACAGAGTGCTCCACTCAACCACATGAGAATATACATTCTTCTCAACTGTGCATGGGACATTCTCCAAAATAGACCATATACTAACCCATAAAACATTCTTTTTTTTGGAGGGGGGGGTGACTGGGGATTGAACTAATGACCTTCTGCTTGCCAGGTAAGCACTTATAACACTGAGCTAAATCCCTGGCTCATAAAACATTCTTAAGTAAATGCAAAGGGATTGAAACTATCTCATGCATATTATCTGAGAATAGTGCAATGAAATTGGAAATTAATGACAAAAGAAATTGCAAAACCTGCATAAATACATCAAAATTAAATACAAACTTCAGTGGGTTACAGGGGATTAAAGAAGAAATAAAGTAACACTTACAATTCAATGAAAATGAGAATACAACATACTGTAACCTTTGGGACACAATGAAAGTGGACCTAAGAGGGAAATACATAGCAATAAATTGTCATATGAAGCAAATGGAATGAGCACAAATAAACAACCTAATGCTACATCTCAAGCTTCTAAAAAAGGAACAGCAAGTCAAACACAAACCTCACAGCAGAGGTAACAGTAAAGATTAGAGCAGAAAATAATGCAATTGAAACTAAAAAAACAATAAAACAATTAATGAATCAAAGAGCTGGTTTTTTGAGAGAATAAACAAAATTGATAGCCTTTAGCCAACTTTATCAAGAAAAAGAAAGAAAAACTCAAATTCCTGCAATAAGGACTGAAAAGAAAGAAATTACTACACATCCCATGGAAATTCAAAAGATCATGAATACCTACTTTTTTTTTTTTTTTTTTTTTTGGTACCAGGGATCGAACTCATGACCTCGTGCTTGCAAAGCAGGTACTTATGCCGCTGAGCTAAATCCCCAGCCCTCAATGAATACCTACTTTGAAGATCTCTACTCACATAGGGTGGAAAACACAAAGGAAATGGACAGATTTCTAGGAACACATGAATTACCAAAGCTCACTGAAGAAGATATAACAATTTTGAATAACCCAACAACAGCTATTGAAATTGAAAACCTGATTAAAAACTTACCAACAAAGAAAAGCTCAGGTCCTGATGGATTCACAGCTGAATTCTACAAGACATTTAGAGAAGATTTGATGCCAATACTCCTTAAACTCTTCAATGAAATTGAAAAGAAAGCAATCTTCCCTAAATCATTCCTGGAGGCAAGTATTACTCTGATACCAAAACCAGAGAAAGACTCAACCAAAAAGGAGAACTATAGGCCAGTCTCACTAATGAACATTGATGCAAAGATTCTCAATAAAATACTGGCAAATAGAATGCAACAAACCATCAAGAAGATTATACATCACCCAGTGGGATTTATTCCAGTAAAGCAGGAATGGTTAAACATCCACAAATCAATAAATGTGATACACCACATCAACAGAGCCAAAAACAGAAACCACATGGTCATCTCAATAGACGCAGAAAAAGCTTTTGATAAAGTCTAACACTTGTTCATAATAAAAACCCTACAGAAACTCAGAATAGTTGGTATCTATCTCAATCTCATAAAGGCCATCAATGACAAACTAACAGCCAACATTATATTACATGGACAAAAACTGAAAGCTTTCACTCTAAAATAAAGAACAAAACCAGGATGTTCACTATCACCATTCCTGTTCAATATAGTTCTGGAAATATTAGCCAGAACAATCAGACAATAGAGAGAAATAAAAGGAATAAAGATAGGAAAGGAAGAAATTATCACTATTTGCAGATGACATGATACTCTATATAGAAGATGGCCAAAAACTCCATTAAAAGACTTCTAGAGGTAACAAACAAATTCAGCATCGTAGCTGGATACAAATTCAGCACTCAAAAATCAACAGCATTTCTGTACACAAAAAACTCACCAAGAAATTATAGAAATATAGCCTTTTACAATAGCATCTAACAAAATGAAATACTTAGGAATCAATCTAACCAAGAATGTAAAAAGACCTATATGCTGAAAATTATACTACTCTAAAAAAGGAGACTGATGAAGATATTAGAAAATGGAAAGATATCCCTTGCGCTTGGTTAGGAAGAACCAACACTGTGAAAATGGCCATACTCCCAAAACTGTTATACAGATGTAATGCAATCCTCATCCAAAGACCATTAAGATATCTTACAGATCCAGAGAAAACACTCCTAAAATTCGTTTGGAAACAGAAGAAACACAGAGAGGCAAAGGTGATTCTGGGCAACAAAGGCAAGACAAGAGGTATCTCAATTCCTGACTTGAAATTATATTACAAAGCTATAGTGATAAAATCAATATGGTACTGGCAAAGAAATAGACCTGATAAATGGAACAGGTTAGAAGATGCAAACACAACTACAAAGACACTTAGCCAACTTATATTTGACAAAGGGCCTAAACATGTTCACTGGAAGGATAGCCTTTTTACTAAATGGTGTTGGAAAAATTGGCTTTCCACATGCCAAAGACTGAAATTAGATCCAAGCTTATCATCATGCACTAAAGTCAAAATGGATCAAAGATCTAAATATTAAAACAGAAACACTAAATCTATTGGACGACAAGGTAGGTACAAATCTTGGAGACAGGGGTAGGCACAGAATTCATGAACAAAACACAAACAGCATGAGAAATACTTCTAAAAATCAACAACTGGGATCTCATATTATTAAAAAGTTTTTGTCTTCAAAAGAAATCACCAACAAAGTGATAAGAAAACCCACAGAGAGGTAAAAAGTTTTAACCAGCAATCCCTCAGACAAAGGAGTTATATCCAGAACTTATAAAGAATTAAAAAACATCAAGCCCCCGAAATTCAAAGACCTTCTCCATAAATGGGCATCTGAGATGAACACACAATTCTCAGATGAAGATATACAAATGGCAAATAAATACATGAAGAAATGTTCACCATCACTGATCATTCAAGAAATGCAAATTAAAACAGCATTGAGATTTCATCTCACTCTGGAAAGAATGGCTGCCATCAAGAAATCATCTGACAACAAATGTTAGCAAGGCTGTGGGGGAAAAAGGAAAACTGCTCCACTGTTGGTAGGAGTGCAGACTGGTGCAGCCACTATGGAAATCAGTATGGAGATTCCTCAAAAAACTAGGATCAGAAGTTCCATTGAATCCAGCTATTCCCCTCCTGGTTATTTTCTCAGAAATATCGAAAATATCATACTCATTGATATACTTGCACCCATGTTTATAGCAGCACAATTTTTGATAGATAAATCTTGGAAACAACCAAGATGCCCACCAACTGCAGAGTGGATGAAAAAGATGTGGTATTGTTGCACAATGCAGTATTACTCAGCTATGAAGAAGGATGATCTTGAGGCCTTCATAGGTAAATGGAGACAACTTGAGACTATCCTCATTAGTGAAATAAGAATCATATTTATAAATATTGCATTGTGTCTCTAGTGTAAAAAACAGTAAAAAATGAAGAAGTAATGAGATCCAAAATGGATAATGGATAATGTAAAAATCAAAGGAAAGGAAAGTACTCTAAAGGATATAACTACATGTTTGTTTAAGTGTATAAGATAGATAACCACATTACTAAGTTTTTACTGGATCACTGAAGAGAATGGTTTGCACTGTCACTGTCCACTTTTTAATGCTATAACTTGAACAACTATTTCTAAGATGGCAATACATAATTTATCAAATAGTGATTTCTTAGGGTTAATATTTTTTCCTGAAAGGGTTTTATTTCTATCCTTTTTTCTGTTTTGCTTTTTTTCGCTAATATATATATATATATATATATATAGAGAGAGAGAGAGAGAGAGAGAGAGAGAGATTGATTGATTGATTGATTTTTTTTTTTGTGCCGGGGATCTAATTCACAACCTCGCATTTGCCAAGCAGGCACTTACACCCCTAAGCTAAACCCTCGGCCCCTAAAAAATACATATAAGTAAAGGAAAGCCTATCAGAATTACAGCTGACTTCTCAGCAAATTTTCGAGTAAGGGCAAGCTTGGAGCAAACTACTCCAAGTTGTACAGGAAAACAACTTTCAACCCAGACTGATGTATCCTGCAAAACTATCCTTCAAAATTGAGAAATTGAGAGAGAGATAAGATACTTTCATCACAAGGAACATCTGAGAAAATTTATGACCACAAAAGGAGTACTCCAAAATTTTCTGAAAGGCATTCCAGAAAGAGAAAATAAGGACAACTCCATGAATCCAAACAGAAGAAATCCACTTGGAAAGGCAAACAATTGGAAAAGAAAAAGGAAGAAAAAAGAGGGGAGCTAATAATAGGAAAATAATGTGACAAGGATAAATCAGTACATATCAGTTTTATCTATTAATGTTAATAGTCAAAAGACAAAAACTGGGAAATGCATCAAGTAAGATCCAACAATACCATGTATGCAAGAAACACATTTAATCCAAGAAGAAATTCATGGACTAAAAGAGAAAGGATGGAAAACAATATTTCATGCAACAGGAATTCAGAAAAAAGCAATGGTTGCTATTCTATTTGCAGATAAAGTAAATTTCAAGCCAAGACTGATTAAGAGAGATAAGGTCACTACATCCTGGTAAAGAGAACAATCCAAGAGGAAGAGGTAACAATCATAAATATATATGCAACAAATATTAGTGCACTCAGTTATATAAAACAATTATTAATGGACATGAAAAATCAAATAAGTCTTAACACAATTGTATTGGGAGACCTCAACACACTATCACAAAAAGACAACCAGACAAAAAATCAATAATGAAATATTAGAACTAAATCAAACTTTTAAGCAAATAGACTTAGTAGATGTCTATAGAGTGTTCCACCCCACAATATCAGAATACACATTCATCTCAGCTGCACGTAGGACATTCTTCAAAACAGACCATATACTGGCTCACAGAACACGCTTTTAAGCAAATGTAAAGGAACTGAAATTATTCCATGCATACTATCAAACCACAGTGCAATGAAATTGGGAATCCATCCCAAAGGGAAACCACAAGAACTTCATCAACACATGGAAATTATATAGCACCCTATTGAATAATCAATGGGTCACAGGTAAAATTACAGAAGAAATCAGTTTTTACAGTTCAATGACACTGTCAATACAACATACCAGAACTTGTGGGACACAATGAAAGTAGTCTTAAGAGGGAAATTTATAGCAGTAAATACCCATATCAGGAAAACTGAGCAAGCTCATATAAAGAACTTAATGTTGAACCTTAAACTTCTAGAACAGTTCTTATCAGATGGATAAGAACAGGCTAAACCAAGAGCTCATACAAAGGTGGAAATTATAAGGCTCAGAGAAAAAATCAACAGAGTGAAGACTAAAAAAACAATACAAAGAATCAATGAATCAAAGAGTTGGTTCTCTAAAAGATTAAATAAAATTGGCAAATTCTTGGCCAACCTTATCAAGAAACAGAAAGAAAAGACTCAAATCTATGCAATTAGGAATGAAAAGGGTGAAATTACCACAGACCCTATAGAAATCCAGAAAATCATCTATACTTACTTAGAAAAATTTTATTCCAGTAAGATGAAAAATACAGAAGAAACAGACAGATTCCTAGATATATATGAATTACCAAACATGAATCAAAAAGATATTAAAATCTTAAGTAACCCAATATCAATAAATGAAATTAAAGATGTAATTAAAACACTATCAACAAAGAAAAGCCCAGGCTCTGATGGATTCACTGCTGAATTCAAAAATAAATTTAGTTAAGATCTAATACCACTACTTCTGAAACTCTTCAGTGAAATTCACAGGGAAGCAAAACTCTCAAATTCATTCTTGGAAGCAAGTATCACTGTGATTCCAAAATGAGATAAGGACCCAACTAAGAATTATAGGCCAATCTCTCTAATGAACATTGATACAAAAATTCTCATAGAGATATTGGCAAACAGATTGCAGCAAATTGTGAAGAAGATTGTACACCATGATCAAGTGGGATTCATCCCAAGGATGCAGGGATGGCTCAACATACATAAATCTATAAATGTAATAATACATCAATTAACAGAACCAAGGACAAAAATCATATGGTCATCTCAATAGATCCAGACAAAGTTTTTAACAAAGTCCAGCACCCATTCATGATAAAAAAAAAAACCCTACAGAAAATTGGAATAGATGGCCTCTATCTCAATCTCGTAAAAGCCATCTGTGACAAACAGCCAGCATCATACTAAATGAACAAAAATTGAAAGCTTTCATTCTAAAATCAGAAACAAGACAAGGATGACCACTGTCTCCAATCCTATTCAACATGGTCCTGGAAACTTTAGCCAGAGCAATTAGACAAGAGAAAGAAATAAAAGGAATAAAGAATGGAAAGGAAGAAATTAAATTCTCATTATTTGCAAATGACAAGATACTCTACTTAGAAAACCCCAAAGACCCCACCAAAAGACCACTAGATTTAATAAGCCAATTTAGTAATGTAGCTCGTTATAAAGTCAACATTCAAAGATCAATAGCCTTCTTGTATATGAATAACAAACTCACTGAGAGAGAACTCCAGGAAACTATACCTTTACAATAGCATCCAAAAAAATGAAATACATAGGAATCAATCTGCTGAAAGATATAAAAGACCTCTACATTAAAAAATACAGTACTCTGAAAAATGAGATTAATGAGAACATTAGAAAGTGTAGAGGTATCTCGTGCTCTTGGGTAGGAAGAACCAGTATAGTGAAAATGGCCATAGTTCCAAAACTGTTATACAGATTCAATGCAATTCCAATCAAAGTTCCAATAACCTATCTTACAAAATTAGAGAAAACAATCCTAAAATTCTTCTGGAATCAGAAGAGACCTAGAATAGCAAAGGTAATTGTGGGCAACAAAGACAAGATGGGACATCATAATCCCTGACTTGAAAGTATACTATAAAGCTACTGTGATAAAAAAAAAAAAGTGTGGTACTGGATAAAAGCAAACCTGAAGATCAAAGAAATACATTACAAGATACAGAAATAACTGCAGACACACTAAGTTACTTTATCTTTGACAAAGGTGCCAAGAACATTCATTAGAAGATAGTCTCTTTAATAAATGGTATTGGAAAAAGTGCCTTTCCACATGCCAAAGATAAAAACTGGACCCATATCTTTCACTTTGTACTAAGCTAAAATTAGAATGGATTAAAGATCTTAATATTAAAACAGAAACATTAAATCTGCTGGAAGATGGAATAGGTAAAACTCTTGGAGACACTAGCATAGGCAAAGACTTTAAGAATAAAACTCAGAGTGCACAGGACTTCTTGCAAAGAACCAAAAAATGGGATCTCATCCTATTGAAAAGCTTTTGGACAGCAAAAGAAACCACTAATACAATGAAGAGACAACCCATTATGTGGAAGGAAATGTTTCGCAGCTGTTCCTCAGATAAACTGAGGAATGGAATGGATAAAAAAGATTGTTGTTTCTATAAATGGAATACTATTCAGCCATAAAGAATGATGAACTGGAAAATTTTATACGTAAATGAATGTGCCTTGAAAGTATAATTATTAGTGCAATAAATATGTCACGCATGCCTAATCATCACATTGTTTCATTAGCATAAGAAAAAACATGTATTTTGTCCCAGAGAGAATGACTTCATCCAGGCAACAACTCAGACTACACCTGCCTTCACTTCAACTAAACCACAGTGAGCCATTTTGAGTTGACTTTTGGTTGTTTTAAGAAATTTTTGATGTGCTATAACGTTTTGGGTTTTTGCATGTGGATATCCAGTTGTTTTAGCATATTTATTGAGGGTATAATGCTTTCTCCACTTAATTGCTTTTACATCTTTGCCAGAAATCAAATGTCTGTTATGTAGGTATCTATTTTGGGACTTTATATTGGTACTCTGGTTGTTTGACTAGTTTGATATCAATGCCATTTTGTCATGATTGGTGTAACTTTGTGATAAATCGTGGGATTGGGGAAGAGTTGGAGCTCTAATTTTGTTCCTTTATCAAAGTTGTTTAGACCATTCTGAGTCTTTCTTTTTTTTTTTTTTTTTTTTAGGTACTGGGGATTGAACTCATGGCCTTGCACTTGCCAGGCAGGCGCTTATGCCGCTGAGCTAAATCCCCAGCCCCTAAAGAATATTGACTACCACAAGTTTCCTTCTTTTTTTTTCCCCCCTGTACTGGGGATCGAACTCATGACCTCACACTTGCCAGGCAGGCGCTTATGCCGCTGAGCTAAATCCCCAGCCCTCTGAGTCTTTTTTTTTATTTTTACGGAAAGGTAAGAATCAAAATGTTAATCTACATGAAAAAATGATATTTCCAGTTTGATAAGGGATTGCTTTCTCATCTTTCTTATTTTCTTGTATTCCTGTTTTGTTTCATTCTTTTATTTTTAATTAAAAATTCTAAACAGATCAGTAACAAACAATGAGACTGAAGTAGCAAGAAAAAGTCTGCAGACAAAGAAAAACCCAGGACCAGATGGTTTAGTGCTACATCTTACCAGACCTTTGAAGAGGAAACACCACCAGTGGTCCTCAAACTATTTAATGAAATACAAGCAGGAAGTAATGCTTCCAAACTCTTTCTTGATTCTATGATGCTGCCTCACCCCATACCAAATTTGGATGAGAACACAACAAAAAAGAAGACTATAGACCAATACACTTCATGAATATAGTAGCAAAAATATGATCATATACCATGATGAAGCTAGCTTACTTCAGAGGCTGCAAAGGTGGTTAACAATTCACTTATCAATAAATATAGTAACACCACATAAATAGAATTGAGGATAAAAATCATATGATCATCTCAACTAGTATAGAAAAGACCTTGGGCAAAAATTCAACATACTTTCATGATAAAAGCCCTGAAGAAACAAGACATTGAAGACTCGAGCCTCAATATAATAGAGGTCCTATATGACAAACCCAAACCTACATCATTCTGAATTGGGAAAAACTGAAAGCATTTCCTCTAAATCACTATCCAGGTAAAGATGTCTACTCTTCTCACTACAATTCAAGATAGTTCTCAAAATTTTAGCTAGAGCAATTAAGTACGAGAAAGCAATAAAAGATGCAAATAAAGAAAATGGTCATTATCTTTGTTTGCATATGATATGATCCAATACTTAGAAGACCCTAAGGAAACCACTAAAAGACTTAAAACTGATAAACAAATATAGCAAATAAGCAAGACATAAAAGCCAACATCAAAAACTCAAAACCTTTTCTACACAGCAATAGTGAAGAAAGAAGGAAAATAATTCCATTCACAATAGTTTCAAAAACTACAACTACAGATCAAGCTAATAAAGAAAATGAAAGACCTCTACAATAAAATTTCAGAACACTGAAGAAAGAAATTAAAGACACTAAAAAATGGACACACCATTTTCATGCATTGCCATAATCAATATTGTTTAAATGGCTGTGATATCATAAGCAGTATACCATTTCAATGCAATGCCAAACAAAATACCAATTACATTCTTCACATAACTAGAAAAACAATATTATAATTAATACTGAAACATAAATGACCGAGAATAGTCAAAGCAACCTGTAGTAGTAAGAGCACTGATGGAGGCATCACAATACCCAATTTCAAATTATACTACAAAGCCATAGTAAGAAAAGCAGCATGTACGGGCACAAAAATAGACACATAGGTCAATGAAACAAATAGATGACACAGAAACAAAACCACACAACTACAGTCACCTACATCTGGACAAAAAGAGTAAAATAATGTTGGGGAAAAGAAAGTCTTTCTAAAATATGATGCTGAGAAAACTAGCTACCTACTTGTGGATTCCTCCTTCTCATCCTATTTAAAAATCAATTTGAAATGATGAAAGACTCAGGTATAGGACCTAAAACTTTGAAACAGTCAAAAGAAAACGTGAGGGAAACACTTAAGGTACAAGTACAAGCAAAAACTTTTTGAAAAAGAATCTAAAGAGCACAAATCAACCAATTTTAAAAAATCTGTATAGGAAACAACACAGTGAAGAAGCAGACAGAATGGAAGGAAATCTCTGTCAGCTACACTTCTGACAGAAAATGAGTATTTATAATACTAGATAAAAAAATTCAAAGAACTTAGCACCAAAAATTAAATAGCCCATCAATAATTAATTTTTTTTAATTTAAAAGAGAATAAAACAAAAGGGGGCAGTACAGAGCATATCAGAAAAGGACAACATAGGCAACACAGTACTTTACCTTAAGTCAACTGGACATCAACAGTATCTAACACCATATCTCTTACTCTGCTATAGTTGAGCATAGTTTCAATTACAATAATATCAAACATAACACAATAGTATAAAGCCATGCATATAGTGAAAGAATTCCAGGGCTTTCTAAACCGAATAACAGAAAATGATCAATGGGTATTATAATATCTCATTTTTGATAAAAAAGAAAAAAATTGTTTGAACTATCACACATACTCAAATTCCAATGAGACACAATGTGGTAGATAGAACCAATGGTAATAGAACAAAAAAAAAGCATGGTAGGACTTCTAAGAAGGATAATATTAAATCAGCAATAGCTGTCATAATGTTTTCTTCAAAACAGCTGTTCATATCATCACATATGACATAGTCAAATAAAACAGGATAACACCATTCCAACTGATGATTTAAAACTTTGAAAGACTTCGAAGCTATGAGATGGGGCCTCATGCTTACCATAAAGTCTTATATACTCTTATCAAATCTCATATTAGGGAGATTATATGGTATTTACCCTTGTGAGTTTGGTTTATTTCACTTAAGAGAATGGTCTCAAGTCGTGTCC
>PVJX010000692.1:0-220671 GCA_004027295.1 Dolichotis patagonum
GTTCAGAAAGCCCTGTAATTCTTTCACTCTATGCATGGCTTTATACTATTGTGTTATGTTTGATATTATTGTATTTGAAACTATGCTCAACTATAGCAGAGTAAGAGATATGGTGTTAGCTACTGTTGATGTCCAGTTGACTTAATGTAAAGTACTGTGTAGCCTATGTTGTCCTGTTCTGATCTGCTCTGTACTGCCCGCTTTTGTTTTATTCTCTTTCAAATTAAAAAAAAAAAAAGAGTGGTGCTTCTAGGTCACATGGTAATTCTGTTGAATTTCTTAAGAACCTCCCAAACAAGTTTCCATAGTGCCCTACCACTTATATTCAATGTCAGGAGCAGGGGTTCCAGTGTCTCCACATACTTGCCAACACTTGTTACTATCTTTTTAATTTTTGATACAGCCAATCTAATTAGTATGAATACCTATCATTGATTTCATACCTATCATTGATTCAGCCACTCTAAGCTTTGCCATTCTTTCTAGCAAGATGGCTTATTTGGACCTAGAATGCAGAATTCTCTTGAGGATGGAATGGAATAGGCAGTGTTTGATAATTTGTGTTGGTTGTAGGCATAGCATTCTAAATGCATGCCTGTATGTAGGCGGAAGCCACATCACCCTAGTTTTGTGCTCCCAGTTCCACTGCCCCTTACTGCTGTGTGTACTAATGATGCAACTGAGCTCAACTCAGGTAGAGTCGCTTCTGCAGACCAGTCACCTTTCCTGCCCGGGCAGCTGGAAAGATGAGGGGAAAATGTCACTACTTTCTCATACAGTTGTTTCTCTTTACTTGTAAACCAAGGAGTTAATGAAATTTACAAAGACATGCATGATAACATCAAGACTTGCTCTTCAGAAAAGGAAAAAGAAACTGGGATGGAGAAAAGAAAGAAAAGAAAAACAAAAAAAAATTTATATATATATATATATATATATACTGAAATTATCAGTTATACTGATAATTTCTTAGTTCATTGAAAAGAGAAGTTTGTGCTAATATTGGTTGGACAATTAAAATATTGATTTCTTTTACTCTGAGCAAAATAGTGAAATTATCAACTTATTGTATATAGTCGTGATCAATTCAGACTTTTCTAGGTAGTTTTAAATGATATGCATCTCAACTAGCCCAAATTACTAAGGCTTCAGAGTGTGGCCACCACGTCTAATTTCTCACAAGACTGAAACAGTGGAGGATGAAGTGAAATAGACTTTGACTTTGAACCCTAGCTTTGTGCTACCGTATGACTTTAGGCAAGTCAGTTTTTGCCATATGTAAAATGAGATTCTGATATGTAGGTGTTATGGATTAAAAACTGGTGGTCAACTTAACGCCAGCTGGATTACATCTCTATGCCGCTGAGCATAGATGTTTCACCTGAGAAAAGTTGCCAGCATAAATGGAGATGTGGAGAAGAAGTTAGAGCATTAAGGCATTATGGCGTTGAGACGTTGAGGTGTTGTGAGTTCTCCTACGTGTTGCTGTTTGAACCATTAGGTTCTCCTGGAGAAGCTCTGGTTCTCACATAGAGATTGCTTCCTGGCTCTGGAGGGGAAGACATGTGCTGCTTGGTCTCCAGGATGAACTGGTCACACTGGCTTCCTGGCATGTACTTGACTATGCTTGTTGTCAGAGGAGCTCGGGGCCTCTGTGTCGCTGAGGATGGCTGTGGTGCTTTTCAGGACAGCCCTGGTCTTTGTTGTGAGTATGACTTCTCAGCTCCAGCATAGAACCCTCAACCTATCAGTACAGCTCCTTCACCCTGCTGGCATAGACTTTCTAGCTTCCACCGCTGACCTTTGGGCCTTCCCAGCACGGATCTGGTTGGGAAAAGAGACTGGCGTGAGTCCTTCTTGTGGCTCTAGACCTCCAGTTGGACTTGTGGGAGGCATTGTCATGAGCTCTGGGTCTTCATCTGGACTCATGTGGGACATTGCTTTGGGATTCAGGACCTCGGCTAAATATTCTATGTCTTTAGTGTCGTGGATAGATTTCCTGCATTTCTTTGTGTTAACTCTGGATGACCATCATAAAAATAATATTATAAACTCCATGCCCTGATTCTAATTGTTCTCTGCACAACCCCTGACTACAACAGTAGGTTATGGGGCTTTTTGAGACCAAGATGAGATGACTTACGTGAAGTGTCAGTCTCATTAATAGCAAGTATTCAATAGAAGCAAACCACTAGTACTGATAAAATCAATGCATCATTCTTCAAATAATAAATGTTACACATTATCACCCCTTTATTTTTGTTATGTGGATAATGAAACATATTAACTGGATTAGGGATAAGGAAGTGATTTTCCAGGAATACCATAGTAACTCCTCTTTTGTAAACAGACCAATCCTTTCTAGTTTTATCTGGTTTTCTATCTTATTTTTGAACAGCAGAATTTCTTAAAGCAGGGCACACCTGTTTGTGACCCTGAAGCTCCCATTCTTACCTCAGCTTGAAAAAGTCACAGTTTGATTTGATTCTCTGGTGAGCAAATGCTGCTATAGCAAACAGACAAACAGCAGCAGTAGCAGCAAAAGACTCCTTGGGGAGCCTGGAATGTCTGAGTGGAAGGAGGTATAGGCTCCTAGGAGAAAGAGACTAATTTTACTCATCTCGTTCTCCATTGGGCTTTTAAGGAAATCTCACAAAAGCATTTCAGTTAAAATAAAAGCAAAAGTGCTCAAACCATAATAAGGATCTCAATTATAACCCTAGGAGAGCAGATGGGTACCAGATTTGATAGAGAGGACCCTTTTAGCACATCTGTCTTTGATACCTTCTCATACAAAGAGTGAAGCCTTTGAAATTAATTGGTTGATGCAAAGCAGTGTTTTAATAATGCAACTGAGAACTTTTTGTTATGTAGAGCAGTCCTTACTGCTGCTGACTTTGAGGATCGAATTAATTTTTCATGAGCTTATAGGGCTCTGGGCTACCACTCCAATCTCTTCTAGTTTCTTGGGATTTTTTTTTTTTAATGCACAGGGTGATTTGTTTGAAGTGCCTCTGTGTGAAGAAAGTGTTGAGGAATTCTGTTTTGTCCTTGGTCAAATCTAGAAGAATGATTCTGGATGCTATGATAATTCTCCAGTAGGCCCTGAAAGCTCACTATCCAACTTTGCAGACAAATATTTTCTCCATCTTCCACTTTTCTTGCATCTATATGCCTTATGTCTTAGTTATGTTTCTCATTGCTGAAATAAAATAACCAACACCCAAAATTAAAGGAAGAAAGGTTTATTTTGGCTCATAACTTGTAGAGGTTTCAGTCCTTCATCAGCTGACTCCAAAACAGGGTGGCATGGAAGAGGGACATAATGGAGGAGCAACAGTCCATGGCAGGCAGAAGGTACAGCAAAGCAGTAAAGTAGTAAAGCAGCTTCTTTCTGTCCATCCATCTTTCTTATATTCCATCAAGGATACCCACCTTTTGGGTAGTGCCACCTACACCCAGAAGTAGGTATCCTTAATCTCAGGATCACATGCTTAATCCCAGTTACACACTCTATTCCAGCCACCTTCAAATGCCTCGTCGATGACTTTGTAAGGCTTTGAGTGATATCTAGGTACCAGCCACAACACCCCATGTACTAGCAATAATACATTCTGTCACGGAAGCAAGAAAGCAAGTGGGAGGAGCAGGCTTCTCTCCTGGGGAGAACTGTCTTCTTTCAAACAGCAAGATTTAAATGAGGGATGAGATCTGTAGCTTAGTTTTTCATCTTCATCCCCATGTTTCCCATGTGGGCTCCTGAAAAGATTTACTTTGGTGAGTAACAAGCAAGGGTCTTGTCTAAGAGGAGTGAAAGGAACCTACTTCATTGTTAGGCAGTAAACTTGGGCTTCTTGTTTCCTGACAACAGAAAAGGGTCTAAGTTTTCCTTTCTTTCCAAAGTTTCATTATGTTTTAAGTGCAAGAATTGAAAAATGCCAGGCATTTACTTTTATAACCATTTTAGGGAGGAAGGAGGAAGGGAAGGAAGAAGGGAGGAAGGAAAAGAGGAGAGAGGAAACAAGAGAAGGAGATAATATCTCTGTTCCATAGTTCAGAAGATTGAGTCTAAGTGTTAAAACTACTGTCTCTGTAGTGGGTAAAAGAAATAGCTCTGAAAAACCTTCCCTTCACACCCCCCCCTGATGCTGAAGGAAATGCCACTCATGTGGTATCCCCCTGGTGTTTGATCCTTGTCTCCATCCAGAGGTCATCACACTCATTTTGTGGCAGTACCGAAGATTGAACTCACTAAGTTACCAAACTGGCTGACCTGGGCTCAAAATTGTGATCCTCCAGCCTGTACCTTCCAGAGTGCTAGGTTTACAGGCATGTGCCACTACACCTGGCTAAACCCTCAATTTTGGTTACTTGTCCGCATGTCCATCAGCCCCGCTACAATGAAATCCTAAAAAACACAGTTTGTGTATCTTGTTCCACAAATTTATGTCCAGTGCTCAATGTACAGCAAAAGTGCTCAGAAAATGATGAATGAATGATTGCACACATGAATGAAAGGGTCAGACAAATTATCTGAGGCCTCTTCTCAAAAGAAATGATACTGAAAAGAGAGTGGGTAAATGTCACAGATCTTCAGAATTGATTTAGAGAATGCTACTGTAACTTACTAGAGCTTTGGCATTTCATATTAGGAACTGTGGAAGAATCACACACAGAAAATATTGGTCCAGTAAAGAAACTGTGGGCGCTGAATATTTTTGCACCCTTCCCCATGTTGTACTGACAGTACGCCTGTGATTACCACCTCCATTGGTTATCAGCTTCACATTAAAGCATCGATCATCCTTTGCAATGTGAGAAACAGAAGAAAGGAACCTGTGTAAGAAAGATTTCAGCTCTCTCTTGGGTAGCTAATCAGTAATGCTCTGATGCCTGTTGGTGGGATTCTTTAGGTCATGATATGTATGCACAAGATCTTTTTTTCCCCCTTCATTAAGGGATAATTGATTGAGGTTAGAAGATTGGAGTGTCCTGGGAGATTTTTAATCCAGTGCCATCATGCAAAGCTTACTACATCAATAAGACAGTTCCATAGGGGAGTGGAGGAGTAATTGAGATGCCAAACCAGCTGGAATCCAGATGAAGATACATTTGGAAGCTTAATCACAATCATGTTCTACACTAAATATTCATTCGTCTGTCTCCCAAAAAGGACAGGAAATTAAGTTGTCAAGGGCAGGAGGGATGAGGGTTTAGCTGAAAGAAGAAACCTGCACCTTAGCCTTAATCTTAAAATGTGCAAGACTGTCTCAAATGGTTGAAGCAAAAGCCTCTTCTTTTCAGTTTATTTCCTGAGAAATACTTGAGCTATTAGATGCAATTTATCAGCTTTACAGTTACCAAAATGGACTGTTAAGATAATTCAGCCTCCTCGCTGTGGGATAAATGCAGGTGAGCAATGGCACCCCAATAGAAAAATGCTTTATTGAGCCAATCTGGAGAAGTATTAAAGTTGTGTAAACATGCAGAAAGCAGCAGGAGAAATCCTAAACAGAGCTGATAGGCCTGCGAATGTTACGTGCCTTGATGTTCCGGGTCTTCACAATGGAGCTAAACTCTGAATGTAGTCAGTACATGAAATATTTTGGGTTTTCATTCTTTTTTTTTGTTTTGTTTTGCTTTAATTTTCAAGTCAAGCTCTTTATGGTCCCATAAAAATAGTTCCTCCCATCTAAATTGCATCTCAAAGTGTAATTTTAATTGTTGCCACAAATTCACCTTTGAAATTGTGGCTCTGTTATATGCATCAAACATTGCTTTTCTTCAAAAAAAAAAAAGTGGGGAAGAATAATGTTCAGTGCTGTAATATTACAGTGTATTTCAAGTCCACATGAGGTTGATTGCTTTTGTCTGCAAGTAACAGCAATCTCCATTGGGATTGGTTTTAATAAGGCACTGTACTATCTCACATGATATGGAATCTAAGTAGGGGAAACTTCAGGAGCAAGACATTGGAGTTCCTGCTCTTCTCCTGAGTGGTTCACCTGGTGCTTCTCCCTCCTCAGTGCACCATCCTCCAGCTGGGTCTAGGATGCTTATGGAATGTCTCAGCCAATCTGATGTCTTCAATATCAGTGTCCAGTAAAAGAAAAAGTCATCTCTTACTTGAGCCTGAACTTTCTTCTAGAAGTTCATCAGTAGCCATGTTCTCTCTGAGAACCTACCTTGCCAGCCCATGCCTTTATTTTATGGCCACTTTTGCTTTTGAAGGTAGTCATAGCAACATGCCCATCCCTTCTGTAACATAACAAGGTGCAGCTACCTAGAACATGCTGCAGTAGAAAGAATATGGGCTGTATTTGAATCTTATCTCATGCACTAAATACCTGTATGACCTTGGCAAATTAGCCTCAGTGACCTTCACTGCCTGCTGAATAAAATATGAGATATTACCCACAAAAAGCTTTGAGAATTAAAGCATGCACTACAGGGTGGGCACTTCTCAATTGTTACTCCATTTCTACCCGTGCTTTCTCTGTACCATGGGCCTTGGTTCCAACTTGCTAATGTGTTACCTTTTCTAGTATGAAAAATACCTAGGAATGAGAAATTTTGTAACCCTACATATTTATGAACATGGATGATATAAAATATAATACACCCTAATTTGAAAGTATATGCACATAGGTATATTTAGTATACATGTATCCATAATTTTGTGTGTACCCATGTACTTACAAACATACATATACTGTATATTAAACCAGCAAATGCAGATAGAGGAGATATCAGTGCATTATGCATTGACCAGAGTATTCCAAGTGTTCTGATCTAGTGCTGCTCAAACTGTAGGTCCCAGACGGGTGTGAGGTGACACACTATGTATTGCCAATTTATGACAAGATAAATACAGAAGTGGAGACTGAGCATTTTAAAACCACACTTATTTCTCTAATATTTAATTTCTATCATATTCAGTCCTAAGTATTGGTGCATGACAAGTAAGTTTCAAAAACAAAACAAAACAGCCCAGAAAGTACCTCCCCAGGCCTTTTCCCCAAACACGAGAAGCCGGGACAAATACATTGAGGCCACTCCTGGCCTTCTAGACCTCAAAGTTTATTCGATTTATTAAAAATGAGAGGACACAGTTACACAAGGTTGTTAAATAGTGCAAACACAATCGTGAAAAATAGTGTCATCAGGAAGTTGTAAACAGCCCAGTGCCACATCAGTGGCCGTGATAACACTTCTCACAGATGTCCACAGGATGACGGGGTCACAGCACGGCTGCCGTGCTCGGCATCTTCCTGCAGCAGGTGGATTTGTTTTGATTTCCCCCACCTCGTGGGCCTCCTGGCAGGACCTGCTCTGTCCCTTCTCATGCAGCAGCCTGACAGGTTAATCTCCTGGTGAGTGAGGGCCTGCGAATGAAACTGAATGGAGTTATATGTCAGACTGAAGCAAGCCTGCACTAAATATCCTGCTCCATTCTCCTTGATGGGGCTTTGATGTTAACACAAAACACGTCAGATTACATGGGACGTCATGTCATGTGTCAAATCAGTGTTGGGGCTCCATCCTGACACTTCAATTAGTGGGAGTGGAGGGGAAAGTGTATTATTTTTTTATTTCAAGGCAAAGACCCTAACTCCCACTGAGAACTATTTTGTTATGGCCAAGCCTGAAAGTAGCCTTCTCTTCTTTTAAAAACATAGCCTGTACCCCAAGGATAATGGCCATACTGTCCACTAATGAAAGGAGTCATGGGCTGGGATCTACAAAACCCTACAAAACTCTAACCCGTAGGGAACGACTTGTGCAAACTAGCCAAGCTCCAGAGTGTCCTCATCTTCAGCAAAGTAAATACTTGTTAATTATTGTCTTTGCAGATTTCTCAGCATTAAAAAGTGCTACTAATATTCACAGGAGTATTATTAGCTACTGAGGTGAGATAATACCTATGACAGTTTTAGTTGCTGTGAATGATGCTATGTAAGTGAGCAAAATAGGAGTGGGGGAGATTGCACAGTTAAGTACCTCTGTTTTTAAGACCTTGGTCGATTACAGCATGTTGCCACACACCTCGTATTTTCATGTCATATCATGGACAGGTATGAGCATTGAGGTTCCAAGATCTATTCCACCTCTAAGAGTGTCCAGGCATGACCAAAGCCCTTTGGCATTTGTGAACACAGCCCCCAAGTAATGAGAAGCCTGTGCTTTGCTCTCTACTCCCGGAAGAAGGTCGTCCAACTTAATACTGACTGAAATCTCGGAGCATCAATAAGCCACATTCATTCTGACATCTAGACTCCTGTGTAATTAAGACCTCAGGTCTGGTGCTTGGTTTATCAGTGTGTGTTGATTCTCATTTACATAAGACTTTGGTTTTTTCCCACATCTCTGCACAGACGCTGCCAAAAAAACATACTATTCACAATGAAAGGGCTGAGGATAGAGTTACAGCCCATCATGTCTCTAATCCCTGCTTAACATTTCTCTTAAAAAGAACACTGCCCTATTTGGAAATTAAACACTATGCGTTTCGATGTTCTTTATGGAGGAAAAGAAAGGTAGATTTTCCACTGCTTTATTTTGAGCTTGGAAAACATCCGATTTCACACTCCTTATTCGACACTGAAGCAGAATCTGCTGTATGATTGGAGGGTGGTTTGTTCATCTTTTTAGAAAAGGACCAAAGGTCTCATCACCTCCCTGGAGCTGTATTCTACAAATTAGGTCTGGCCTCAGAGTCCCCCATGTGTGCTCATCTAGTTTTCTTTGCCCAAACTGAAGACTGTTGGGCATAACTGGATCCTTCAGAAGAGGAAGTCGCTTCTGGGTCTGCTGGAATCTGTCCTTCCCTTCCCAGGTTTCTTCAGGGCAAGAGCAATGGAACCAACACTTCAGATGCCTCTTCTCCCAGCTCTCATGACTACAAGGCAGATGGGTTTATTTTTGCAACTGAAATGAGAAAAACCATATCCAGGAAAAGTGAGGGCACTTTCACAGGACCACACACACATGGAGTCAGGCCAGTGACCTGGGAATGGACAGCCTCTGTAGGTTTTAGTATTTAAAAAAATCTACTCATCTGTAAAATTAAAAATGAGGAAAGAAGCCTAATAAAAAGGCACCGAGAAAGGAGATCCTGCAATTTATATAATAGGCATCTAGACCTAAGCTATCTGCCTTAAGGAGAAAGCCTTCCAGAAATGATTGAAACCAGGCATGGTGGTATGCGCCTGCAGTCCCAGCTACTTGGGAAGCTGAGGCAAAAGGATCGCTTGAGACCAGGAGTTTGAGACACAGTGAAATCCCGTGTCAAAAAAATAAAGAAGAAAAGGAGGAAAAGGGAGAAGGAGAAAAAAAAAAAAAAGAAAAGAGAAGCAGGAAGTTTGGCTTGAAATCTGGAGCCTCATTCTTTCTTGTTTTCAAGGAGCCTCATTCTTTCTTGTCACTCCTGTATGACTTCTGGGCCTGGGACACCTCATCTTAGAAACAGATAACTATGGTGTTCAGCTTGTGAGAGTGCTATGAGTATTAAGTGAAATAATTCTTATAAAATATTTAGTAGAATGACATACATTCACGTAGGCCTCAGTTCATGTGGCCTGGTAGGTAGTAGTACTGCTGCTGCTATTGCTGTTCTTTATCAAGATTCTTGTCCCTGTCTGAATGTGACAAAAACAGTGATTGGTTCAACTGCTGCCATATTCTTCTGGTGGCGCAGCCTCAGTCTGAGCAGTCCTAGACAGGTCTAGAAAGCATCCGCTAATCTAGGTCAGTGCTGCTCAACCTTGATTCATGTAAGAATCATCTCGGAAAACCTTAAGTAATACTGGTGTTAGGGCCCAGCGCACAGTGAGATCCCCAGAGTTCATTGAGTCCAGTTGAGAATTTAGTTTTAAAAGCTTAACCAGTGATTCTAGTTACACACCACTGAACTGGTGGGAAACCCTGTTAATTTTAATGTGGCATTGAAAAAAAGGCCTAAAATATGAATGACATGAGTAATTGTTTCTCAACTACGGTGTTTACCACCAGTGTCATGTAAGATCCTATTACATAATTTCTATGCTAATAATTTTGCAATGATTTTAATGTGTATTAGGAAAAAGTGTAACTAGCATATCAACTCTGATTTAACAGATAATATCATTTAGAGTGAAATTTATTTTCAAAAACGCATTAGAGGAGAATATATATAAATCAGATGCAAATAAGGTGGCAAGTTAATATTTATGGCAAGCATAAGTAACTGAGGCTTGAGACATGTGATATGAACCCAAAATGCTTTTAAATGTAATTCTGAATATATGTGATCATCTTAAAGAATCATTAATTCTTTAAGATTATTTTTGTTCAACAATCATATACTTTCAGCATTTTAAAAAGGATAGACTTGGGAAACACAGTGAAAATTCTAATCAACCTAAGGCCACAAAATTATTGGTTTTTAATAGCTCATATTCAACACAGATTTTAAACTGTTCTCTATTTATGCAGAACTATAATTACTTTGCGTACATTGACACGGTTAAGGAGAATGACATCTCGCATTTGCACATGGTTTACCATGAACGAAACACTTTAGCTTTATTTAGTTGGGTTTCCTGATATTACCCACAAGGCTGAGTGGTTAGCCCTGCATCACAAATGGGAACATAAACCCAGCGAGGTTAGTTAAGTGGCCCATCCCATAGTGCACAGCTGCTCCATGGTGATGCAGGACTGGAACCACATCACTTAAATCCAGAGTTCTGGGGGTTTCATTTGTTTTTATTTTTGCGAAGTTGTCCATACTGCCTTTTCTCTTCTGCATTAAATTATAAAATCCCTCAAGGGCACCTATAGGACAAAGGAAAACTACCTAATAACCTCCTCGTAGTTCTCTTCAGTTATATTTTGACCAACTTCAATTCCTTCTGTAGGCAACAGACAAAGGCATCGTGATTTTCAGTCCATCGCTACACTCTTTCATTCTCTGCAATGACTCTTGACTTGTTTTGCATAAATCCACAGCCCTGTTTGACCTCTGTCTCCCATCTTCTCTTGCTCTGTTGTTGCTCACAGGGCCCCAGCCAGCTGCATCTCCTCTGGATTCCTTAACCAAATCAGGCACTTGTCACTTCATGCCTGTACAATGCAGTTCCGTGTTACAAAAATGTGCTTCCCTCCACCTTGCCGGGAAAACCTAGCTTCAGTGTTCCGGCCACAGGGTGCAATTCTCTGACGTCCTCACAGGCTGAGACCCCCTCTACTACTCCTCTGTGTAGAAAACAGACCCTTTTTTCAGAGCTCTTGTTTTGATTTGGAATTATTTACTGGTATGATGATCTGTTTGGGGTCTATCAGAAGGCACACTATACCAGGGAACAGGGAATCACCTCCATATTTTTATTTATTCTATCACTCGAGTGATAGAATTAACCCTTGCATAGTGCTTAACACACAGTAACCACTTAACTTACCCTCTCTGGGGCCAGGATAGTTTTCATTGCCTATACTGACTGCAAGCCAAGAGAGATGAAGTGCTTGCAAGAACTTGAAGGCTGACCAGAGCCATCTTTCTGTATGAGACGTGTCATTTTAAAATTGTGCATGTCATTGGAAAAAATAGTTAGGATTTATATAATTTGACCAGTTATGCATGCCTTTATCTTGTAATCTGTAATCCAATGACTACTTTCAAGATAACAATATCCAATACATTCTCCATTGTTAATTTCTAAACATCCTAACATCTATCATCCTAAAATCGTCCTAAAGTCACTGCCTACACCTGACTAGTGCTACTAACTCTGCTGCTATGCTGTTCAGAAACAGTGAACCTGTTAGTGGTCTCCATGCTGCTTTTTAAGGGAGGACACATTCCCAATTGTATGATACCAAGTTTCAAAACAAGATAAATAGGAAATTGGGCCAGGGATTTAGCTCAGCGGCACAAGCGCCTGCCTGATAAGCATGAGGTTGTGAGTTGGATATCCGGAACCACCCCCCCAATAAAAAGGTAATAGGAAATTAACAATGGTTAATGTATTGTGTGTTATCTTCAAAGTAGTTGCTCAGATTACAAGATATAGATATGCATAATTGATCAAACAATATAAGCACAAACCGTTTTTATCAATGACATTCACAATTTTAAAGAGATATGTCTCATACAAAAATACAGGACCAAAAATTAGAAATCTGTGCTCTGTTCCCAGTGATACTAGTTTCTACTTCCACGCCAATAAAATGGCTTTTATGGCCTAAACTTCAGTTTCTTTTACTTTAAAATAGGTGTGTGTAATCTTTAGTGTTGTATTTAACTCGCTGAGTTGTTTTGTAGATAAATAAGATTAAAAATGTAAATATTTTGACTGGATAGAAGCTCTTCGCATTTATTAGTTGAGCCTGTTACACAGATACAATTTCTTCTCCTGGAGGACTTTTAAATGAAAAAAGATACACTGATTTCCATAGATACAAAGACATCCCAAAGACATACACACAGTGTAGGAACAAATGCATTATTCATTGGCATTGTGGATTAGGTGGGTGGTCAGAAAGAGATCACATTTTTTTGTAAGAGATCTCCGCCCATTGGAACAGGAGAATGGCTTGAACCTACGTGTCATCCTCGCAGTGGCGGTAAGTAACGCCTGCAAGTCTCAGTAGGGTCCTATCTGTAAATTGCAGAAGGAGAGAGTGGGTAGAAGTGAAGAAATACTAATGATATTATGGTAGTGAAAATTTGACTATGAAAGGCTTTTGGAGAGAGTAATATGCCTTAGTAAAGCAAGGCAAGGCGTTAGCATTATCCAAGCACTTGGGTATTTAGCCAAAGGGCAGTCAAGAAGTTGTCAGGGAAGGCTGCCCAGAATAGCAAGGCAGGTATGAAGAATGACTTGAATAATGGTGGGGATAGGGCAGGTCTAGTCAGAGACCTGGCTCTGGAGGCCAGGGTGCCGCCAAGGGGAGGGCTGATTCCTATAGGGAAGCAAGACCCAGCCAAGGTACTGGGTGGTTCCCTTTCCCAGGAGCTAGAGTGACACCTGAAAGCTCTGGATTACAAGACAGAAGCAGCATCCAGGTGGGCAGAATGTGTTAAAGGATCCCAAGAACACTTAGAGATGTTTACTTTTGATTAGACGATATTAACTGGATTAATGGAGCCTTATGAATGGAGAATATACAGACACTAATTGCCCCTAAATTACAGTGGATTCCATTGGAATTGTGTATTCTCCTTCAAAAACCTCACCACCGCCCTCATCTTCTCCCTTCCTCGCTCCCTCCCCATACAATGCTAAAATGAATGTGTCATTGTGACTGAGATGAAAGACTTTGAAATTTATTTTCCACTTCCCTCCAAGCTCTCTTGTTTGCAAAATACAGAAGAATGTAGGTTACTAATCTAATTCTAGTTTATTTAAAACCAAAAACAAACAAACAAAAAAGTACTCTAGGGATTTGGGTTTCTGGAAAGCTTCTTCTCCAAGCCCTCATTCCTTTGCTTGGTTTCTCTACCACACCAATGACTTAAATTAGTAGTTCTCAAGGTTGATTGTGCATCAGAATCACTGGGAGATCCTGTTAAGACAGATTGCTGGGCCCACCCCAGCGTCTCCTCAGACTAGGTCTGAAGATAGTGCCCCAAATGTGCATTTCCAGTGAGTAACCCAGTAACACTGATGATTCTGTTCTCAGAGGCAGCCACAGAGCCATACCTTGAGAACCACTAAACTGGGCAAATGTCCAAGAACCTGGTCATAGGAAAGTGAGTTGAAACCTCAACTCTCTTTCCTAGGAGTCACATCTTCGTGGAGGATGAGATACAATCCCTCTGAACTGAAAATTTATTTCCTAAGTCAACAGTGCATATAATTTCCAGTTTTTTATAAAGCCTGTGGATGGCTGATGGGATCAATATGTTTTTGCTATGGCCTGAGAGTTGCAGAGGAAATTGGAGCTGGAGCAGTTCTTCCTGGGGACCCCACAATTTCTCCTTCACATAGGATTGCATGCTTGTCTTATCTGTTGGTTATTACTGTCCAGTAATTTTTGCACAACTCTGCACCTATCACACTTCCAGACCCTGAATATTCTGTCTTCCCTGAGGCCACCAATAGGTGTCTTGCCTGTTCTACTTTTATTTATAGACCACTTATGTGTCCAGCTGGTAAGGCCTGGGCTGCTTTAGCTAATGTCTTCAAAACATTGCAAAGCACTGGACACTGAGTCAACAGATTTGGGGTTTTAGTTCTGGCCTTGCCTCAGACTTACTGTGTGATGGTGGAAAAAAAAATACTTCAAGATCTGGTTAGGATTCTGCTCATCATTTAAAGGAGAAATTCTAGCTACCTTAGTAGTTATTACACTTTTGATGAAAATAAAATGAGCGGATCTCTTCCCAGAAAAAGTCACATGTTCACATAAATGTCACAACTTTGACTGTCTAAATAGTATACTATAGTATATTATTTACTATAATACTATACTATACTATACTATATCATATATAAATAATACATTAATAACAGATTTATCAAAGGCCAACTATATGCCAGGTACTATACAGAGCACTCTAGGTGTGTCACCATATTTAATCTTTTCAACAACCCAAAAAGGCAGTAAATCTCAGTTTCTATATTATAGAACTATGGCAGAGATAAAGGAAGGAATTCATCTCAGATTACCCTACTGCTGATAAGCAACAGAATGACAGAAGAAGTAGCCTTCACTGTCCTGGAGCTGATATATTGTCCTTTGGGCATATATGACCATGGGATATGAATCGACTCAGTTTAGGGTGATATTTTAAATCTTCTGCCTCCAAAGTCTTGAAACCTCCACACATGTACACTAAGTACTAACAAGCAAACATTGGAGAACTAACCCATGGTGCTCTCAAGGCCTCTGTGTATTAGAGGTGGTCACAAGCTTAGAATTTAAAGTGTATTTGGGGATCAAACTGAGCAAAGCAAGCCACCATAGAGTCACACTTCCCTCCGTGCATTTCTTGAAAATGAACGCCTTCTTATCATAGTTTCTAACCAGAGGCAGCTTCCTTTAAAGGCAAGGAAAAATAGCCCATCTCAGCATTGGCAGGTCAGCAATGTGACGAGATAAAGGGCAGCTCCTTAATGAAAACCACTCTGCCTCCTGCCAGCAAAGGAGTTTTCTTAGTCCTCTAACACCTCTTCCCAGATCAATGGCTTTTCATAAATGCACCAGGAGATCTTTGAACCACTAATGCTTCAGGGGCTGTTTAGGTTTGGAGTCAAACTGTTTAATATAACTCTCCTCCAAGTCTGACTCTATTGAAAGGTCTCAGGAAACAAAGCAGAGGCAAGTATAAAAAGCAGAACCACCATGGCCGAGTGACGTGCACCACCTTGGCCTCCTGTTTATATAAGCAAATTGGACCAGGCTGATTACATTCAAGAGGGGGAAGGAGGAATAGAGTGTCATGTGGGTCTTGGTGGAGGGTTGAGTGCAAAGGGATCAGATTAAATGTGCCTTTTGGTTGGAGTACAAGTCATTTGCTTGGGAAGTGGCTTCAGCAGCAGAGGAGATCTGCAGCAGATTATGTACTTCAATAAAAACTGCCTTGTGCCCAGGAAGTGTGGGCCAGACTTCTGCATATTCCTGAGAGAATGAATGCCACTTAATTAAAATACTTGGATAAACACTTAAGCTAAATTAGAATCTTTTTGGAAAGTATACGACTGTAAGCATCAAGAGATGTTGTATTGAAGGGCAGGCATTTCTCTGTCTAAAGCCCTATCCTGTACTTGTTCTTACAGAACCCACAGTAGGAATAATAATGAGGTGATGATACTAGTAGGCATTTCCTCTCCTAAATGTGTCTGGAAAGGCACTGTGCAATGTGTTTTACCTCACCTAACTATTATCAAGTAGGAAAATTGAAGCTCGGGGCAGGTAAACAATTCAGCCAATACCACGCCAATCTGTAATGGAAATCTCAATTATCTCTTACCCTTAACCACCATCCCATGTCTGTCTACCCATGTAGGCATGATCAGTAATCATCTAAAGTTTGTTCATTGGCTCCAAGAGGTCTGTGATTTGGTTATTTCTTGAGATCACTTTTAGACTTCAGGACCCTTAAGGGCCCGGGGGACATGCGATCCTCTCATCTTGCTTTTACCGCAGTACCTGGTATGACAGATGCCTGATTTATATTTTTTATTCTTTTGCTTTTGATTTTACATTGATTGGGGTCAAACTTTGGGACTTATCCATACTGTTTAATCTATATTTTGTTCTTAAAAGTCAACCAAAAAGTAGCTTCAGGGTTTGATATTTTGTTTTCTGATAATGATATTCATATAAACTCACAGCATAAGATATTGTTTTGGGCACCAAAATCATATAAAAATAAAAAGAATAAACCACTGGAGGTAAGAATCACTAACATTTTGGTATAGAAGCTGCTCCTTTTTTCCTTGTATGCATACACACTGAAGACATACTTTTGATAGAATCATGCTGGGCATGTTGTCTTATAGCCCAATTTTTTGCTAAAAGTATACAGTGAATATAATTCTGTGTCAGTAACTATAGATCTTCAGTAGTTTGTATAACTCAATTCTACAATGTTCCATTGTGGGTTGTGTGATAATCCACTTAACCCATAACCAGCAGACTGGGTTGGTCACTAATACTTGCTTGTCTCTACAAAAACGTAAGAAGTGATCCTGTACTAAACATTGTAGATTCCTGTTCTTGACCCAGTTTCTTGAAACTTCACACCCACACAATTGCTTGGATTGCACTGCTCCTAGAGATGGCAAAACACATTCATTGTCTGTTTCAGTATGATTCAGAGATTTGTATAACTCAGTTTTTAATATAAAAATTATACTATGTTATTTCCTTTAGAGTGTAAGAAGTCTTATAAGTGTTCATTTCTGATTCCATTCACCAGGATATTCTCGTCTACTGTCTTATGAACTCTCTCTTGTAGGGAGATAAATGTTGTCTATAAAATTGCTATGGACAGCCAATAAGTCTGGGGTCAAAGGTTAATGAATGCCAGCAACAGCACGGGGAGAGAAGGCCCACTGGCAATTTGAGAGACTAAAGAACAAGCCATTCTCTTTCCAAACTCAGGGCTTAAGTGTACCCTGGGCAATCACAAGTAGCTAAGCCTATGCTACGACCAAGGCAGGTACACAGCTCGAACGAGGGGAGAGTTTAGGCTGGTCGTGATGGATAATATAAAGTGCAAGCCCCAGGAGTCCTATTTATTATTTTCCATCAGCAAAATGAAGGCAATTTTTAGATTTAACTTTAGAAATTCTTTTATGAACCGTCACCATGGAGATAAAATTGGAAATTTTTCTCGGACCACATTGCTGTTAAATCATTTAATTACTTGTATATCATGACTCTAGGAGACCACTAGAGCTGTGTGCTGCTTCTTTTATTGGGAAGAGTTTGATCTCAGCCCCTACCGGATTTCTCACAGCAGAGGGCTTCAGGTTTCTACCAGGTGTGGAATGAGCTCCCTGGAGTCCCTGCAGCCCATCCCAAGAAAGGAATATGCGAAAGAATGAGACAAAAGAAGAGGAAGGACAACAAAAAATTTACTATGTGTTCCGGGGAAATGATTTTGAGTCTCTTTACTTCTTCTCTGGACCCAACTGATTTGGTCTTTTCCATATAACATTTATAAATTCCCCACAGGTTGGAGATATTAGAAGGACAGATTTAGTAGTTATGGCCTTCTGGGCTGAGACCAGAACTCAGGAGGCCAATTTGCCTTTTATAGGGCAAGAGCCATTTCTGAATTTACCCCTTCCCTTTTTTGAATAATAGTTTCTTTAAGATTCCAGATAGTTTCAAGATTTTTTTTTTTTTTAATTCTGTCTCCTAACTCTCTAGCTGATTGCAAAACTGTCTTCAGAAGGTTCTCTTCCTAACATCCTCCTCTGATTCTGGCACAAATTCTTAACAAAGGAGAATGGATCACTTCCGTTCCAACACTGTTCTGACCCACACTTCCACTTAGAACTGAAAAAAAAAAAAAAAACTAGCCCCAACAGAGAATAGTTTCTCAGAGAGTAATAATTGAATTTTACAAATAGATTTCTGCATCACAAGGCTTAGAGGTACGTGGAGCTTTATGATTCATAGTTATTCTGTAATCCCATGGCCCTATGAGGATTCTGCACACTTGCGCAACAACTGCTTCAAGGAGATCCTCAATTTTAGTTTGCAACTTTCCTTTCTGTCTTTTTCTTATTTTTTGTTTCTTTTCCCCCATTACTATTTTAATTTTTTTTTTCCAATACTACAATTGAATCCAGGAAAGCACACACTCTAGGAAAACCCTCTGCTACAGAGCTATATCCCAAACCTTTTTATTTAATGTTACTTTATCTACATATCTGTTTTTACAGTAGTAGGGGATTGAACCCAGGGATGATCTACTACTTAGCTACATGCTCGGTCATTTTTATTTTTGAGCCAGAGCCTTGCTAAGTCACCCAGGCTGACCTTCACCTTATGATGTCTCCTAAGTAGCTGGGATGATAGGTATATGCCACCAAATTCAAGTTCTTTTACTCTTCTTTAGAGACAAGCAAAGGGTTGGCACTTCCACTTGCTTTCAGTTTGCTTCTGGAGGATGCTATACATGCAACAGTTTAGGCGAGGCCCAGAGCCCAAGGTGTTGGTGTCACACTCCATTCCTACCAAGCACTGCTGGTTGCCTCCCTGTCCATCTGTGACAGCTCACATATGCTCCTGATACCATGCCACTGCTCTTGATACCAAGAACAAGCAGGATCTGGAGTAGTCATAGCTGAGTCAACTACGAAAGTCTCATAGTTGTTTCAGCAACTTCTGGAAAGTAAAAGTATATCCACGCTCACTGCCAGGTGAGAGGTTTTTGACTGGTAGCTTTTTCCCTCCTGTGTAAAGTTTACATGCTAATGTTAGTGAATTTATATCTGCCTGTAACCCACATTGGTGGCTCAATAAAATAAAAAGAACTGTCATCATTTCTTTTTCAAATGCCCGTCCATTTGTGCCATGAGCAGACTGGCCATCCTGGCATTTCTCCTATGTTAAACTCTCTGCTGTGTTCTCAATCTGTACTCAGGTGTTGGAATTAAGACCCTGATTCAGAGGCTTCAGAGCTGGGTGACTGCATATTCTTGACAAACCTTTTAGTCTTCCTGTTGGTTATTCATAAAAATCATTATGCCAACCACACAGCTGCTTTATTTTGGATTAGTAAAGTAGCATGCATGAAGTTCATAGCTTGTGATACACCCAACAGCAGCCAGCTGACAGTCACATTCTCCAACCAGTGCATGCAAATGTTTCTACTCAGAAGAGAAAACAATCCTTTCTCTTTCCCTACACTCAATCTCTCATCCCTTTCAAAAGATGCATCCAGCCTTATGATACTAATTCATTCCTCTTCTGAGAGCTGAGGAAAACAAAGTTGGAAATCTCCCCAACTGTCACACTCATACTCTTATTCCAACATTACTATCTCTGATGGTACCTTACTGGTAAGACTTTCAGTATGCAGCGAGTGGATGCAACAGAGTTCAAAAATTTAGGACAAAGAAGGAGGCAGGGGAAATATTAGAGAAGAATAAGAAAAGATAGCTGAGGATGGGAAGAAGAGAGATCAGAAGATAGAATGGAAGAGGAATGAGGAGGAGGAGGGTTATGCGAGTTTATGGGTCCCCTAGGCTCAGAGAAGCCATTGGAAAAAGTTTGCAGTGAGCCTCTTCTTAGTGTCTCCAGCCTAGATCTGTAGCTAAAGCAGACGATAAAGGCCTTTGAAGAGCTTAATCATTCTTTACATGAAAAATACACGTCTCTTTTCTTTGAATAAAGCCTTAAAAGAACACAATTCATCATTAGAAAAAATAAAGTAGTTTTTGCAGTAACAAAGGAAACCAGACCTCAAACCCACCAGTGCAACAGGGTTCACTTCTCAGGCTAAACTCAGAACCTCAGAGCAGAGCTCAGTATCTTCCTCAGTGTGTTGGCAAGTGAGCACTCATACCCCTCACCAGAACCATAGATGTCCAAAATGATAAAAAGATTAAAGTGTGGCTGACATATCAATGAATGCTTGAATCCAAGGTTATTCATGAATACACAGGAAAAGAGCATGTTTGGAAAATGGAAGTTAGCACTGCCCTGCCCTTAGTCACCTTTATAGGTACAAGGAACCTCAGTTTTACAGGCAGTGGTACTAGAAATAAAAACAGCACAGGACTCTGACCAAGATAATCAGGCATTTTTTGTACAATATTTGTTCACCTTTTGCTGCATTTGTCAAGCAATAAAAAAGGGCATTGTGCTGGGGGGGGGGGGGTTGTTCCCCAATGTTGCACTCAAGTGCATAAGCTTAGAGCACGTGAACAATTGCTTATTGGCTTGCTTCCTGCTCTCCTTGGAAAAAGTGTCAGGGCCCAAGCTGGAGAATTTCTTCTACCTCTCTATACCCATAGTTTCTTCTAAAAATATGGGGCCTGAAACCTTTTCCTGCACTTGCCTGCTACCCAAAACTCATTATATCTAATAAGATGCTTTTAGGCAGAAGTAGTAGAAATTGAGTTTCACCAAGCTTTCAATCCTTCATAGTTTTTGGCAGTAGGATCATTTTTGAACAAGAAAAACATGAGAAATAGATGGTAGGTATAAATTCAGTTTGCAAACATCAGTATCCAAGAACTGTGACATAAATTGTTTATAGCAATTCCTCCCTCATATCCACTTTCGTGTTCCACAAAACGTAAATTGCAGGCATTTGCAGGCCCCCGCCTCCTTTCCCAGGGCTGTGTCCAAGTTCAGGTTGTTTGGGTGGTGCTCAGGATAAGGATGGAAGCAAATGCATATCTTGTTCATAAGCCTTAAATCTGCCCACTTTGGTGTCCAAAAAGATGGCCCCTTCTCACTCAGTGGGCTTCTTCCTTGCAATACTTAAAGACACAATCATCCTGGTCCTTCCTTCCTTGTTCCTTAGATATGTTAGAAAGCTCTTGAAGACCATCTTTCAAGCAAGACCACTACACGCCACCCTGATTCCATTACTCTCAAGGCTCCTGCACCAGTACAGAGCCCAGGGAATGCTCAGAGGTCTTATGATCTCACTTTGCTCTACCTGATAGCAGGACCTGTGTCTCCTAGACCTCAGCTTCTGTCATTTCCCTTGCTCTGAACCACTCAGGCCCTGGGCTTCAGAGAGGGAAGTTAGAAAGGATCTGTTATCAAGGGTCCAGTTGTTTCTCAGGTTCCCTCATCATACTTTTTAATATTTTCCCTAGATGGAGAAATCTTGGAAACGATGGGGATTCCTAATTCTGCTGAGTTAGGTATACCCTGAGTATACCTGGAGATTGGTACTATCAGAGCATTCTACAATGATGGACAGACATGTCTAACGTGTGTGCTTTCCATCACGCACATGTATCTGATATGACAAGAGTCATGGAGAATGATTCATCATAATTTGCATAAGTTCAAATAGCCATATGTGGCTAGAGACTAGTATACTAGATAACATAGACTAGGTTTTTAAATTTAAGAACCAAGAATTAGTTGGGCATGGTGATGCATACCTATAATTCCAGCACCCTGGAGGCTGAGACAAGAGGATCATAAGTTCAAGCCTAGCCTGAGCAACTTAATAAGACACTGTCTCAAAATTAAAAATTAAACAGACTGGGGATGTAGTTTGGTGTAAAAGCTGTGGTTTCAATTCCCAGTACCTTCCCCCACAAAAGAATTAGTATCTTTTTGTTAAGCTGGCACAATCCATCCCTAGGGCATGGCCTGTGTCTTGTCTGCTGAGGTATAAGGGAGTGTGTCTACCCTGGAGGGGCAACATGGGCCGTGTCAGTTACTACTTCAAAATACAGTCCCACCATAAATACATAAAAGATCCTATTTTGCTGATCGAACCAGGAACAGCCTACAACCTGCACATTGCCTGAGTATTGCAGAATCTATGGAGGAAAGCACCTCTGAAGGATCCCAGGTATCCTGGAAACTATCTTTGGAAATCACTGAGCTAATTCTAGCTAGACTGCCGTCTGGTTCTGACTTGCTACAAGGTAGCCTTACACAGATGAAGACGGGATGGCCTCTCAGAGGGTCAGTGACTTTCTTTAAGCTACCCGGCTAATTTTTGCAGGGAAAATCTGAAAGCCAAGTCTACCACATTGTATTCAGAATTTATTCTTCTGTACTTCATTGTCTTCTGTAGAGCTTTAGCCCTCATGCTAGACTGTTCCATTTCTCCTGAAAATAATTATTTCCTGGAGAAAGGCACATATCTCCTGCTCCAGCCATGTGTGTGGCAGGGCATCCGCTAGTCACCAATGGAGAGGACACACCCCCTTACACTGGCATTTATAGGATGTTAGTAAAGACCTAAGGCAAAAATAGTTTCCACAACCACTACCCTCTCTGGCCTTCTCCGTCCTTCGTTCAATCCCTACATTCTTCGTTCATGCTTTTGGAAATGTTAAGGGTATTCTGAATTAGGAAAAAACCTCCCTCCCTCTCTTCCAACTTTTAGCCTAAGGGAGGAAGCTCAGTGTTTAAGTTAAATTAATTCAGGCTGCTGTAACAAATGAATTTAATATAATATATAATGACTCAACTGATTGAGGTTTATTTTTCTCTCAAATAAAGACCCGAGTGGGTGGTTTGCCTCCAAGTAACAGTGAAGAGACCAAACTCCCAAGCTTCTTTACCCAAGTAATGATTAAAAGCTCTACCACCTTCAGCAAGAGGCTTCCAGAAAGGTTCGAGGCTAAGCTTCTCTACAGCATGGAAGAGCAAGTTGGGAAAATGTTTTGGTCCAATCTAAATTCTCATAATATCCTCTCACATCTCCTTGTTCAGAGCTCAGCTATATGATTGTAATGCACTGTGAGGATGCCTGGGAAACGTAGTCTAGCATGAAAGTCACACTTTGTAAAATACAGCTAAGTCATTAGTCTTTCTAACCCTTATTAGGCTTACAGAGTGCATAAGAAATAAGGTAGTATCCACACAAAGCCACTGCTTTAAGTTAACCTCACTTTTCTCTTTCCTTCTAGGGAATCTTGCTTTAAAAAACAAATAAATTAACTTGGGACTTACTTAGTAATGACTTGTGCTATGGCGCCACCCACGACTGAATGTGAATCAAGGGATAGAGTCACATACTTGAGTTTCTTTCAGGAATTGTAACACTCATTTGCCTCCTCTGAAAAATTTCAACCCGTAGGTCTGAGGAAGGATGGTATTTGTGTCACCAAGAGATTTTCAGAATCAGTTGGAATAAGTTGACAAGGCCAAAAGATTCCAGCTCCTAAAGCCATGTCACATCGCCTCCCATCCCTTTACTGCAGCTAAAGTTCTCCTTTTCCAGCCTGAAATGTTTAGTCCTGTCGGCTGGCTTTCCTGCTATTGCCCAGCAACCCTGCACGACAGGAAGCAATTGGCCAGGCAAGCCTGGGAGTGGCTAGCTGTCAGTGAAGGGTGTTAAGGGCACCTCAGCAAGCAGAGGCAAAGCGCACTCTGATGACCTTGAGAAAGTCACTGCAGGAGAGCCCAGGAAGGCATATGCCAGCCTGCATATTCCTGGTACAAAGATGTAATAGAAACAGAAGAAAAAGAAATCCACCTATGAGACCCCTGCTTTCCTCTAGAAATAGCTAATCACCTTACCATCAGCATTAGTGGGGATATTTTTAATTCCTTAAGCAGAAAGATTGCAAAGCACTGAAAAGTGAAGAGCAAATCAGTAAGTCTGTTTTGCAGTTCACAACCCAACTCAGAGACAAGAGAGAGACAAAAGACAAAAAAAAAAAAAAAAAAAAAAAACACTCTAGTTTCCTTTTCTGGATGAATAATGGAGTAATAGAGTCATGTCCTCAGTTCTGATTTCTGGGCATAGAAATTTGTTCTTAACTGAACAGACCTGACTGTCTCTCAAGTGCTCATCTCAGTGGGCAAGCTGGCAGCCTCCTCTTCACCTTTCTGTCTGCAGAAATGCAGTGCCAAACCTGAACCCTCTCCACGGTTCAGTGGCTGGGCCGTGCCCGGGGCCCAGGATGGTGCTCTGGCAGCTGCGAGACTCATCTCCCCAGTACAGGTAGACTTGATTTTTATGTTGGTATCCTTTTCAGAACTGTTCTGCTGGGTTTGAGAAGATGTGCTCATTCAGAAAACTCAAGCTAAAAGGGGGTTGCACAGGCTTTGATTCATTCCCCTAAAGCACGAAGGGTTGCTGCTGACTTGAGTGTGCCTAAGTGTCACCTTGAGAGCTTGTTAGAAATGTGGGTTACAGAACCCAGTACCCAGTGCTCCTTGGCTTTTGACTCAATATTTTGGGGGTGAGGCCTGAGAATTTGCATTTCTATAAGCTTTCTGGGTATAAATGATGGAGGTAACTCTGGAACAGTGATATAAATAGGAAGCATACAGAATGCTAAGGGGTAGGTGGGAGATTGGTTTTGTTTTGAATTGCTTCTTAAAGATTTATGGGTACAACCATAACCTCACTCAGCAGTGGAATCTAGCAATCTTAGCAGCCTGTGTTTAAAAAGGTCTTTCTTTGTCCAGCTGGAATTTTCCTTCTGCAAATGCTCATTTCTCTTCCTTTGAGTCTCAGTGGCTCCAGGTTACTTCTCTGTGCTTTTTTTTTCTCATGGACAAAATTACCCTATTGACAAACTTATAGACAAACTTTCTGCAGTCACAGTCCTCGCAAGGCTGCTTAATCAAGCCTTTCTTGCCACCTTTCCTAGGGTAACTGGTGCCACGCATCCCTGTTGGTCATGTATTTCTTCGAGATATTTGGCCCTTTTGTCAGGCAACGGTATGTGGGAAGCAACTGCTGACCTTAAGAAACTGGCTGCAGATGTTGTGTGATTTGTCCTGTGGCAAATACATCTGGCATTTGTGCAATGAATGTTCCCCAAGCTGCCAGAGTAGCTGCTTTTCTTGCCTTAGACACTTCCTTTGGTGAAAGCTGGCACCACTTCCAGGACTATGTTTGCTCCTCCTTTTCCATTCCACGCCGTCGCTCTTCTTGGCTGGAACCCCAGGGCCCAGTGTGAACTGAGTTATTAGGGAAGGGGAAAGGATTGAGAAAGCCCAGAGTGGGGGTGCATGAGATGATTGCATTTCTGGAATCACGGATAATGCACAAAGCAGCTTGATCTACCTACCTCAAAGTAAAGACCATGCATGTTTCCTAGTCAAGACCTGCTTGTCTATGTCACAGTTTTGCCTAACTTCTCGCTGGGGCAAAATAATTTGAACCATAGAGCAGATGTTGTGTGATTTATAGGTACATAGAGCAATGGTGACTTCAAAGGTAAATTTCATGAGAAGTCACACAGAAGGCACTGAATTTGTTTGAATAATAATAGTATAAGAGATAGCCCTACTTGAATATGTAGAGTACCTGTCATCAAGAAATCTTGGGTTCTACAGTGATAACTTATCTCACAAGGGGAAGCACAGTGTAGAATTTAGAGACAGACAGAGCTGGCTTCAAGGCCCATGTGAACTGTATGACCTGGGCCAGTGACTTATGGTTTCCAGGAATTAAAATAATCCTATGTGGGAAAAGTGTACAAGAAGTAACATTTATGGAGCATTTACTGTGTTTTAACATAGTGCTTTACATAATTTTTCAATTGAGAAACATCACACTGAGTGTATGAAGTATATACTTTTTTGTCAGTTCTATTTTGTCAGTTCTATTAGATAAAAGAACCATGGTACAGGCCAGGAATTTAGCTCAGCAGCACAAATGCCTGCCTGGCAAGCGTGAGGTGGTGAGTTTGATCCCCCGTACCAAAACAAAAAAAGAACCAGGGTACAGAGAAGGGCAGAATCTGTGACTTTTAACTTGTCCTTCATACCAAGTCCCCTATATTAGCAAGTATTAAATGAGATATGCATGCAAGGAGCTTGGCACAGATAACCTCCAGTGCTCAGTAAATGATAATTACATGTGTTCTGTATGTCAAGTAGAGGGTCCATCCCAAATAGAGTGATTTCTCAACTCATCAGAATGGACACACGCAGTGAAGAATGGAGGTATTAGCAGTTTTGCTAAGTTTGCTTGTTACTTTTCTTTTCCTCAAAATGCTGTTTGGATCGGTATTGTTTACTCCCCTGTAATCAGTGTGATACTCAGTTGCTAGACATTTTATCTACTAGGTTGTCTTGATTTCTGTAGCAGAAATGCCACATGTCTGTCACATAGCTTCTTTTTTATTAACCTACACTTCCTGATGCCGGGACTATATTTGTGGCTCTGTACTCTCAAGACCTCACCAAGAAACCCTTGCCTGCTGACTGGCTGGTTTTCTTATTCATTACTCAACCCAAGATGTGGGGATTTGTCTTAGAGCCTCAGAACTAGACAGTTAAATCATAATCATAGGATATCGGCTCCTCCAAACTTTGTGGACACAATTCCTGACTTACTGGCTTTCTTGGTTTCCTGTTGGGGCTCACTGCCCCTTGTGAGGCAAGTGAGGGAGACTTGGCAGAGAGGAAAGGAGAAAGGCAGAAAGAGTAGAGGAACAAGGGAAAGAAAAAGAAAGAATATGGAAAGCAACATGCTTGACAGAAGTACAAACATTTTAGAATGGAAGATCCTTTGGGAGTAACTATTTCAGTGTCTTCATTTTAATGACAAGGTTAGAAAGTTCCCGAGAGGTTAATTGCACAAAGTTGTACAGCTGTGGATTAGGTGTCACTTTGGGGCAAGGCTGCAGAAGCTTTTCTCAGCTGGTCCGTGCTTGTGTGAACTAGTGTATATCGACACAGTGGTTTTTGGAAATCCATTGCCAACTGGATCCAGGAACTCAGAAATTCCAGCATTTACAGAGACACCCACAGCCATTAACACACACCTGCAGGAGCTTTCCTGCTGGGTACAGGGTCACCAGCCTGCTCTGAGTCTACTCTTGCAAGAGCCTTTATGTCTTGAGCATTAGAACAGCCACTGGGGGAGGGGAAGGACAATAGTCCTGTGACCAGGAGACGAGCCAGACCTGCTCTTGTTTTGCTCTTTCCTAACACACAGAAAAGCCACCCTGGGCCAAATGTATCATCTCATTGGGGCCTTTGTGTTTTGTTCAGTTAGTTGATTTGTAATTTATTTTTGTACGGATGGGAGATTATCATCCATGACCAGATTTTGCTTTTTGATCTCTGAAGAAGTTTTGTTCTATAACGAAGTTACCACAGGCTTCTGAGGTTGCTTCTTAACGCTCCTGAAACTCTCTGCTTTCTCTGTCCTGTTTCTTTTGCTTCCCCTTGGCCCCATGGACTGAGAACACTGTTTTGCAGCTCAGAGGAAGAAAACAAAGCATGTGTGTCCATCTGCATGAGGGAAGTTGGCTCCGCATCCATCTTGACCTGTTACCTTTTAGTCTGCTGAGGCTTTAGCCAAAGGAAAGCTCAGGCTATCAGTGTATTTTTTTCCTCTTCCATTTCACCACCCTCTTCCCTAGATCTTGGCTCTACTCAAGTGTATACTGATTTTACATTCCATGGACCTAGGTCCAGGCTCTGACCAGAGTGGGGTCAGCTAATTTATTAGGTATTGCTGAAGAAGGAGAGGAAGAACTCAGGAGAACAGAGAGAGGGGTCCTCTAAGCAAATGACAGGATGAATATATATGTATGATGGCAGGTGATGCTGCCATATAAAATTATCTTCTTGAGTCACTCACTAATATTATGTTATTATGTCACATTGCATAGTATGTCATAAAGATTATGGTCGCTTCATGAATGTGTCTAAAATGTTAGATATCAAGATTAAAAGCATAACTCTGTTCCCTTACATCCTCTCTCTCTCCTTCCCCTTCCTCTTTCCTTCTGCCCTTCTCTTTCTTCCCTTCTCCCTTCCTGTCCTTCTCAATGGAATGCTCTCTATAATCCAAGTACTATTAGTAGGCATGCTCCCTGGTTTTCAGGCTGCACTTTATGAACTTTTATTCTTTTTCCTGCATTCACTTAATGTACTCACTATTGTGTCCGGGGTCTATTGCATGAACAATATAACAGAGTCCTCTTCTCATGGAGCCGATGGTCCCGAGGCAGAAGTAAAAATAAGGGAATAATATATAAACACTGTTTGAGATAAGCAACATGAGAAAATAGAAAAGGAAAAATGTGCAGAAATCATAACATATCATGTATAACTTTACATTTGGAGATTTTTCTGAGATGTGAACTTTTGAGCCAGAGTCCTAAGGAGAAAGAGCCAGCCTTGCTCAAAATATATTTGCTCACCAAAGGAGTGCCGAGAGCCCTGGCTGCCCTGGGCCACCTATTTGGTCTTTGGTCGGGGTTTAATTCCACACGCATCTTCACCTCAGAATAGGTGCAAGAGGCAGAGGTCAAGCAGCTGCTGAGACGGAGTAACCCAATCTCGGGCACAAGTCAGCCTTTAATAAGCGGCTAGGTAGCCCTTTGAAAAGCGAAACCTGTGGTCAGGTCGTACAGCACCACAGTCTCAAGTTTCAGTTTTAATTATGGAGCCAAAGAGATGTCCCTGCCTGGATCCTATTTTGCTAAAACTTCAGCTTCCTTGGGAGGAGCGCTTCCTGTCTCTGATCCGGAGGCCCTAGGATGCTTACCTCACGAAGATCCTGGCTGCCCCCCAGTCACTGCTCAACATGGGCCTTGGGTGTAACAGGCTCACGTGATGGTACAGTTGAAGCAGAAACTTGCTGTGTGAGTGGATGACAAAAATGAGAGGTGAAGACTGGGTCAGAGCTTATTGGAGTTCACATCTCTGGCCATAGCTCCAATTATGACATCACGGTAGGATGGGGCAGCTTTCAAGGCTAGGGGCACAAAGAGAGCTTGCCTCTCCCCACACATCTAACAAAATCTCTCTTAGGTAGAGCAAAGCAGTAAGGACATAAGCAGTGCCAATGAAAGCTCCCTGTTGATAGCTCCCAATACTGATACTGAGTTGAGCAGTTGGCATGCCTTATTTTCTTAACGCACTCAACATTTTATTCTATAGGAAGTATGAATTGAGAATATCCCTTATCTGAAGTGCTCCCGAGTGTCAGAGTGGTACAGATTTTGAATTTTCTTTTTTTAGATTTTGGAATATTTCTCTAATGAAATATCTTGAGAATGAGACCCAAGTTTGAATACAGAAGTCATTTATATTTCATATCCACCTTATACACTTAGCTGGAATGGAACTTTAAGCAGTATTTTTAGTGTATCTGCAGCTTGGCTGTGACTTGTCACACAAGGACAAATATTCAATTTTCCACTTCTAGCATCATAGGGACATTCAAAAAACTTCAGGTATCGGACCATTTGGGATTTCAGATACTAGGATTAGAGATGTCCAACCTGTAGTACTCTCTCCATTTTAGAGATGCAAAAAGTAAGACTCAAGAGAAGAAACTTGTCCAACATCATGTGATTGGTAGACAATGGCCAGGACTCATTGGTATGACACAAGCGTTTGTAACCCTCACAACTTGGCTTTGCTGCTTCTTGGCATAGGCTTCTAACCTAGCATAGGATAAATTGAAGGAGAAGCCTTACCTTCCTGCAGGTGTATTCTGAAGGCATTGTAAAGACATTTGATATGAGCAACTTTCCAAAATAAGCCCAGTAGTTAATGGTTTAATGGGTGAATGCTGGCATGGGGATAGAGTGGGTTAGCAGCAAGAGGGAGAGACATGAACAGAGAATAATTCCCAAGGCTGGATCTTTATTTGATTCTAGTAAGTCTTAACAAGGTCCCTAATTAAACCTAGACTTTAGCAGACCTCCACATTTACAGGTTTCCAGACTGGGAGAGAAAGAAAGAAACTTGAAATCCTGGAACTGAGCTTAGTCCCAGTGGCCTTCCATTCAGTGGGGGTTGGGGGTGGGGTGCAAGGCTTGTGAGATTAAGCCCCACACTCTGAGCAAAATACTCCTGCCCAGACAGAGCAACCAAGAGTCCCGACTCCCACCAGCACTGGCCTCATCTCCTCAGGAGTGACCTCTTCCCAAAGTTCCTAAAAAGGAGATCTCAGATACAGATCCCAGGCCAGCAGAGCTTTCTGTCCCTTTTCATGATGATCAAAAAAAGAAGTCCTCCTGGACTCATTTCCCAGGCAAGAAAGTGCTCTTTCCCAAAAAAATAGCTTCCACCAGTAATGAATAAGTTACTGTTTATATCTACCACTTAGTAGGTAATAGGTAATATTTATAATATATCAAGGCATTAAAAATCTAAAATAACATTAACATTGGTTCCTAACACCTAGTTTTGAAAAAAGAACATTAACCTGCCCTTGACATTTCCTATGTAGAGTGAAAGAATGAAATTTTTGTCCAAGTGGGCAGCAGTAATCATGGCATTTCCCCAGAATCATATTCTTTATTTCCTACACATGCAAAAGAAGCACTAACTTTTCTACTGGCAAAAACAGCTGCAGCCCATTTGCTGACAATAGCCAGGAGTAACTCTGAGAGTGTGGTTGGGTTTTTTCCCCTTCCCTTTGACCTGATGTACATAAAGGTAGATTTTAGGATGTGTGAAACCTTTAACTCTGACAGGGGGACCTCCCCCGGGCACATGGCAGTCCTGAGTGAATGGGATGGTGCATTCCTCAGTCTCACCTCCTCAGGGGTCTCCAAGACATCACTGAAAGTCTGACCTCACTCTTTGTACAGCTCCCTCCTCCATAAATCACCCTCCTCACCATCTTTGCAAGCTACAGAGGAGTCAAGCTGCCTATTTGTAGGAGGGTGTCATCTGGCCTGGAAGACAATGAACCAGAGGCTTAGCACCTGGACCTATTCTAGAAGCCATAAGTAATGGGGTCTTAATTGTGGCCACCCCACCAAATGAAATCGTTGCGTAGTTTGGCTCCTCCGTAGACCAGAGACAGGTGGTCTAGAATCAAACACACTTGCAACTTCACAGTTCCCAAAAGTTTGTGAGAAGCATTTGGAACTGAAGTGGATGATGTCATTTCTGGGATGCTGGATCTTCGACCAGGCTGGGACTCAGAAGCAACCCAGGGTCCCAGAGTGGGTGCTGAAGCAGGTTTGGTTACAGCTTTGGCCCATATGGATGTAGAGTGTTCAGTGGACTTCGCTTCCCTGAGCGTGTTTCTTTTTCTGGAAATAATTAGACTCACATTTCTCATCTCACCAGGTCACTGGGAGAATCAAATGACACAGACTACAAGAAGGCACTTCCTACACTGTAAGATGCTCTAAAAATAAAAGGCATCATTTTCTAATGGAGATGAATCTCAGTTCACAAATTCGGTTTTACAAACTCAGGAATGAATTTTAGTCTACATCATATTGGCAACTTAATTTCTATTTCAAGACCTATCCAGGGTTGCCAGAATCAGCAACTAAAAATATATGGCATCTAGTACCCATCCATCAGGCCACTAGGAATGCATGGTAGGAATTGCTTTGGTTCCACCCTGGGTCTGGGTCATAGTTCTAGGGACTTGAGCAGGGTTGAAGTAAAGTATCCACTGAAAATAGATGAAAAAACAATAGTTCAAAATATATTCCAGCCATAATTCAAGCTATGTTTATTTGGTACATAAGTATACCCTATATGGTAGTATTATTAAAGTATTTTTTCCGGTCTTTTCCTGTTCTAGTCTTATAATTTTGAGTTAGACACGTACTTTATCATGCCTGATGTCTTTACATAAAATAAACACTCAGTGCATCTTTGCTGAACTTGTTTTGGTGGCTTAGGGTTACTTAGTGTGCTGCTAGGGTAAAAATATCTCTGAGCTGCAAGGCTGTTGCTATCTGGATTCTAAACACCTTTCCAGAAATGTGGGTGCTCTTGGTGTCAACAGCAGACCAAACACTTCTTTCCTGCTTTCCTAAAGGTCTGCTGTTCATTGGCGTAAGTATGTGGCTGGGGCTAAGAAGCCTGGCAAAGAAAGGCAACCTGGAAAAGACTTGGTGGCTGCACAGAATGCTTGCTCTTTGGCAGGAGGGAAAGGTATGTGTAAATGGATTCCCCCATGTGACATTTGGCATCGTTTCCAACTAATGACATCTTTCCAAAAGACTTACAGAGCTTGTCTGCTGATTCCACCAAGTTATGATCACCCAGAGACACAGCTATATGGGTTCTGGAAAGTGAATTATCAGGTTGTTGGTCTCCAAAGGTGCGGGAGAGTATGTGAATGCAGAATAAAAATTTCAAGAAGAGAAAAGCCATCTCCTCGTTTAATACCTTTCAAGGACCTTTTGTACTTGCCATGTGCTCTAAGGTGATTTCTTTTTCCTCGTTAACCTTTCCTGGTTTCGTTAAAGAGGGCAGCAAGTTCTGCTCATATTGACATGTAACCTTGGGTGAAGAAAAGTCAAGCCACCTTTGTGCAGATCCCAGCTCAGCCCACTTACCAGCTCTGTGACCTCCTATGAGTTAGTTACTCTCTGAACTCATTTCCTCCTCAGGTCAGTGCAAATAATAACAGCACATAAATGCATTCACCAGGAGATGGTTGTAAGGGTTATATGAGAAAGTATGCTAAGCTGTTTGCTGCAGTACCTGGCTTATAATAAGGACCTGGTGAATTGTTGGTAATATTGTTTTTGGAGTAATATATCTTCTAGGCAAAGGAAGGACAAGAATATTTCCTAATTAGGAAAGGGAAGGGAAGGCCCAGGGAGACCAAGTGACTTGTGCAGACTCACAGGGGAAGTCAGTAGCTGAGCTGAGCATGCCTCCTTTAATACTAGGTACATCTCTGCAGGGATGGTCCTTGGCTCATCACCCAGAAGCTTGTGGATTTCTCTGTCTCCTTCCACATGCCAGCTCATTGTAACACCCTCTTCCCAATACTCCGCTGCTCTGTATGGCCAGCAAAATCAGGCTTCATTCTCCATATGTTCTTCCTTGTTCTTTGAGTTTTAAAGGGAAAAGGTGTGCTTGTATATGTACACTCACACACACGTGCGTGCTTGTGTATGTGCAAGCACATTTGGAAGGGCCATCTTCAGCTCTGATAAACCTTGAAAGAAGAGGAATCAGGAGAGTTAAAATTACATCAGAGAGTTAAGCAGACAGGCCGTAGTGTATGTGTTAGGCAAACTACATAGACTGGCCCCAAATATACTTTCAGGTACACATATGAACACACCAGTATCATGTAAACATATTTGCATACCTATCCATAGACCACGGACACACACTACTTAATGTCATTTTGAGTCTATTATGTTTGGACCAGAATGTGTAGAATGAGAGGCCAGAGAGCAGTCTAGCGTCCCATTCTTTTATCCTTCAGGATCCAAGAAGGACCCCTGGTATTGTCAGTAAATCTTGACAGCAGAATAGGAGAATATCTAAAATTCTGAGATCTGGGGTGCACAGATTGCAGGTGGGGTGGGGTGGACAGAGCTGTGAGACAGAGATAGCATGACACTCCCATGTGTATCCACTTACTCTGCCAGGAGAAGACAGCTGAGAAGGCCAAGACAATTGGCTCCAGCCCCCGGGCAACAGGAGCATGTGGGTAGGAGGCACTAGGGGATCCTGGCAGAGCAAGCTCTCACTTAGGGGGACTTTAATAGAGAAACTCAAGTGGAATGAGGAACTAGATTTTCTCTCATTGGATTTTAAAATTCTGTTTCTAATAGTAAACATCAGACTGTCATCAGCTCTTTGTACTGAGAGAGCCAGGAGTATGTGTGTGTGTGTAAGAAAGAGACTTTAAATTTTAATTGGTCTGCAGTGAAAGATTTAACTGTTTAAAAAACACAACGCTGTCAGTCCCAGACCACAACTTATGTGCTAATGTGGGAGGCTAGGGGATAGTGAAGAAAGAAGGAGGGAGAGGAAGCTTCCTAATGGGTCCTGGGAAGAAGGGGGTGTTGTTAGGAATCATCCGTGTAGACAGTCAAATACAAGTCAGAGCTAACTCTCTAGTGGTCCCATCTCTTCAGTGAGGAAGCTAATGTTTGCTACCCTTACTTTTAAGACTATCCTGTAAATGAAGCAGATTATTAGAAAAGAGAATGCCAAATTGATTGAAGGTGCACTATAGGCCCAGCTTCAGAAGATGACCTGGCTATTGTGGGGAAGACCCTGAAATACTCTAACACAGGAGATGCCATAGGGACCAGCCACAACCCCTTCAGAGGATGATTGTCTTCTTGCTAGTCTTCCTCCTCCACCTTGCTGATGGACCCTGGAAAGGCTAGGAATGGACCTGCCTTGTCCACTGTGATGCTCACAGGCATAGCAGAGTGCCTGACAATGAAGAGATGTCAGTAGATGCCTGTTGAATTTTCAGGGATGTATAGACCATAAGTTCTGTGGCCCCAATGAGATCTGTTTGAGGCACTATGCCATGTGTTTGCTAAGTCTGTATTTCAAGCCCCCTTGTACAACCCTACTTGTAAAGGTGGCTATGCCCTCTTGAGGGTCAAGGACTATGTCTGCCCTGCTGGTGACTGATGTGTAATTCTAGAACAGTGCCCAGAATATAGTAGATAGAGTGAGTACTTGAATGAATGAGTGAATAAATGTTAGTTATATCTTCTCATATCCAGATTATCTAGCTGAAGAATGAAACCTGGGATATACAAACAGGTGATATCATGAATGCCATTTGTAAAGCTATTGTACATTGATTGAATGAGCTGAATGTGACGTCTCTGCCCTTATTCAACATCCTGGAATGAACATCTGGGAAGTTACTGGTGGTGTTGGTACTGATGCTAGTGATGATGGTGATGATGGTGATGATGGTGATAATGGTTGTAATGTTTACCATTAAGCTTACCATATGCCAAGACCTGTCCTGCATGTTACATGTATCATCTTATTGAACCCTCATAGGCATTCTGTAGTATAGATATTGCATTCTCCATTTTATTGAAACTGAAGTTTAGAGGCTATCTTAGCTCAGGGTACTGTAACAGCCACAACCAGGATATCTTAAAATAGGCATTTCTTTTTAACAGTTCTGGAGGCTAGATGTGTGAGATGAGGGTGCCAGCATGGTTAAGTTCTAGTGAAGGCCTTTCCTGGCTCCCAGAGGGTCAGTGTCTTGCTGTGTCCTCACATGGCCGAGAGGGAGAACAAAAACACTCTAGTTTCTTCTCTTAAAGGCATTCATCCACCATGAGGACACCACCTCATGGCCTCATCTGCGCCTCATTACTAGAGGCCCCACCTCTAATTACCATCAGCTGAGAGCTGAGTTTCAACATCTGCAGGGATCACGATCATGCATAGTCCACCTGTCCAAGCTACCTAGCTGGGGTGGTGTAGAGGCAGTGCTAGATGCTAATCTGTTTAACTGTCTGCAGAACCTGACTCCTACCACTGCATGGGGATGAGCACTATCAGACCCAAGCTGCTGAAGGAGGCACAGAGTGCTCAGTAAAAGCAGATGAAGAAAAACAAATTGTAGGGAGTCTATTATGGTTGATCTTAAAAGCCTCACAATGACCTTACTTTCTCCAGGGGACATTCTGAAAGCCTGTGATTTATCATCGCTCCCTGACTCCAGGGAGATGTTGAGGCAGCCAGTCCTTCCCCTACCTGTGCCTCAGGGCAAAGCTGGTCCCAGCCCAGCAGGAACTCAGGAAGGAGCCATTTCTATTCACTTTTACTTCTCTAAGATGCACTGAAAATTAGCCCTTGGTGTTTTTTCCCTCTAGGCATATCATGGGCTTCTAACCAAAACGCCTTTCAATTAATGGACTCAGAATAGCACCCATGAAGAAAATTAGAAACAGATAAGAAAAGAATGGACCTTGTGCTTAAGGCAGAGGAAAGGATAATTCTTGGATTATGCTGATGATTTACCAATGTTTTCCTAACGTGAGAATCAGTCAGCAGGGGCCTGGGTTTTTTACAAGGGAGGAACCTCTTCCAGACAGCTCAATCCACAACAGCCCCCATAAATCCCCACACCCCCAATTCCAGTGAGAAGGCTGACTTCTCCAGAGTCACTGTGTCAAAGCCTGTTTAGCTGTTTCTTTCTTATCAGCCGCAACCCCAACATTAGTTCATGCTTGGAATGCGAAGCCATTTCATATTTATCCTTGTTGTATCTGGCAAAGAGCCTTTAAAAAAAAAAAAAGAGTCCCGTGGTAGTGCTGTTCTGTTCTTATATCTTTATAGTTTCTTAAATTGATTTGACAGAGCAATCATTGACTGCTGTTGGACCAAATTTTACTCTCAGCAGCCCCCTGGGGGAGTAGACAGGTCCAAATAGCATACCTTTTTGGTTCTGATTCTGCCCTGAGCATATGTGTGCCCACCTTGGCCATAAGCTCTGGATCAAAGCTTGCTGAAGGCATCTGTTGGGTGGGAACCTATAAAAAGAGTCAGGATATCTGGGGAACCATTAAGAATGGCTTATAGAACATTCTAGAAGCAGAATGGCTTATAGAACATTCTAGAAGTTTCTACAAGCCACTGGAAGGTTCAGAGATGCACCAAGTAACTGGCCTGCCTAGAAGCTAAGGTCTGTATTCCATAAGCTTCATATAAGTCAAAAGGGTCTTAATCCAAGGCACTGTGACAACTTGAAATGATAAACAAATTTGAGTGTGTGCAAGCACACACTGAATTTTCTTGGAAAAAGTTCTATAGATTTTAGTAGGTAGACAAATGGGTTTTTGACCCCAATCACTAAAAAGCTCTGAGCAGAAGTCACCTTGCCTGAGGTGATTTCTAGTGAGTCTCAGACTTATTGTAACCAGTCATATGCTTATTTTCATGTGGCTAAAACATATATAACTAGTATGTCAAGCTGATGATTTCACAGATACTGCAGGTCAAGGCAAGGCTAACATAGATATCTAAGGCAAAACAGTCAAGTTATTTGTGGATAAAGATAAAATGAGTAGTACCATACAAGTTCTGTGCATCTATGCAAAATTCATTAATGGTGAAAAAAGATTAAAGTTAGGGAATATTTGGATAAAGGAAGAAAAATGTGGACTAATCCAGGCCTTATCACCTCTTATTCTAATTTTTGAGAAGTCTCTAAATTAGGCCCCTTGATTTTAGTCTTCTTCATTACTAGTTGTCTGAACACTATTGCCATTCCAGTACCTACTCCAGTAATTCGATCCTCCTGCTCTAAAACACAGCATGGCTTCTTGTGGCCATCACACTCCTCTAACTTTTTATGCCCACCTTCCACCTAACATTATCCCCATGAGTTCCTAATTCTGAAACTCTCCTCCTGCCAGACCATTCTTTCCAATTCCCCCAATTCCCCAGATTCCATATTCATTTTCACCTCATTACTTTTCTGACTGATAACCCGATACCCCTAGCTTCATATTCCTCTCTTGAGCACCCTTAGACTGACCTCAAGTCTAAAAATCAGCTGAGCTCCCAGCCACAGCTGCCTGCTCTGGAGTGTTGCTGCTCTGCAGTTCTTCACGTTGGAAAACAAAGAAAAGGGGACTTTCAGCCAGTCACCACTTCACTTGGCACCAGTAAGCCTAGGCCAAGAAAGGAGGTAGAGCCCCAGTCTAAAACTTCCCTTTTGACTCCTTGAAACTGTTGACAAAATAAGATAAGTTTGGGATTAATCATTGCAAAACAAATGAGATAAATTCCCGGGTTCCAGAGATATTAACTCCTTGGGCCTCATCCAGTTTAGGTTATCAAAACCAAGAATTGTTCATTTTTCACAGTTTATGAGGTTTATCTATGGCCTGTCATAAGATGCTGACAGAAACGTGAAATTGGTCTGTGTCTAGTCCATCTCACTTTCTCATTCCCATTCTTATAACAAGTTGAAATGTTCCATTGTAAACACTTAAGGAGAAAAGAAAATAGAGACAAGAGCACCATCTGTGCTACACCCTTTACAGTTATTTGGCACTTTTATCTAAATCTTTTGACTGTTAAAATCAAACTGGAAAGATAGGGACTTCTTAAGAAAAGTGAATTTTAAAAGTGTCTTAGTTGAGGAAACTTATAGAAAATTAATGTGGAGATAGCTTGAGAACTATATTTTCTCAGGATAAAGTGAAAAAGACACTTGTTCAAAGCTGAAGGTGAGCTGGGTACGAGGTATAAGAAGACTTTTTTTGTTTGTGTCTGTGTTTGTGTTTGTGTTTTTCTGAAAGGGTCACCTGAGATGTTTCTTCATTTGCTCTCCATCAAACATTCATGGGAAAAAGAAAAAAGAAAAAGAAAACCAGCAAAAAACAGCAAGCCATTAGATCAATGTGAAAGTAGTTAGAAATGTGAATGGTTCCAAGTACTTGCACAAAGCCTTTTTTATTTTTCAGTTGAATGGGATTATTTATGTCCCTCTGACATAACACAACTTTCCTAACAAATAAGATGAGAAAATAATAAACTTATTAATGGGCACCACTCACTATAGAATCCACTAAAAGAGGTTTCTTGAACAACTGAAATGAGAGATTAAGCAAAGTTATCAAGTGTTCTTTTAAAATGAAAAGGTCTAATAATAAGCACCGAGATTATCAACTGTGATTATTGAACAGCCAGCCCATCCGTGTTTATCAGAGGCTTGCTGTATGCTCAGGGTTGTTATGACTGGCAGGTGGGTGTCTTTATTTTTGCGCCTGTTTCTAGTAAAGTAATTTCTGGCCATTCCTTAATGAGCTTTAATCTCATGCCCTGACTTCTAATAGTATTAAATTTTTGTTATTGGTTCATACCTAAAATTGGTTTTGATGTCGTTATAGTTTTTAGACTGTGGAACATTTTCCGTGACTCCATGACTCTTTGTTTCTTTGTGGAATTCTGAATTGTAGACCTAAACATTACTTCATCTAAAACAAGATGCCAATTCTGAAAGGGTCGTGTTAACACCTTTTACAGGTTTGGGGGTTTTTAACTAATTTTTTTGGTAAAGCAAAACATACACATGTCTCATAGTTCCCATATTGCCCCAGGCCAGCAGTGGGGAGACAGTATTACTAGGGGCTAGGGTCATAGGCTGTGTAGCCAGACCATCCAGATTTAAATTTCTCCTTTTCATTGTATGTGCGACCTTTGGCAACTTACTTTACCCCTAGAGTCTTAACTTGCCCCATAGCACTGCTAGAATTAAATGAATTAATACATTGATTAATACATAACTGGCCCATATTCATCTCTGTTAGCTGCTATTATTCCAGCCTGCCTGGTAGCATTTGGTGTTATCATTTATTTTTTCTATGCAGCAATCTGGAAATATCTTATAACTTAATAATTATCACAGCATTTGCTGATTTTTTCAAATGATGAAGAATGCCCCCCCTTGACCAGTTCTATAGATGGGTGGAGATATCCTGGCCCCAAAAGGAAAATTCATGGGGGTCCATCAGTCTGTTTTCCACACCCCTTCATTTGCTTTTATCTGCTCCAACCCATGAGCTGCAAGGATATCCAGCGCAAGCTCAGTAAGCAGGCCCGTGCAGCCCAGCAGGTCCTCTCTTGTGTGGCTCTGTGCCCACAGGTGGGCGTAGGAGCTGTATCTGCACTCACAGAGTCTGGCCTTAGGGGCGGAGCCAGGGCTCCTTTTGTGAGGTCTGTAACTGTGCCTCCTCTACCCACACTCCTGCCACATGACAGGTTGAAGCAGTGGTTAACATTTTTGTGCCTCCTCTGTAGACCCCCGGCATTGTCCAGTGTTTGTGGGAGATAAAACTGGAAGTTCAGTGGTGGGTCTTCTAAATCATCTGTTTCAGATGAGTTTTACCAGCCATGAGGACATCACTGCAGTCTCCATCTGCCTGATTCATGCTGGTCTGGAAAAGGATGAGTGTACAACTGATTATCACACAGCACCCCCAAAGTACTTACATCATGCTCTGGGTAGCTATCATGTTCTATTTGATCCAACAGCCTTATGAGATGGGAGTGATTAGTATTATTTATCAGATCAGAAAACTAGACTAAGAAAAATGAAGCCAGCAGCACAGAGTAGAGTGTCATGACTTCAAATGCAGGACTCAAATGTAGGTCTTGCTGACTCGAGAGCCAGGAGTCATGTGTTCCTCCCTAGAGCCTCACATATTTGGACGCTCAACCAGTACCTCCTGGAAGACTCATTAAAATCCAGATTCCTGGGCTCTCTCCCAGGAATCTGGTCCTACCCTTCTGGAGTGGGATCCTAGAATATGCGTTTCTAAAAAGTTCTAAGGTTATGCCGACTCTGCTGGCTTAGAGACCATGTTAAGAACACAATTCTGTACTTAGTCTTCAGAGCTCCTTAGTAGCCAGTTTTGGTGCAAAACATTAGAACTAGGAAAGTAAGTTTATTTCCAGTTTTAACCAAAACACAATGTTGCCTATAAGAGAGATCCTTTTGCTAGCATTTTGGAGATGACTGTGGTTGTTTCTGAAGTTAAAAAGAATGAAGAAATGTTTACTGAATGTACCCTTTTAATCCATAATGAAGTACAGTATTTCATTCACTGACTACATTTTCTGGTGACTTTTTAATCTAGAGATAATCAATCATTGACTTTTCTTCTTGTGATACTGTAAAACTAGAGCCATCTCTGTGTTCTGGGTGGCTCCCATAATTTATTACTAGGAGTTTACACCACTTTTAAATATGAAAGAGAAGGAGGAAGGAGTAGAAGGAAAGAGAAAGAAATTGGTCATGAGTTTGGGAAAGGATGTTACATGAAGGATAGAGCCACTAGCCTCTTTATAGACACCAAAGATACAACCAAAGAGGATGTGAAGTACCAAGGACAGAATAAGGTGTTCACTCCATCTTGAAATCTGGATGGTCACTATTGTTAGCCACTATCTGAGTCTGCTCCTTCCTCTCATCCAACATCTTTTCCAGCAGTTAGAAATCTGCATGGTGGCTGGGAACAAAGAATGGCTGGTATTGATCGCCCAGGCCTACTGAGGTCTCTTGGAACACAACAGCTCTGTTTTCTTTGGCTTTGCTGGAAAAGGGAATTTTTGGCATGGTTTCTAGAATGCCGTAAGAGCTGGAGAAACATCCCTGGGGATCGCAGCTATGTGGGATGTCTCAGGGGACCAGTTTCCAAGCAGTATGTCTGGGACAGCATACGGGTCACTCCTAGGGAAGGGCCTGCAATGTTTCACATCCTCTAGCTTATTGGGCATAAAGTTGAAGTCCCCTAGGAAAGAAATAAGGAACACATGGACATTGAGGTCTTTGTCCATGAGGTAGATAGTCTCTTATGTCCTAAGCACAGAGCAAAGCTGCAGAGTCACCCGATAGGCCTGCAAAATCTGGAAAGGGTTTTTACTGGAGCAGAGTGTGAGCCAGAGTCGACTACACATCATTTCCTTCCCAATTCAGGCCACCCACCTCATGAGCAGTCCTGAACCAGGCCTGAACCACCTGTTTCTGCATATTAGCATAGGCCGTAAAAATGTTGGGTCCCTAATCATCAAAAGCCACTTCTTCCTTTTAGCCCATCTCGAGACTGAATGAAGTGCATAGTACCAAGATCAATGTGACCACGTATTACAGGCTGTTAAGCAGCTTGCTGCTGTAACATTTAGCAGGTGATTCCTAAAGCCAAGAGTTGCTAAGTATCACAATGGACCAAGTTTCCTCAAAGATTTCTGAATTTGGTATTTTGGAGAAAATGGACAAGCTGTGATATCATGAAGGAGTTTGACATTGTAGTCAGTGCCACAAATATATCTAAGGAAGTCCAGGGTCACTGGCATTCACAGATAATTTCTCTTGCGTGGCCGTAGGAGTACATTTTATTAATGTTCATTAAAATTGTAACTTTAGCTCCGATTATCTTCCTTTCTCCCATTCACTGAAATGAAATCATTTTCTGTCACCCTAGTACGAAGTGGGAAGAGAATACTTCATAGCTCACATATGCTCTGTTGATTTCAGTCTGGGTAAATTACGGGTCTTTCAGTAGGGGAGTAAGTCCAGCTCTGGAAGGGCTATGCTTGTGGATCAAATGCCTCTAGGTTTACTCTCCCTTCATCTAAAAGGGAAAAGACATCCCTACACAGGACAAGCTTCTCCGAGCCACAGAAATCTAAGCACACCTTCCCGTGTCCCAGATGCCACCAGCACCTCTAGGATTGTGTCCTCTGCTGGGTCCAGTGTTGTGCTAAAAGTCCCAGTGTTGGATGTCTGTCTGCACTGACAATAAGTCCCCAGCTAATCTCTGGGGGTGAGTGATGGGGTGGCTCAAGGTCAATCAAAAGATGCTAGAACAAATATCTGCATGGCAGAAATCAGCTTCAGAAGCTGCCCTTTGCCAGGAAATCAGCCATAGCTCTGAAGCTTGATGTGAGAATGGACACACAGCTGTCTAGTGAGCTGTTTGCCTGGCTTTCTTGGAGCTGGGCTCTGTACAAAGAAGCCAGGTGCCAGCTTGATGCTGGTTTGACAGGTAAGCAGTTATCCTACAAGCAGGGCTGGAGAGGCAGCAAGGAAAGGTGCCATTGAAGACCACAAGTTTCCATTCCCTTAGAACCGGTTTCATTGGACTAATGAGAGTCATTTATTTTGCAAATGTGTCAAATGTGTCTTCTCAGGAGAGGCGCCTTCTTGATAGTGATGATTCTCAATTTTCAGACTGATAAGCCAAGATTCACCTTCCCTACCAACTAACACTGTTCAAATTGCTTTCTTTCATCACTTAATCATTCAGTGCCTAGGAAAGACAAACCAGGTTTAACATTCAAGTGTCCAAACCATAAGTAAGATATCACAATTAGAAATAGACATGAAATATAAATATATTAAAATTATGTAATTCATTTGATAGCAGAATTCCACTGACCTCTGGGTGGTTGAAGTGGCTAATTTTTCCCTTTTATATTACACACAGACCACACACACACACACACACACACACACACACACCCTTCATAGCCCAGCCTTAAACAACTCCTTTTGGAATATTTTCTGCTGTGAGTGCAGGAAATCTATGTTTACTCTCTCACTGTCACCTCGCTTGGTGGCACAGTGAAGACCCAGAGGTATAGGGTACATACTGCAGCTGAGTGATGTGGGTAAAAAAAGGACCCATAAGCAAGACTACCTGTTTTGAATCTGGCCTCTATTCTCTACCTATTATGTGATCTCAGAAAAGATACCATATTCCCTATGCCTGAGCTCCTGTGTGTAAAACAAGGATAATAAAAGCTGGGTTGCTGTAAGCTTTAAATAAGACAGTGGGGTGTTCCCCCTCTCCACAGCAGAAATGTTCCAAGACCACGAGTAGATGACTAAAACTGCAGATGGTACTGAACCCTACACATTCTTGTTTCCGACACATACAGACCTCTGATAAAGTTTAACTTATCAATTAGGCACAAGACTGGGGGTATAGCTTAGTGGTAGCAAGGTCCTGGATTTGATTCCCAGTGCTATTAAAAAAAATCAAGGTGCTATAAATTAACAACAGAACTACTAACAGAATAATTACAAGAATATATTGCAATAAATAAAAGTTGTATATATCTAATCTTTCTTTCCCCACCCCCTCAAAATATCTATGTTCGCCCATCTTCTTACAGTGATGTGGAGTGATACAGTGCCTACATACTGATTAAAGGGAGGGAATGTAGTGTAGAATTAGGGTACCATAAAAGGGAAACCTGAAAACAGGGCTGTGATATTGCAACAGGTGATCACATAACCAAGAAAGCTATTAAGTGACTGATGGGCAGGACAGTGTGGAAACACTGAAGAAAGGTGTGATTAATGTCCTAAATTGGATGAAGCTGGGTAACATGAGATTTATACAACCTAGCATGCAATTTAAAATTTATGAATTATTTCTGGAATTTTCCATATAACATTTTCAGATGGTGGTTGACTATAGGTAACTGAGACTTTGGAAGATTTTGGAGAGAACTATGACTAAGGAGGGATTAATACACTTGCAAAGTGGAATGACTACATAGTAGGGCTTAAATAGCATTGGATATTATAGGCATCCTGAGGTATCCATAAAATCATTCATGGTTACCAAAACCTACAGATGCTGAGTCCCTTATATAACAAAGAACCTATGTGCACCCCACCACACACTTTAAAGCATCTCTAGAGCACTAATAACAGCTAAGTACTTTTAATTCTATATAGTTGTTACACTGTATTTTTTGGGTAATAATGACAAGGGCAAAAAATGTATGTCTTCAGATGCAATTTTTCTCTCATATGTTTTCTATCGAGTCTACTGTCCCAGATCCCATGTATGTGGAGGGCCAGCCCACTTAAGACATGCCAACTCAGTCCCACCTGATTCTTCACTATCATGATCCCAGAGATGAGAGGCCACAGCCGTTAACATGGCCTTTCTGTAGGTATGGAAATGAGTAAGTTGGCTTGGCACAGGAGAAAATTGAAATCCACAGTTAACTGAATCCTGGGATGATGCCTTTCACCTTATTGGAATAGGAAGAAGGTCCAGGTGGGAAATTATGAAAAATTAAAGTGTGAGACTATATAAACCATAGTGCCTTTTTCCTGTAGGCATCTAGAGATGCCTTTGCATCTCAGTATGCCCCAGACAGGCCTCAGAGATGGTGTTAGCCCACCCTAGCAGCCTAGCACAGTCTCATCTACGAGTGCCAAAAATCCCGTTTTCTCTTGTTTCTTCTCTAGGGTTATAAGTCTTGCGATCCATGGTGCTCCAAAATCTTTCAGGGAACCTCCAGCATTCCCACTCCAGAGCCTGTAGGATAAGGGTCTCTGTAGGCAGCCTAGTAAACTCTTCATCATCTTTCTCCAAAACTACATGACTATCCAAGTAAGAACCAAGTCCCAATTAGAACCCTAGCTCCCAGTTTTTCACCTGTATCCTCTACAGCCTTCCTTGGCATCTTATGGATTCTAGAGGCCATCAACTGGCAACTGCTAGAAACTAAAATTCTACAGGTTTGGGGGGGTGTTTATTTTGTTGATACACTATAATATCAAGAGAAATCCAAGGGCTTGGCCAAAACAGGAAGAAAGTAGGATAATTTGTTTATGTAGCTCAGTCACTTAGTCAAAAACCAGGTAACCCCAGCTCAAAACCACATCAAAAAATTCTATTACAATCATTACTTTTTTCTTGTTTTTATTGCCTGCCTTTCGTCACTTAGTCAGGATTTTTGTAAATCACTTACTTAGTACATGGAAAAACAAAAACTCTTTCTATAAATTCTGATGCAAATATAGAAAAGCTGTAGTCACTTACAATGGAGAATGGCTCCAAGACTAGAATACCTTCAGAGCAGTTCTGGGAGTACACTCAACCAGTGGAGGCCTTGGGCAACTTTGTGCCCCATCTTTACTTCCTACCAGCTTGTTCTTCACATCTGTATGGTGGGTTTCAGAGGACAGAAGCAAGGGCAGGATCCTGCCAGGTGGGCTTCCTGCACAAGGCCCATATAGGTGAACACAGACAAACTGGAGCTCTCCTCCCAACCTGAAGCCTGGGCAGAAGCACAGGGCCTGACGATGGCTCTGCCTTATCAGTAAGTCAGCAGCTCCTCAAGAACCTGGTTATTCTCCTCTTAGCTGACATCTCAGGTCTTCGTTTTTTGGTTTTTTTTGTTTTGTTTTTTGTTGTTTTTGTTGTTTGTTTGTTTTTGTTTCTTAATAGATAGAGAAGTTAAATCCTTACTGTTGGACCTAAGCCTTAGAAGAAGCACACAGGGAGTAATTTTATCTATGGCTCAAAAGAGTCAACCCAAGAGCATAGATTTCCCAGCTCTTCTGCACCCCCATCCTAGGGCCCTGTGTTGGTTAGTTTTCTTTCGTTGCTGAGACAAAATACCTCGATACCCAAAATTAAGGAAGGAAAGGTTTCTTTAGCTCACAGTTTGTGGAGGTTTCAATCTGTTATCAGCTGGTTCCAAGGCAGAGTGGCACATGGCAGAGGGCAGCAGTTTGCAATGGCAGAAGACAGCAAAAGCAATAAGAGCAAAAGGGAAAGAGGAGCGAGAACAAGCCTCTTCCCCTCCCTTATATTGTATGCAGGCTACCCACCCGAGGATGGTTGTAGCACTCAGAGCCACAATCCCGGCATCAGACCATGAATCAGTCACAAACTCTAGAAATCTGCCCCATGACTGAATGAGGCTTTGGGGGGACATCTAAACACAAACCATAACAGACCCTATAAACTGGGCTCTCCCTGGGAGGTTAAGGGTCAATCCTGTACCCTGTCATCCTTTCCATAAAGATAGCACTTTGAAGCTCATGCCTAACCCTGGGGTCGTTTTTCTGCATGTGCAGGATGGTGCTGTCTTCCAGTGGTGGGGAGGGGGACACTGTATCTGCCTCCTAAAAATAGAAATGCAGATGCCACTGGGACCTAAAACCATAGTGCACCTTCCACATGCAATAAGCCTTGGAGGCAGTGACTAAGAAATATGTTCCATGGAATAGGAATTCGTTTACAGCAGTGTTTTTCAAACTGTGTCCCTTGGGGCCCCTGGGATTCTGCAGAAAACTCCAGGGACTAGGCAGAAGATGGCAGGGAAATGAGAAGTCCCAGAGACCTGCTTGCCGTTCAGGCCAGAAAACTTCTGTTTTCTCCTGTTCTTTATGTTGTGGCTCTAAGTACTACTCCATTTGACCGGTTTCCTTTGCTTTCAAAAGGCCCCTGGAAGATTTAGTGGCTCGATCCATAAGGTTCAAGCTGTAATTATATTTACAGGAAAAAAATAAATAAAAACCTATTTACCAATCTAGCTAATTAGTGCATGAACTGAAAATAAGCCTTAGGAGAGTTCCACAGGGTTCTGAGTCATCATAATTACTTTTCCCCCTTTGGATGTAGTTGAGGGTGTTTGTATCTGTCCTCAACCCCCCCACACACTCTCCCCACCCCCCACATACCACTACCACCCACCCCTGGCCCCCCCTGAAGTTCAAAAAAGTGCCTTACACAGTGTAAGGCACTTAACTTCCATGGACTTGTTGGCTGGAACACAAGGAAATAGGAAAAACCTTTGCCAGCCTCTATAAAGTGTTAAGATGTGGGGGGTCATTCTCATTTCTGCAAGGAGCCACTTCTCAACCTAGGCCTGGTGGCTCAGGAGCAGGGTGGGGAAAGGGGTTAAGTTCAATGGCAAATGCAGTGGCTTTGGGCCAAAGGTTAAAATGCATGTTTTCAGGAAAATTAGAAAAATTTGCCTGAGGCAGGTCCTACTTGCACACTGAGTTCTTATATGGGTCCTTTTATATTGCTGTTTACTTTGCTTTTAAATTTGAAAAAAAAGTAAAAATGAGTGCCTGCCAGCCAGAGGGCCTCTCAGTCCCAAAAGTCTATGCAGAGTGCTGCCCCTGTCCCCAGGCCCAGGCTCCTGGGTCAAGGACTGTGGCACTTGCAAAGTCAGTGTCACAGGGCAGGGTGTGGGCTCCAAGTGAGCTGCAAAGGACAAGCAAGCGTGGCCTGAGGATGAGCCTTCTCTTGTTAGTCTCTGGGCCAGCCCTTGACAACCATTCTAGGAAGACGGAGGACTGTCATAGGCGTCCCAAGGAGTGAGCTTTTTCCTGGGGATCCCAGACAGAACAGATCACCACAGCTCTGCATGCTCCTGAGCCTTTCTCCAGTCCCGGCTGTGGTTTTCCTACTGGAAAAGGAAGACACACATTAAGGGCTGCCATGTCCTCTCCTGAGCCCTGGCCTACAGGCCCTCTGACCACTTTGCTGCCAGTCAGGTGACACCACACATGCTGGTAAGAGCAGAAGTCTTGGGCTGATTCAAACCCTGGTCCTGCCACTTCTTCCTACTCACAGAACCGCTGTGTCCTTAGCTCTAAAGTAGAAATACGAGTAGAACCTGCTTTATAACTTTTGGAAAGGCAAGAGCAGACAGCCTCTGTGATGCCTCTCAGTCCTTAGCACACCATCACCCTTCATGAAAGGATCGGTTCGGCTAAGTATTTTTGTTGAGAAAAACCTAAATTAGTCAGTAGGGAAAAGAGTGCAAAGGCCATATGCCACAAGATTGCAGTTGCCTAATGTACAGGCTAGATACCCTGACAAGCCCCCAGGCAGAAGCCCCTACCTCAGTTGGACTGCAGTCTACTCCTTAGCTAAGCCTATTCTGGCTCCCATCTTTAGGAGAAAGGAACTAAGAATTTGCCTGCTGATCTGCCTACAAGGCACTGTTCTAAACCCTGGTACATAGTGGGAAAGGTAGACATGGAATTATTATGGTGTGGACCTGGACATTCCTGTTAGTCAACTTAACCTCTTGATTTGAAAGTGCCAGCTATGTACATAATTATAGAATGTTAGAGATAAAGAGGACCTAAGAGAATTTCCACCTGATGCTGTCAATTCATAGAAGAATCAGAACCTCAGGCAGCAAGTGACTTGTTTAGGCCTCCCTGATTCTCTGTGTGTCTTAGTGTAGTCTCTCTGGTCCTCATGTTTTACTGTAGCTATGAGGTCAGTGCTTCTCACTTGACTCTTCTGCACTTGAGGTTGAAAATTTCTTATCCAAAATGCTTGGGATAAAAAGTGGTTTGGATTTTGAATTATTTCAGGTTGTGGACTATTTAGACATGCATAATGAGATCTTGCAAAGAGGTGTAAATCTAAATTTAAGATTTTATTTATGTTTTGTGCATATCTTATACACAGAGCCTAAAGGTAACTTTATACAATATTTCTAGAGTACCTGCACTTCACTGTGACCCATAGCATGAGGTCAGGTGTAGAATTTTCACTTGTGGTGTTGTTATGTATTAGATGCACAGAGGTTAGCAGCAATTTGTCACCCAGCACCCTTCCTCTGGCTAGGGTTCTCTTATGATCTGCTTTATGCTGACTGTGAGGAGAGAGAGACAATTGCAGCAAATCCTACAGACTTGCTAGAAGGTCTCTACTGTGCTTCCAGCCAGTTCCTTTCAGGTGCTAACTCCAGAGTTTGCAGTTCACTTCTTATCTTGAAGAATTGCTTGGGTTTGCTCCTTCTTCCTGTAGGCTTTTTCCGTGGGTTTTGGAAACCAAATTTTTGTGACAAACAAGAATTTTGTTTTGTGGAAAAATTTTTAACCCAAAACAACATCATCAACGAAAATCATTTTCTAAAGATGTATACTTAGCGTATTCAAAAATGAATGGATTTGCCTGCCGTTCCCGGCTTTGTGAAAGCTGCGTTCTTCTGACTGTTTTACAAAGCTTTCGGTATTCAGCTGAGCTCTCTAAGCAAAACTTGAATACAGTGCCTCAGTGTCTCTGAGGCAGATCAGTTCAGTACCAGTGAGATGTACCAGGACTTTGCTCCAGCAGGATTTGGTAATGAAAATAAATCCAGAAAATGTTGCTTTCTGAGGTGAACATTGAGGGCAAACCGCCAGCAAGGCGGAGGTAAGGGAGCGCCAAAGAGGTTCCCTGGGGAGGTGGCTGCCTTGTTTTCCCTGGAGACAAATCCGAGAAGGGTCTCCTAGTCCAGTTCTAGCCCTGCTGGCCCCCTGGGAATCTCCCCATTGACCTGCCACTGGTCTGCCAAAATGACACCCAAGAAGAAGGTTCTCTATCCAGGGTAAACTGAGTCTACCTCACACCCTTGTATATAACATATGCAAGTTGTGGGGAGCACATTTGTTCTAGCCTAAAGTCCTAGGCTGGAAATTTGCCTTAAGTATGACTTTCTGGTCTCCCTGCATCCTGCCTGGAGTTTGCAGTACCCTGAAGCCTTTTAGGGGGGAAGTCTAGGATGCCAGACACATCCTCCTTCTGACCCCTATGGCTCCAAGTGGATTGAGAGTCATTGGAAAGAACTGAGGAGGAGACTTGAGGTTCTGGATCTTTCTCTGCCACCCCAGAGGTGACTTGGGCAAGACAACTCCACTCTGCCCGGGGAATCTTAGTGTCTGTTCTCCCTTCCGAATGTAAAATTATACAATTCTGGCATGCGGGGAAATTGTGTGCTCATGTCATTGGCAAGAAGGAGAGCTACGTCTGTTGCAGTACAGTAGGAGTACTGCAGGGAGGTCCTAGGGTGGTCAACCATCCCTATTTGCCTAGGACTGAAGGATTTTCCAGGACACAGGGCTTTCCACGTTAAACAAAATGGGCACCTTAGGTACATGCGCTTCCAGACACTTTGCAGAGGTGCAGAATGGGGATTTCTAAGCTCTGGTGGAGGCTGGCTGATGGATTAGTCATAGGAGGAGAGAGACAGGTGCCAACCACATTCCTCAAAAGTAACACCTTGAAGGTGAATCTGCTTCACGCCAATGTGCACTGATAGTAAACTCAGAGGAACAGAACTAGGAACCTGTGAGAATTTTTAGCCCCTCCACCAGCACCACCAAAAAGGAAAATGAAAAATAAATTGTCTTCACATGCCATAAAAAATAGTTTCGTCTCCCTTTTCTGAAAATAGGAGCTCCCTCTGTAATGGACAGGCTGCCACCTTGTGGCCACCATGGGGGAATGTGGGAAAGTGTAGGAAACCGCAGGGAAGGAAATCACTGCCTACCAGGGTGAGGCGGAGAGCAAAGTGTGAGTGCAAGCAAAGCCCCAATTGTATCACCAAGGGTACAGCTTTGCTCCGTGGACTTGATTAATGAATTCACTTAGCACTTTCCAGCGGCACTCCTACAGTAATCTCAACAACCCTGAGTTTGAGACGTTGCTCTATTATACACAAAGTCTCCCTGTAACTCACAGGCTGATTTTCAGGCTCAACAGTTGTGCATCTGAATTCTAGAGGTAGCCCATTTAGAAGTAGAAAACAGTGTAAATACCACCCTCCCCCTGACATTCTTACAGTAAGTGGTCAGTAGTCCCCCTGCAGTTCACCTGGCTATTTCACAGGCCTGGGAAGGCTGCCTTTGCTGGGGCAACCCTCTACAGCCAGCTCACTCCCCCCACCCCCAGCTCCTTGGTGATCAGTGGCAGATAATGGTTAAAAGATAGAGCCAGATGAGAGAGCATTGACAGGAAACATGCCAGGTGACTTAATTGAATTTGGGACATTCAGAGGGGGTAGCTGGTTCTCATTTAGGAAATGCAGATTGAATATCCAGCTCCCTGGTTCAAGAGAAGAATGCAATCTGAGGAGTCCTGCACCAGGCAGTGACAATAGAGCTAGGCCTCTACTTGTGTTCATCGGCCTTTCTAATTCGCTGGAGATTTGCCGAGTTCCCTTCTCCCTTGGGTCTTCTGTAAAAGTTCTGCGACTGTTGTTTTTAATTTTCTAGTACTCAGTTTCAAAGACAAGTAAGATTCTGGTTTGTTGCAAGCAAATTTTATAATATCAGCCCATCTCATGTATATTATTTTTCTTGTCAATGTCTCTATTTCTTGGCTTTTCTTTCTTGGCCTCTGTTTAGTAATGATGATGTCCTAATGCAGCTCCAGTCTGAAACTGAAATTTGAGTGTTTCGGTTCACTTAGAAAAGGAAAAACTTGTGATTCCTCTGCCCACATTACACACATCAAAAACCTTTTGAAAATAGTTTATACTTCTTATAATATGTAAATAATTATAGCAATTGATACACTGTATACCCATGTAGAAATGCTTTATAAATTAATTTTTACCATAATCCCAGGAGTTAGGTTCTCCTACTATGCAGATGGGAAATTGAGGCAAGCAGGAATTGCAAAAGTTCACTCAGGTCCCACAGCTAAGACAGAGTAGGTCAGAGAATGGACTGCAATCTCTTTACTACCCTGTGTCATCTTCCCAAAAGGATCTTCACGACAGTGAAAGGAGACAAGCAGAGTCCCAGTTAAGATTCATGAGATCCCTGACGAAGAAGATATTTTCTCCCATTTTCCAAGACTTAGGTGAAGATAACTGTAGCACTAACCCACTTTTGATTTATGGGAAAAGATAAATTGGCACCAGACAGGAAAATCCCTGGCTTTAAGTTTACCTGGGGATAAGGCTCATGGGATCTCTGCAAGTGAGGAGCATTTTATTGGACAGAAAGCAATTCCCTAAATTCTCTAGAGCCAGTAGATAGCAGGAAATCTAACTTGGCTTTTTGACATTTAAATTCATTTCAGATGCAAATAGAAGTGTGGCTCAAGACAGGGACATCTATTCATCCCAGTCACCAGGACACCAGAATGACTACCTTTTTCCTGTCAGTTTTGATTGTTCAGTGGTTTAGATAGTTGGCTTAAAATGCGTCAATATCTGTTCTCAAAAGAAGATAAAACTATGGGCAGCAAAACCTAATCCTCTTAATTTTTGTGTAAGTTTTCTTATAGCAGAGATTGTTTGAAATAAAATTTCAGTACTTCTGGGCAAAGTTATGCAGACCAAAAAGTTGGTGTGGAATTACAAGGTGATGCGTGATACACTGGGGATAATAACTGTGTTTGAAATAAGGGTGTAAACCTGGTAGGACAACCAGGAGTCCCTCAGCACAAAACAAGGAGATTTTGCACCTAAATTCTCCCAATCCACTCACCTTCATCACTTAGAGAGAGCTTCTGCGAATGTCCTGACCATCCTTCAAGTTCCACACAGATGGAACTTTATTTAACTCAGAGATAGAAATGTACCCCAGAGCCAGCTCTGTTCAAGTCTTCATTATCTCCATTAATGAAAAATCTGAAAGGACTGAGCCCATGAGTCTTAGACACAAACCTTGCTTCTCCAATCGTCTCTGGGTAGACTTGTTTCTTTTTATTTAAATTTATTATCCTAACTGACACATAAAAACATAAAAGACTATATATACTTGTTAGATAACATGTGCTGCTATAGCACATGAATATCTTGTATAATGTTCAAATCAGGCTAAATATATGTTTGTCCTCAAACATTTATCATTTTTTACGGTGAAAGAAAACTCCTTTCTTCTAGCTTTTTGAAATATAAAGTGCATTATTGTTATTGATAGTCATCCTAAAATCTTCAATCTATAGACTAAGACATTTGTAAAATGCAACAAAAAAAGACTTACTAGAAAAATGAAATAAAGGCGTATACAATAGAAGCTCAAATCCTTAATTATTAGGTTAAGCAATAAACTTAGATTTCAAAAAACATGGTCAGAATGCACATAAGTAGCAAAAAAAAAAAGAATTATAATATCATGTATGTAGGTCATAGAAAAGATTCATCTGTGATCAATACGTACAGGGGTGCGGTGATATACAATTCTGATCAGCCTTTCTGATTAGGTTACTCTTAATATCAGGGACCAGTAACTATAGTTCATGAACCGCAGACACCATCTAAGAGTTGAGGGGACTCAGTCCTAGCTTCTGCCTTCGGTGCCTAAAATATACAGGGACCTAGAAGCTTCTTGAGAAACCAGATATCTTTGATACAATAAACCAGGCCTCTAAAAATAATATGTCTGCCATTGATTCAAACCATTTATCAGGGAGCTATGAGAGCAGATGATGTATTGTAGAATTCAGGCAATGAGTTATTGATCGAGGGGGAAATTAAGACTTACGGTTGTTATAGTAAAGAGGAGGCAGGTGGGGCAGTAGTGCCTGGGGTCCTGAGGAACCTGTTCCATGTGATTTACAATAATCAGAGTCAGAGAGTGTTGGTGAGATCAGCATCTGCTGATTAGGTCTGCTCTTGGCTCTTCTAGCTGATGATTTATTTTATTTTGTTTTATTTTATCTTCTTTTAATGGGCATAAAAGATGGGCTTCTGTGTGGAGCAGCTCCGTATGCATTGGCACTACTGTTTATGAGGAGGCATAATCTGCCTTCTTCCCCAAGATCCCCAAACCTTAGCATGGTCCCAGACATTTGTTTTCTGGGACATTTGTTTTCTGGGACATGAAAACAAAAGCATATATTGAAACAGTTTCTAAACAGTGCCCTACACACAACTGCTAAAAATTCTTTCCAACCCTTTTTTCTTATTTAAAATATCTTTTTCTGAAAAAAATGTAAATTAGCAAAAAAGAAGAGCTCTTTCTAAGTCAGTAGAACTCTGTAAAACTCAATTTTTCTTTTCCATAGCTTCACAGTATCTCATGGTATAGATGTATCCAACTGAATATGATGATTACTTTTGATGGACTTTTGGTTATTATATCCCTTTTTTTTCACTTGGAGAACATTCTACATGTGATTAAGTATTCTTCTATAGTGTTTTAATGATTACTTAGTAACCTGTTTTACAGATAAAATACTTTATTTCAGCAATACCATACGAGGAACTGTTTCTTTTCTGAAACTTTCGCTGTGATCGGTATTGTGAATGTATTTCCTTCTGAAGATACCTCCTTTGGCCATCACGATTATTTCTTTAAAGTAGGTCCATAGGCTTGCAAAGCTGGATCAAAGCCCATGGAAAATTCAGGGGTCTTCCTGCAACTCTCCCCACTACTCAAATTGAAAAAGAGTGGGAGGGGGAAGGAGCTTGAGGAAGACAGGCTTTGCTCCTGATCCGTTTACTGAGGTGGTGACCTTTGCCAAGGATGGCCACTCTCTGAGCCTGGATTCCTTGATATCATATAAAGATAAAAGTAAAGCCATTCACTTCCAAGGACTGGTTGGAGGGCAAATAAGCCCTCAGCACTGTGCCTGGCCTAGGAGAGAGCCTTCCCTCCCGTTATTTTGGAGTGTGCATGAGGATTGGATTCATTTCACTCTCTACCATCTCCATCAACTTTTACACAAGTCTCAGAACCTGGACATTGCTTCATAGCATGTTTCAGTCAGAGAGGAGAGAATGTAGGGGCTGGAATTTCAAAGGCACGCAGAAGGTCTAGCTCTTCTGTGATAGACCCATAAACAAAAACTGCCAGGAACAAATGGTCCAGAGGTGAAAAACACTCGGTATTGGAGTCTTCTGAGGGTTGTGTGTGCTTCTCTAAGAGTGGAGGCTCAGAGCTGTGTTTTTGCTTCTTGGTGAATGAAATGACATTGTCCAGTTCTGAAATCCCAGGAGCTTGTGTTTCCCTTTGTGCCCTATTCACTCTCGCCCAAGTGATCTATGTGAAGGAAGCCAAAAGAGAGCAGGGGGCAGCAAAGCTCTGTCCACCTCCCTTTGGTCTGTTTTGGTTAAACCTACTAAGGTTAAAATTGCGAAAAGCTCCAGGGCAGGCCAATGGTATGCAGTGAGCCTTGTGTGGGAGCCGAGTCCCCAAGTCTGCTCTTGCTTTTGCAGCAGGCACATTTGTATGTTTGGATTTTCCAGAAGGGATAAATCACACCAACTGAGCACCTTGGGAATCCTTCAGGGTGTCCCGTTCCACCCAGCCCCCTCCTGTTAAACACACACCCCATTCTGCGGGCTGTGGATAGCGGTGCACACACGGCCACTGTCTGAAAAGCTTTCTCTGGAAAACTCATTCTTGAAGAGAACTTTCATTGTGCAACGGTTCAGCCTTTTAGACTAAACAGTCAAAGAGAAAATAGGGAAGTGGAGAAAAAAAAAAGAGTTTCTATGTAAAGAAAGGAAGGGTTGTTGGGGTTTGATATCCTCGGCCACTCCAATTCTCGTACTCCGTGTTGAATGACAGTGGTACCCAAGCCAAGAAAGATACTGAGAAACAGATCCTCATTTTCACCCTGTCCTGTTTCTTCTTTGCTCCCTCACTGCTGTGAGCCTGTCTGGCCTCCAGGCGCACATCTTATCCTCTCTGGGCTTCAGTACAGCCCTATGTATTTGGCCTGTAAAGCAGCATTGGTTTGAAGTCAAAGCTTTGAAGGTTGATCTTGCTTTAAGAACAAACCCAGAGCATGGGATTCTCTAGCATGTGAGCACCTTGGGGCAAAGAGGAAGGGCAGAAGAATCTAGTTTCCCCCACCATGAGCCCAAAGTGATATTGAAAATTATCTCCCAGTTGATGGCCGGGAACTGAAACCAAAGCCAAGACAATTTCCCCCAGTCTCCAGCCTCCAGCCCTGACCTCTCTACAGCAGTGTTGGTCTGTGGTGTGTGCGTTCTGTTTTTATTATGAGGTACATTTCACTTGTGAACCCTTCTGCTCCAGCCACCCCCAGATCCCCACTCCTGTGACATGAGTCCCTATCCCATTAACAGGGCGATGAAGCTCTACACAGATGGCAGCACCCCCAAGGTTAAGCTTTCAACCAAGGGAAAGCATTTTGGACTGGCAATTTCAGGAGACAGTTAAAAGATTAGATAGTAAATTTACTTAGCAGAGACTAATCGCCTGGGACTGGGCTTCATATCCTGTTTTGAAATAATGTATTTTCTTCTGTGCTCTGGTCTGAATCTGTCATCCCTCTACTAATAATGAGAGGCAGTGGATTTTTAATCTTTGACCCTCTTTCATATAATCTAATCACAGTGGTTTTCTGATCTTCTTCTCCTTATTTGGTGAAGTTCAGCAAAGAAAAAAATCTATTTCCCTGGCATTGCTAGGCCATTCTCCACCTTGTGTGAAGGTGCTAGATTGACAGGTACAATCAGAATCTAACCTGTTAGATGTTTGGGTCTAAGTCCTTAAAATTGGGCCAGCTGGCAAGTAGCAGGAAAAGAAAGGAGAGTCTGTTACGTCTCAGTCAGATCAATGAAGGGTGGCATTAGGAATGACAATAAGCCCCTGGTGACTTATTTGGGCTTTGAGTCACAGAATGGGGGCCGTCATTGTTGAGGGAACATATAAGTCTGATAGAGCTGGAATGAAAGGCTGGTAATCTGCCAGTTGTCCACACATGGAAATAGTCACACATTTAGCATTCTCGCCTTCACTTTCAAACTGGGAGGTCTTTGGGTGTCTCTACTTCCACTTAAGGTTTAGCTCATGGGCTGGGTGTTTGACCCAAGGCAATCTGGTCTGAAGACTTACTTCCCTTTGTATGAGGATGTCTCCTCCAGCTCTCTGACTTTGGTAGTTGTCCAAACAGGACTGAAGTTTCTGTTTAACTCTAACTAAAAATGGGAAAAACTGAATTTAGGATTGATAAGCTCCTCCACCCCCCTGTCCTTGATTGCTGTGAGAGGGTAGTCAAGATCTATGGCATCTCCCTCTTCCTCTTCCCCATCTCCCAAGGCTCAGTGCACTCAGGATAAAGACACAAACTTTGGCTGCTTAGTCAGAGTCTCTGGCCGAAAGCAGTAAAACACACCCAAACCCAATTAACTAAATAAAAGAAATTACTGAAAGACTGTAGGGTGGGGCACCTAAAATCAAAGGGAAAATGCAAAAGAAAGGCTCACAAGGGTAGGTACCAGTCATCTTCAGAGGGTATTGAGAGCAATGATCACTCAACAATCATCCCCAGGCAGGAATGCTGATGAATAGATGTTAACCACATCCACCCTTTCCTTTTTTATCTTTAATCCAGTGCATAGAGGGAAAGTCTCCAGAGGAAGAATTGGCCAGCATAGGACACAGTCTGTCCAGAACAAGATAGGGCATCTAGATAATATACCAACTTGCATTCAGGGAAAGGCAACTTCTCAAAATGTAATAGCAGGATGTGCTTTGTTACACAAAAGAGATGAAGGCCAGAATGGGTAGACAAAAGCCCATTTCAGCCAGACATTCCGGAAGCTGCATCTCTCTAGAATCCTCCTTTGCTATGTAAGTCTTGCTATGGCAGCAAGCAAAACAGTCTAAAATAGATTGCAGAAAACCCGGCAATGTCCTCTGCTCTCACTTCCTTTACACTGCACTGTCCTCATCACCCTTTCCATGCTTACCCTCTTATCATGGTCAGTGTAAGCAAGGGACACATTGGCCTCCACCGTGGAACTTTCAGATTGAAGTTATTTCACTTCTGCTGACTCTCCCAGGATGGAGTCCTCACTTGCCATCATTAACGCCCCTCCTGGGCCCCTTCAGATCTCTGCCCCGCCCCATCTCCCATAGCTGAGATAAAGAATTCATAGGTAAGATAAATATTTGTCCCCCAGCCTCAGCTCTGCATAATTACCTCCCTGATGTGTGTTGGCTTCACCCTTCTGGGAAATGTGAGATGGGAAATTGGTCCTCTTAGCCCATGAATGGTGCTTTATTATTTTGATGCATGAATGCAGAAGGAATAAGAGACAAAATAAAGTTAATAATACATTGCAGTGTAGATAATTCATCACTTAAATCAATAGGAACTGCAGGTCACTGAACTGGAACTGGTGTTACTGTGATCCAAACATGGAATTAATAATTGAAACTACACTGATCTGTCTTCTTGGAATGGGAAGACAGACAACCCCAGGGATAGATACATCCGCGCAGGAGGAACAAGGCGATAGAGATAGACAGATGATTCATTTAATTCCTACAGCTGTCACATACAGTAAATATGAAAATCTGCTTTCTATCTGGAATCAGCCTCATTTGGGAGTGAAGTTAGCTGAATTATATCCTCGGCTTTGTGTTTATTTTTTCATTTATTGCAGGAATTTCAATGATGGGTTAGCATGGAATGCCACATTCTCTGAAGTTGGAAAAGCTCTCTAGCAGGGGCGAGGCAGTGGTATGCATAACATATGTGCCCCATTACCTCCTCCACACCCACCTGAAAATTGTGGGGACTCAACTTCCCAAGAAGTTTGGTTCTGCAGCCACATGAAGAATGATGAAGCAGTGGCTTGGAGTTTTCAAAAGGGCCTAACAGGCAATATGAGAGGCCAGAAGACAGCCTCTGAGGTGGATTCCCAGCAGAACAATCTGGGGCCAGTCACACATTCTTCAGAGCCTCAATTTACCTTCCTATCAGAGAGCACAATGATAAGACCTGCCTTGTAAAGGGCTTGAGGACCAATGAGATAAAAAGTGAAAAGCATTAAGAATCATAGTTGGCCCCTGGTGTCCACTACCATTTGCAATATTCTCAGAGGTGGTTGTGAAATTGCCAGCCCAGGGTAAGGCTGAAGTTGGTGGTGGTTTGTGGAAAAGTATTCTTTCCTGTTGAAAATTCAAATCAGTCCTAGCCATATTGGCTCATCAAGGGATCGAATCCACTGTGGAAGTTCATCTTAGTGCTGGTACCTTCTACATATCAGTGACAGGAGGGAGTGAACTAATGCACAGCTGGGCAGGGTGCCTGCTGTGGACCTGGTTGGCCTTGCAGAAGTAGGAAGTCTGGAGGTAGAGACTCAGCAGAGTTCAGCTGTCCTGCCCAACACAATGAGAGAGTGACAGGAACAGATTGCCAGAGGAAGAGGTGGAGCCATGCAGAGAGGTGTCTTTTTTTAAATAACAGATGCTTTGAATTCACTTGAAACCTCCCTCCGTTCACATTAGTCTGCATCCCGTACAAATGCTGTCTGTCCATGGTTAGGGGAGGTATTTGGAGGGGTCATATCTTTATATGGGAGCATATATCTATGAATATGTCTCTGTGCATGGTTGTGCAGCTGTATATTCAGATCTAAGGGGGTCTGTGTATCCGTGTGTGAATGTGTGTCTGGGGGTATCTGTGTGTGCCTCTGTATGTCTGTGTGTATGAATATATGGATGTGTGCACATCCATCTGGGGGTGTCTGCTGTGTATATGCATATGTGTGCAGGTGTATGTCCATGAGAGGGTACAGTGTTCATAAACAAAGGACAGCTCAGGTTTCCTGGCTGTAGTGATGTGACCCATGACAGTACAGTGCCTGTGAGCCTGGCCTGATGATGTGTACACTGATCTATTTCAACAGAGGCAGGCCCACAGCACAAGAGCTGAATAGACCAAACCCCAGCCTGAGCTCTACCCAAAGCCCTAGAGAGCCCAGGGGGCAGCAGGGCTCCCTGGGCAAAGAAGACAAATGGTGTACTTAATTTCTGCTCTAGCCATGCAAATGTGGGCTGTGGGACATCTAGCTAGACATTATCTACCAGGTATGGGAAAATACCACATCCATAAAATCTGTTGCTATGTTCACCTGCCTTGTTGCTCAGGGAGGGTCTGCTCATTCCTTGTATTGGCTTTTCCACTTGGCTGGAGCTCCAGTCTGAATACAGTGTGGCGATGTGGTCAGCTCTGGAAGGGATGATGGTAGACCAGCACTCCATGCCCAAGGACAAAGCACAGCAAGAGGCAGGACTTCCAGATAAGGTACCGCAGTTCTTTCCCCATCCTCAGGGCTATGCTAGGACCACCTCCTTTGGGGATTTCCTGAGCCACTCAGAGCAGCTGAGTTCAGACACATTGGCACAAGAGTATTTGGGAGGAAGAGAGCCTGGCTGAGTGTGCCTAAGCCTAGAAGGCAAAGGACCCAGAGAATAGGTGAGCAACAACCATTTCTCAGGACAGCTGTAATCACAAATCCTCTTATCTCAAGGAGATCCCAAAGCCCAACAGCTCTTCTAAGTGGAACTGTTTTTGGAGAGAAATACAATGTAAAGGTTTAATGCAGGCCTTGACTGTACAGTCAGTGAAGATGCAGAAACCCGGGCAATCAAACATGCCTGTAAATCTCTGGAACTTGTTCCCTTTAAAACTCAAGAACCAAAATGGAACTTTTTCTTCTGCTTTTTTTCTCTGGAGATCCAGCCTTCCCTGAAATGGTAGAGGCCAGATCAAGTTCAAACTGTTCAATCAATGGGAAGTGTCTCTTTTTGCTGAGCAATGAGCTCCTGTTTTGTGAGTCCGATGCCCTTGGTGATAGGACCTCTGTAGACAACATGAAGAGTGGGCGTAGCGGTGAACCAAGAGACAAGAGACCTCAGTTTGGAAGCTACCTCCACTGCAAAGTCATTGTGTGACCTTGAATGCAACATTTATCTCTCTGGATATTAATTGTCCAGCCTTGAGGGAAAATTCTGAAAACACATAGAGACACGTAGATAAGTATGGAGAGAGAGCACACATGGCTCTTCTTAAATCATAATTTGTTAAATTTTGGTTCTGGGAAATCAAACCCAGAGCGTCAACTGTGCCAAGCATATGCCCAATCACTGAGCTCTCAGCCAAAAAGTTATAATTTTTATAATGGTAATATTAGAATTATCTGTAGTTTTCATGGAAGATCTGTGTGAAGAATCCAACTTCTCCCTCCACTGCACTGTGCAATTGCCAGTGACCAGAATTTATATACAAAATGTTAAACATTTTAGGACTGAAGTCAGCTGATATTTGAGATGTTCTCTTTGTAAACTAAAAAAAATCCTTCCTTGCTATGGCTGAGATGCTGTGTGTTGGAGATAAAGAAGATACATTAGGGACAAGGTAGGGTTGGCCATTTGGTACCTCCGGGAGGTAACCCTGGAGAAGTCACAGTATCTCACAGAATTTGGAAGGACCTCCTGTTTAGGACATTTCAAAGTTAAAGTCTAAGGGAATTTATCTCCTGGAGTCTGAAACTGCATAAACCATAGGGATGCAGGGCTAAATCATGGCACTTCAAATTCTTTTCTGTTCAACTCCTCTGCACCTCCCCAAGGGCACACTAGGGGTGAGATTAGAAAGGACACTAGGACAGTTCCCTGCCGTCCAGACCAAGGTTCCCTTTTGGACCCTTCCTCCAAGGATACAGTTCTATTTTTATCTAATTTACATATTTAGATTTTTATATCATATTTCATCTAAATAAAAGGTCCGTGATGGGGGTGGGGAGAGAGAGAGAGAAATAATCTTTAAATTGTAAGGCCTGCCAATCTGAGTCTTTGTGGTGCTCAGAAAAACAGGGGGGAAAAATCTGAGTTTATGAGTTTTGAGCAGACGAGTCCTGAGCATATTAACTAGCTCTCCACTAGTTAAAAATGGATATGCATTCTTTTCCATCACCCACGTCAGCCTGAGGCCATAAAATCAATAGTGTTTTGATTCTCTTTCATGATAGTCGTAGTCTACTAAGTCACCTCAAGCACTGAATTAGTGAATACTGAACCATTGCTATTTGAGGAACTATGTACACAAATATACATATATATGCACATTTGTCACATGACTAATAGTCTTACATCCTAAAAGCAGCTCACTCTGGTAGAGTCTGCTTTCTTTTCTTCACAGGAGTGAAGTTCTGGAATGCGAAATATCTTGCCTGCAGCTGCCACACTCCTAGGTGCCAGGGTTGGGACTCCAACTTCATCGCATATATGGGAGCCAGAGCTTCTTGTGCTGCCCTGTGCTTTCTCCTTACCCCGCACTCTCGGGTTATCTGTGAAAGCTAAAACAAGAAAGAAGAGCGCCACTTCATCTGACCTTAGCTGGGAAAGTGTGTGCTGTCACTCCAAGATTTTTGCTGCTACGCACATGTCTGTCAATCACCACTAAAGTGTAGGGAGTATTGTTACAAATAAATTTTAGGGAGTAGGTGAATTTGCAAATATGGAATCTGTGAATAATGAAGTTCAACTGTATATACAATGCCAACCATTTTCAGTTTAGTCACAACTAGGTACAGCATTTATTCTACTAATCTACTGCTCATGTAGAAGATAGATTTTACGCATTAATTTGCCTTTCGCGGTAATCTATAGCTCAGGCGATCTGGGTACAGCTTCTTGAATGAGTCAGAATTTTCCCATTCCTACTAATGACAAAGTGAAAAAGTGAATTGTGAGAAGATGTAATTATACTTTTGTATGGCAGAAGGATATGTCTGTCAACAGTGGACTGCAAATAAGATCATGGTCCCACAAGATTTAATACAGCTGAAAGTTTCCTACCACCTAGTGACGTAGTAGCTGTCATAACATCGTTTGTGGTGATGTTGATACAAGCAAACCTATTCTACTATTAATCATATAAAAATATAACACATAGTACATAAAAATAATGAAATAAATGACTTACTAGTTTACATATTTATTATACTATGCTACTTATTGTTATCTTAGCATGTATCCCTTTTTGTTTAAAAAAAATGTCTAACATACCCTGTATTCTATATTATACCAACACCAGACTCATACATCTCATGTTTATAACATCTTTAATTACTTCATTTTCTCTTATGCTTGATACAATCTCATGTTGTGTTTTGTTCATCATGGCCCTGGAAGATAGGCTGCACTGCAGTAAGCTATACAACCTATGTTTATGTAAGTATACTTTGTGATGTTTAAAAAAATGAGAAAATCACATAACGGTACATCCCTAAATACATAACAATGCATTTCTCATATACCTGGTGCTTAGCAATGCATGACTGCATTTGTTAGCTATCCCCTTTCTCCTCCTCCCCCTCACTTTGTACTGCTTCACCATCCTCTTTTGCCTCCTTTGATGCCAGCTCCACCAAAGAAAAATTCTGTCTTTACCAGGACATACTGAATATCTTATAATACAAAATTGCTGCGCAGATAGAAAGAAGGATGTGAGATGTAAAAGGCAAGATTGTCTTAGGGTTGTGATGTGTTGATCAATAGCAATATTGAAAGTACCCCTGATGTACATCACATGTGCAGATCTGACAAAGGGTGTTTGCAAAGACATACTCTAAACAAGTGTAACATATGACATTTGAGTAAAAACTAGGTTCTTTTTAACCATCTGTCATTGGTTTTTTTATATACAACTCCATGTAGGCAAGTGGCCTCAGGGACCTTAGTTAGAGCTATACCACAAGTTAAGGTCTTTGAAGAATTGTTTTTCTCTATTGAAGTTGAGACACAGAAGGATAGGAAATTGGTTTTAGATGCAAAATATGAAAGTGATTTTATCATTTATTTTCTAGATAAAAGAATATAAAATTTGGGGGAGGCATAAATGTCACAGTAGATGTGACCCCGTAGAAGCAAAAATTTTCAGGATATGTCTAATATTCTGTCTTTTATATTTGATCCTGAAAAGAAAACAAACAAACCTGGACACTGTTTCTCTTTTCCCTTGTATTATTTATATTTCATAAGCCTTAGGATCTTTGTCTATAAAGGAGCATCACAGTTATACCCATCTCAGGCCAGGGGCCGGAAGTCAGTGAGATAGACTTAGCATGACTCCTGACACTGAATGACAAACACAATAAACATTCATTGTTAGGGTAATGGTCATCATCACTGCAGAGGTGGAAAACTGACTCAAAGAGAAACTGTACACATTTATTTCTGCCAGCATTATTCACAATAACTAAAAGACTCAAACAACTCAAATGTTCATCAGCCCATGAATGGATAAACAAAATTTGACAAATTCACAGAGTAGAATTCAGCCATAAAAAGGAATGAAGTACTGATGCACATTACAACTTAGATGGACTCTGAGAACATTATGCTAAGTGAAAGAAGCCAGTCACAAAAAAACCCTGTGTATTTTATGATTCTATCCTAATGAAAGATCCGAACAGAAAAACCTTTAGGGGCATAAAGTAAATTAATAGTTGCTTATATCTGAGTAAAAGAATGGAAAGATAGGAATTGATAGCTAAGGGCTATCTTAATGGGGTTTATTTTTGAGATGAAAAAAACTACCTGAAGTCAACCATTTGATAGTTGTACTTATCTGTGAATTAACATTAAAACTACTGATTGTACACTTACAATGGATGATTTATAAAGTACTTGAATTACATCTCCCTAAAGTTGTTTTTAAAATTTCACTAAAAAAGAGGCAAAAAGGAATCTCTAGTTAATTTCTTTTCTGAGCATCAGTCAGAGCCAACAGTGAAAAACTTGTAATTATATTCAGGACAGTCGTGGAAACAGGACCTCAGGGACCTGTGTGTCTGGTCATTGCCTTTGCTAGCTGCAAGGACAATACTGTGCTCTGCATTAACGTTAGCCTGAAGCTTAGCATCTTTAAGCTGAAAGGAATTTCTAAGGTCATCTAAGGAAAGCATGCCCCAGACACTCAGCATTTCAGCTCAGCCAAACACTTCTTAATCTCTGCTTTTACCAGGAAATTACACCTAGAGAGAAGAAGGGACCTTAAAAATCCATGTGCAGGATATTTATGGCTTGCTTTGAGGGGGAAGGAAGGACTTGGGAAAGAATGTGTTTGACCCTGGAATGGGAGGAGAGAGCAGAGTGACAACAGCTGCCCTGACGTGTGGATGAGATGTTGCATGCTCCTCACACCCAGCACAGGGCCACAAACAAGCTCTGAGTTCAGAAAGGCAGAGTTGGGTAAGAATCCACAGACGGCAGCAACAGGAAGAGAAAGAAAGGGACCAACAGGCCTAGGCATTTTATACCACACTAGAACTTACCAAGGGCCATTTCACACAATCCCGCAACATCCCTAGGTATAGTGATAAGAAAACTGATGATCAGAAGTATGATAAAACTTTTCAGAAGGCACTCAGTGGGCAAGAGGAAAAATTGAGATCCACTTGGCCCTCACACAATCCTAGGTAAAGTACCTGTCATAATCCAGCTGATTGATCAAGCTAAAAACCTAAGGGGCCTTCATTCTCTGACTTTTGCGTCCTCTAACACACACACACACACACACACACACACACACTGCTCTCCTGTCAATCAGCTTAACAACTACTACCTTGTCCCTCCATGTCCCTCCATCCCATGCGTGGCCTGGTTACTCCCATATTGTCTGACACCTCCTGTACCATCCTCTTTTCCCAGTCCAGTGGAAAAACAGCTTTGCTTCCTTGGCCTTCTCCCTGTGAGACCTTCTCATTCTTCAGGTCTCAGTTCACTGCCTCCTCAGAGAGACTTTCCTGGCAGCCCCATCTAATCATTTGCCCTCCAGTCACTGTGATTACTTCTTAGGTAATACATTTTTTTGACAATTTTTGTAGTTTATTCCCATGTAGCCTTAGTTTTTCTCTATCTCCCTAACCATAAGGAGAGTTAGAGAGGTAGGAAATGAACTGGCTCATTCTACAACATGGCCCCAGAGCCTGGGATAGTGCTTTGCTCACGAAAAATGCTCAAGAAAGGTAGTGTGAGAAGGCAGGAAGAAGGGCTTTCCCTGCAAATAAAAGAGCCCTAGACAGACATTTCTGTGGCACAGAGGATTCCAAGAAACCCTGCTTTCCTGCTTGCTTGCTGTGAACACCTGAACACCTTTTCCATGAATTCATTTGCACTGAAATTTATTGAATGTTTTTTATTAAAGAGTAAAATCCACTTCCCAGTAATTGCAGACAAGTATCCTGAAAATCAGGAAATATGAATGCCAAAGTTTAAATTTGATTATGAGGTATAGTTCTAAAATCTATGTTCCTGAGTTGGGGGTGGGAAGGGGCAGATTGTCAGGAAAAAGAAAATCTAACCTGTTTGAGCTTACACTAGGTATAACAGTGTAGATAAACTTAGAAATGGAGAAATTTCTGCAAGGTGGTACAGTGGATCTTCTGACTCCCTGCCAGATTGTCCTCAGATGAGATTCACCTGCTTCTCCTGTGTCTAATGCAAGCACAGAGCATGGAAAGCCTGTGTCCATGAGTATAGCTGGACAACTGACCTGAAGCAGTGATCCCAGGTGATTCACACAGTAATATAAAGACAGTGAGGAGGACAACATTGGTCACCATTTGGTGCTTGCTTGCAATAGGCCAATATTGAGTGCAGTTTCCCTGCATTATCTCGCTTAGTCTCTTCTGTACAGTTTCTAATCAAATATACACTCCAACAAATGAGGAAACACATTTTTCCCAGTTGAGTAAGGGTCACCCACAGTAATGTATGGCCTGAAAAACAGGGTCAATAATTACTTAGAGATGATTAAATAAAGGAACTGTGTCCCACAGTTGTTATAGAAGATTTTTATGCATGGAGCTTGTTTATCTGATTCATCCCTACTGACCTGCGGTACCTAGAAAATATGTGGCCTACAATAAGCCCTCAATAAAAAATTTGCTCAATAAATGACTTCCCGTGTCACAGATGAGGAAACTGAGGACCAGAATGATTATAGTCCCAGCCCAAAATTACATAGCCAGGAAACTGGTGACAAATCAGGCTCTGAATCACTATTAGAAAAGAGAATACTTGTAATTTAACAGTTGGAGCAAGAAACTGCATTGAATAGAATAAGTGAGCATCTGGAGTGATTTTTAAGATACTCAAACTACTGTTAAGTTGCCATGACAGCTTTAAGCCTTATAATTTGGGAACAGAAAGCATTTCACTGCTGGGCTGTAGCTAAGATTCTGTTTCAGGGTTTTCTTATACTTGGTTCAGAAGAATTTTTGTTTGTTTGTTTGTTGCTTTTGTTTTTGAAAGGAAAGGATGCTGAGGAAGAATTTGGACATTAACTCATCCTCCATCACTATAAAAAATGTTGCTTCAAGGCCTCTAAAGTGAACCTAAGCTAAGCATTTCCTTCCTTTGCCAAAAGCCAGAGCTGCTACAGGGAAAAAGCAAGTTCGTGGAAACTGCACCTGTCACAGACAAATTCAGGGTGTCTCATTCTCATTTATCAAGCTGTCAACTCCTAACCTGTCAGAAAACCATCGAGATGTGTTTAAGTTTATCAGCCAGATTGAACAGAGCAGCTTGTCAGCTTTTTTGCTGATAGCTTTATGGTTGTTTGCAGGATGACCTGCAGGAAGCAGGGATTCTCTTTCTGCTGCTCTTTGCTGGAGCAGGAGAAAAACAAAAACACCCGCACAATTTAGGGTCATGGAGAAACCAACCATAGAACTGCCTGTGGCCAGGGAGTGCACAGATTTGCTTTGTCTCTTTTCGTCCAGGTAAATACCAACTCCTTGGCTATAAGGAGCTTAAGGTACAACATGTCAGCTAAGGAGAAAATTGAAGTCGAAACCCGCTGTATAATTTATTCATTACAACCTAAAATTGACTCCCTGCTTGTCTGCATTCTGGTTGTGGCTCATTTAGCTGCCTCTACTGTGTCTCTCGAAAGGAAAAGTAGAAGAAGCTGCTCAGAGATAAGACAAACCCAAATTCAGAACCTCCAACTGTGCTTTCATTCCCATTCCTTAGATGACCCTGCTCCTATCTACTACTTATGCAGGAATGATTCTGCGTAAGAATAATAAATTATCACTGTTAACTATTATTTCAAAATTGATATCCTGGGGAGGGGTGCTTTGGGTTTTTTTTTTCTTCAGAAAATAATTATTTATCTTTCCCTTTCTGCTAACTGTGTTATCCCTCCTCTATCTGCTCCGCGGCGCCCCAGCTGGGGAACAGGTGCAATGAAAGGCCTCCACACCAGGACAGCAAAGCCCCACTCACAAACTCCAAATGGGTTTCTTATGCTTCTAAATACATCAGTAGCCAGTACACACTGTCATCATTTTATAGGTGAAGATCAAAGAAATAAAGTGACTGACCCAACTCACAGAACTAGAAAGAATCCAACCTATAGCAGGTGTAAGTCAAAGCTCCTAAATATCCTTGAGTTTCCTATAGGAGATGGTGTTCAGTAAGACAAAGACCCACAAATACATATGACCAAGATATGTGAAGTAGGAAGTATATTTAGTGAGCAAGAATGGTTTGAAAGAATAGGTTTAGTTGACAGGTGATGTGGGAGGCCAGTTGCTACTGCATGAGCAACTTAAGGTTTGTGTCATAGCTTCCCAGTAAGATTTTAAGATTTCTTGAAGACAAGTGCTTCCTAAAGGTATGCAATTAAGTCTGTTAGAGAATTACCCCTGTAATATACCCTGCATAGCTGGCTGCAAAGATAGCATCCAAGGTCATCAGCCAGGCTGTTGGGAATAATGACAGTAAAGGGTGGCGTCTACCAAAGTAAGGACAGGGATGATACTCCCTTCTCTGATGCCATCCAGGTATGGAGACTGGAACTTCCATCCCTGCTTTATTTGGGAAGAGAATGGGCTTCACATTCCTGGATAACAGGGAGAGGCAAATGGGATGATTTACATGTTATGTTGGGAGACACAAGAAGAGTAGCAGTTCACCAAAGGTGTGGGAGAAAAGTGGGCTGTGTAAGCATTCTGATAACCATGATGCTGAGCAGTATCCACAGTTCCACTGACCTGGGAGAGCATGGGAGGAGATAGACTTTGAGAGAAGGGATGACATATTTAACAGGAGAGGAGAGATAAATAATTCTTTATCTTTATGTGCAGGGAGGAAGGCAGTAAGGAATCTTAAAAACCCACTCTTTTTTTCCCCCAAAGCCAGGGAGAATGGTAGGGAAGGAATTTGAATGCCTGCCAGAGCAGGTGAGCAGAGCTGGGAAGAGAATCCAGACCAGGCACGGAGCTGCTGGCAGGGGGTTGGAGCATGTCTGAAACCTCCTTCACAGTGTGCAGACTTCATCTTTTCTGCCAGCTTTGCCACCAACACCTGACTTTTCTCACAGATGGAGGCTGACCATACTGAATATCAGCTTTAGGGAACAGGTTCAATGGAAGTAATGAACAACCCTTCAAAGGTTTGAAGTGAGGGTTTTGGAGGATTGCAGGGCATTTAAAAAAAATTATCACATATGGTATATATCTGTTGTAGAAAAATTACAAGAGGCATACCCCAAAATAAAACTAATTTATTCATAATCCCTCACCTCGAAATAATCACTAGTAATATTTTGGTTCAATTTTTCCCATAACTTCTCACATCCACTCTATATTTATAGCATTGGATTAGACTTTGCATGCTCTTTGCAAACCTACCTTTTCACTTTAAAAAATATATACAGAACATTGTTGTAGGTTGATAAGTGGTATCCTCCTTATAAATGGCTATTAGTCTTCCTTTGTTTTGTAGAGCCATGAGAACCAGCTCCTATAGTTGGGAAATTTAGGTGATTTCCAATTTTTTTCATCATTTGCGTGCTCTAGGGAACATCCTTATACATATATCTTTTGAGCCATTGTCAGATTATTTCTCTACACAAAGAGTTACTAAATCAAAGGTTATGGACGCATTGAGTTTTTGAAATATATTGTCAAGTCATCCATCCAAAAGGCATCATCAGTTTATATTCCTTCCAGAAATGCATGAGCACAACTTGTTTCGCCCCCTGCTTGCTTTCTTTGAGTAATATTCTTTTTTATAAACAGTGAATACTGTTCACACTGGGGACGCTGGAAGGGACATCACGACCTGACTTTGCCTTGCTCCTCCCTCCCATGGCCCCCTCTAAACAGTGACCAGAGGAGGTCTCTGTGTTGGATTGAGTACACAGAACTGAGAGAAAGATGCCATCACAAGAACAGCAAGAATATCCCTGGGAGGAGAGAAGACAAAGGGAATAGTCCTGTGGCAGAGTACCACAAAGAGGCACCAACAATAGTGACCTCTAGTCCTCTCAGGTCTCATCATGCCTGGTGCCCTACCAGGCTGTCCCTCTAATTCCAAGCAAGGTCCTAAACATTTGCCTTTCTCTGAGGAAAATTACCCTGGCTTCTAAATAAAGAAATCCAGTGAACTCCTCAAACTCTTCTAAGCAAAAGATCACACTTCATCTGGGTTCCATTTGAGAAGGGCAGGCGTGTAAAAGCCTGACATAAATGGTGCAGATAAGATCGAGAGCTCACCTGGGGAGACTTACAAGTGTTTCACATTCAAAGCACATGTCTCGATGTTAATCAGATAACCGTAGCGTTTAGTTCTTACATCTGGCACAAAACTCTTGCTTTTATGTTTCCTATTTTTTCCCCAGAAGGTAATAAAATTCACAGTTGTATCTCATAATCAATATAGCATCTCTTCAGGCACTGCTGCACATGATGAGTACCTAAGCTTTAGCCTGCTTCATATAGGAGGACCATATGCTAGTGCTTATTTTCCTTCCTCAGACTGTGGGCTGTGAGGTCTTGCCATTGGGTGACTTAGAAAGCGGATCTTATTTCCCCAGCTAAACGGGGTAGAGTGAGTTAGAGGGAGAAGGCTAGGTTATGTTCACAGCTGGGGAGGTAGCAACATCACAGTACATTCCAGCTGGGATTATTGCACTGTTTACATAGAAATCAGAAGCACCAGCTCAGAATCAAGCGGAAGGTTTGCCCTCAGAGAGACAGTGAACTTTAAGGTGTCATTGCTCATACATGATAGGGAAGAATTCTGTCTGTACTTAGCGGAGCTGGATAATACCAGTTTGTGACACTGATATGTCAAAGTGCTCTTGGCATGAAGTTCATTTTGGGTGGCCAAAGGGAGATATGCCATTAGGGCCCTGTGCTCGAATAGGCAGAACTCATCATATTTTCCTGAACTAACTTAATACTGGTCAAAATGTGATGAAATTCCCAATGATGTATTTTGGGACTCTGTGGACAAAGTAGTTTAGCATTTTATAGCTATCTCCAGTTCCTGTTAGAGGATAATAAAAGATCAAAGTCCTACCAATGCCTGTAACTTTTTAGGTCTTATGGTCTAAAAGTTCATCTTTCTCTGTTGACTCCCCTTAAAGTGGTATAGTGTATTTTCCTTGTTCAAATGAACAAATTCTTATTACTAATCAGTCTTCTTATTTATCTGTTTATCCCCTAAATGCTATGAGAATAGGCTGACTTATGCCTTAATGTTGCTCTTACTAGTTCATCTTCCCAATACATAGCTGTGATCTTAAGCATTTTCTCTTTCTCCACACTATATGTGGAAGAAACTGTGTCTCTCATTTAAGCATGACCTCCGAGAGAAAGCAGACCCAGATGAGAGGAGCCAGGCACCCAGGCAAGCTTGCTCTTAAGGAAACCTAGCCTTGAGTGATGTGGAAGTGCAGAGTGGACACCTGAGAGTGTGTGTCCAGATGCCTCACCCCAGCCCCAGCCCTGGTCCAGGCTACACCTTCCAGACCGGTTTGGGAAGCACCGTCAACATCTGGCTTTTTAAGCCTTCTCCAGTGGAAATGGATTATGGGTCCTGTAGATATCTGGAAAGGTATTTTGCAGCATGTGCATGTAATGAAGCACAGATCTGACCTCCAGCTGCCTCAGATTCAAAAAGCACAGAACCACTGCTATTGCTTTGATGCCCTTCCCAGTTTACGTTATCTTTGCCTCTGTTATAATAGTTGGGCTGAAAGATTTGAAACAAACAAATACCACTAGGTGACTAGGAGGCACAAAGGTTGACTGTGTTACACTGGGTTATTTTATATTTCATAGTTTCTGCCTTATTTCTGAACAAGAAAGAAATCACTAAATTCACTAGATTTCTTACATTTTGTCCAGCTTAGAAAATGAAATGTGTTTTAGGCACTATGTACAATGTATTCATCAAGCTCCTAATTGTCCCTCATACATCTTGTAGCCAATAATACAGAAAACTGTACCTCCTGCTTCCATAAATACATGTAAATATCTGTCTTTCTCTTATCTCCCATGGTAGTAACTTATTGAAGAAACTTATTTCCAGCTGGTTAGCCATTACACTCTTCCTCACATAAATCCACATTGGATCTCTCTGTTCAAACTATAATTTCTGAGTATTGCATCATTGGGTCCAGGTAAATTATTCCTAATATTTTCCCATAACTGGATGACTTTTAAAATCTTGATTGTGGTTACAAAAGTGTTTTTCCAGGTGCTTTATTAAGATTTGCACAAATGTTAACCATTTATCAATAGGAAGTGTTTGCCTCTTGGAGGAAAATGAAGATAATGAATTCATTGATTGATTGATTGATTGATTGACTTTCTGCAGCTCCCTGCATTTCCCTCCATCTGGGCTGCCTTCTTTTAGCTTGCTGTTGTAACTATGGCCAACTCCCTGGGGGCTCATAAGTCAAAATTGCTGATATTTACTGCTTGGCTGGTCTTTTAAAATCCAGTTTGAGGTTCGCCTCCTTAAAAGTTTTGCCTTTTGTTGCTGATTTTTCATAAGGCACTGTGTTATTAAAGTGAAATGCTTTCTCCTGGCTTTTAACTCCAAACTGAGTACAAAGCAAATCTTAAAGAGGCGACAGTGACAGGGAGTGTGAAGTTTTAGAGACAAAGGTCATCCTCTTGTTCATTGACCCAGCAAGCCTAACCTAGGCTTTGCGAGGGTCTGGCTCTCAATAAATGCTTGTTGGGTGCCTACTCTGAAACATCCTTTGCATTAGGCACCAGTAATAAAAACTGTGATCAAAATATATAGTAAATGTTTAAATTTTTAAAGATTTATTATAGTAAGAAACACATTGCTATTAATCTCCCTCGAAGTATTCCACCTGGCTTGAAACACACTTTCTGGAGCAGTTTTGGGGGTTCCCTTTTATGTCACAGTCAAATCCCATCCAACAGAAAATCTGCCTCATAAAAACATACGATGTGTCTTCATTTACCTCATTCACAGAATCTGCCTCCACATGTCTTACTCTTTACTCATCGCTGAGACAAAATAGCTGATGCCCAAAGTTAGGGAAGAAAAGGTTTATTTCTTACAGTTCTTGGGGGTTTCAGTCCATACTTAGCTGGCTCCAAGGTAGCATGGCATGGCCGGGCAGCCGTTCATGGCTGGCTGCAAACAGCAAGGCGTCAACCCGCAAGAGAGTGAGAGTGAGAGAGAGAGAGAGAGAGAGAGAGAGAGAGATTTTCTTCCCGCCTTTACGTCATATGCTGGCTCCACCCCTAGGTGGGTGAAACACTCATGCCACCAATCCAAGAGCTAGACAACGATCCAATCATAAATGCTAGATTTGGTCCACTCCGTAATTCATGAGGTTTGGGGGCCACTGACATAAATCATGACGACGTGATTTCTGGCTCTTCCCCAAAGTCAAAATGACCATAGGATGTAAACATTTTTAATCCAGTCAGTATCCTGAGGCAGCCATGACCACCCAGTGAGATACTCATGAAAGGCCTCCAGAACTGCTTCAGAAAGTTGCAAGAACAATGCTTACATATTTTTGAAGTTAAGGGGAGTATGTTCAGGGGATTAATGGAGTGTGTCCTTTACTCTAATAAGTTTATTTATTTATTTATTTATTTAAATGTTCACCGTACTTTTCAATTACACCTTATATGTTGACATACAAGACTTTGTCCTACTTTTATGGTGTTAACAGTCTAATATAGAGATTACTAAACTTGCTTCTGTGATTGGCTTGGCAGTAACAGTATTAATTGTGTTTGGGAAGCTCTAAGATTTCTGTCATAACTCAACTTGGCCCTGCATAGTTATCCAAGATATCCATAAATTATCCATGGATGACCCATAAAGAAATGAGTGTGAGTGATTGCATCCCAATAAAACTTTATTTACAAAAACAATGGATTGGATTTGGCCTGTGGGACATAGTTTACTATCTCCTAGCCACCATAAGAAAGATGCAAAAATAAGTAAAGAACTAAATATAACAATAATTACATATGATCACTGCCATAAAAGAAATACAGATAGGTTCAAGGAAGACTTGCTTGGCACGAGGTATGGAAGGGAGGGCTGCTGTAGAGATGTCACTGAAGCTGAATTGTGAGGAGGTAGAGTGCAAGTCAAAGGCCCCAAAGAGGAAAAGTACTTAGTGATTATAAGGAGCTAAAAGAACACCACAGGGGTTACTTGCCATCTCTTTGGCCATGTGTGTGCACAAAGTGATCTTGTGACTCATGGGGAGCCAGTTGGCATCCCCAAGAACCCAGAAATGGAATAGCTGCTTCCACTGCCCTGGAGGACACACAGGGATGAGAGGGATGGGGGTTAGACTCACTTTGCTTCTGCTTGTGAAGGGAAGACTTTTCACCAATGCATGGAATATTGGAAGGCTTGCTTGGAATGTGTCAGGCTAAACAAAAACACATGGTCTGGATGTATTCTCCTAAAACAGAGCAAGAGAAAGGTGAGAAACAGAGCAGCCTCTCATAAATTAATGTCTTTCCAGGGAAAAGATCTCTGACGGGTATGTCAGGTACCATTGTAAATATATTCATGTGAGTGCACACGCTGTGTTGGTTGATCACCAGAGTGTCATTATCTGATCCTGTCTTTTGAGCAGAATGTTGGGCTCTCTGCATCTGGAAGCTACATTTCCAGCATGACTTGAGAGATGCCCTGAGTCAGGTGGGACATGACATGCCCCTTGTTCACATACTGAAACTGGCTAGGGACCCAGGGTGGAGGTAGGTGGAGTGGGAGGACAGCCAGGAATGCTAGATAATCTGATTGCATTGTTCTGCCCAGCAGGAATGCTGATACACTGCAGTCCTATGCAATGGAGAGGTCAGCTTCAGGACCTGTTTGTACCTCTCTATCCTGCCCCTCTCTATTCTCTTATAATGCTCAAAGTGATCTCTTCAAAGCACAGATCTAAACAACTCTCTGAGTCTCTGTCTCTCTGTTTCTCTCACACACATACAGACACATGTCTTACTTAAGTGGTGTACTATCATTCCTAAGATAAAAGTCTCTAAAAGAGCATAGAATCTGTATTAATTAGGATTCTTGATTCTTTCTCTTTCAGATTCATCTTTCACCTCTCTAACCTCACCAAACTTTACAGATCTTACCAGGCCATCCTACTTCCTCCAGCCAAGAGCCTTTATACAAGCTTCTCAGTACAGGGAAATCTCTGTTACCACATACCTGCCATCATCTTTTCATTCCAAACATTTGGCTTCCTTAATTAGTTCAATTGTTTTTCTCTAGACTGGCACACTCTGTATTCCTCTTTCAGAGTACTTACTATTCTGCTAATTTTATATTTGCTTTCATGATTTGATTAATGTTGTAGAACCTTTGATTAACATTGGTTTTTGCCTCCCACCATCTCCCTCCTCCTCAGTCTTGGGGCAAAAAATAGGGCAGGGTCTGTGCATGGATTTGATTCACAGATTTTGTTTTCCTTTGTTATGTTTATTTGTCATTCTGCCTCAGCAATTTCTGGTCAGTGGTTGAAACTAAATACGTTTGTTTGTTTGTTTGTTTGTTTAAATGAATGAGTGGATGTGTTGTAATCTCTTCCTACATGGGCACTTGTATAATCTTCAGGAATCTTCAACACTCCTGTTGCCCTTGAGGTTTCACCTCTATAATGCAATCAAAGATGCTTGGTCCTTGACTTGTTTCAGCAGGGAGGAAATAAAGAGAAGGGAAATAAACAAAAGTACTTTCTTGAGAATTTTTCTGAACCAAAGGCATGTTGGAGATGATTCATGGATTCCTCCTTGCACATATGAGGAGGTGAAGGTTACCAAGGTCCTGGGCTTGTGAATGTTACCAGCCATTTGTATGGCCAAAGATTAGTTGTTAGGGCACAGGTTCTCACTGTAAGCCTGGTCTCTATCTCAGTCCATGGTCATTCCTGAGTAGAGTACCTCTCTGCTCTATTGAAACTAGTCTTAGACCTAAGCAAACAAATAAAGCTTCAGCCTCTCCTATTCCTATTGATCACTTCAGATCCAGTTCTCTTTCTATACCAAGTGTTCCCTTAAACCTACCTTTCCTGTTCTAATATTCTCAGAACCCACCTGTCTTAGGCCTGTGAAACATTTACTTATAGTTTTGCAGAGTGCACTGGCAAACAAACCATCATCTTGTTGGGTTCATGGATTAACACACAGTATACCTCGGTAAAACCCACATTCTCAACAGGATCTGAAGCTGCTTAGTGGTACGATCCTAGGACACCATTACAAGCCTATGTGTAAGCTTTTTGCCTCACTTATATTCATTTGGCTCTGTTCTTGATAGAAACAGTACTAGAATTCACTTTTAAAGCAGAGATCACTCCCACTTCTGAATAATTCAAAGATGCCTCTGCTTCACAGACCTAAACTGACTTAATTTCTCCATTGCTTTCCATCAGTACATAGACTGGAAATTAAATCTTGAGCAGGATTATCCCATCCTGATGGTTCATAAGTCATTGAAATCCAAGTAAAGATTGTCCATTCATGGACACGCAAGGCATCTAGACTCTGCCTTAGGCTCGATCATGCCATTTGGAGCTAACTCTTCCTGGATGACCTGCAACTGTGGCATATGCCCTAGTTTCCTGGGCCTTAATTCCCTATCTATGAAATGATCCTGACTCATCAGCTGCCTTTTTCATACTTCTGAGTGTTTATGTGTTCATGTGTTTCTTCACTTAACTGGCCCTGGGTATGATAGATACCTCATCTGATATCCAGGAAGTGTAATTACAATAAGCTAGATGTGAGTCCATGGAGAATTGTGGGGATCATGGTGAATGGGAAAGCACATGCCCACCAAAAGGGCAGCATGATCTAGTGGACAACGAGGCTGTATCTCCAACATCCATTCCACCCCTCCCTCATTACATAGCAGCCAAGTGGTAGAATCGACCTTTTTCACTCCCCTGAATGTTCAAAACTGAGGTGGAGAACTTCCTAAACCTTGCTAACACAATTATTTCAGAGAGGCAAGATTTAACTCAACCTACAACATGAGGTACCCAAAGCCATTAGTTCAAGGTGACTCAACCAGCTGGAAATTCTGACACACATGAAGCCTAGGTCCCTATCAATAGTACTGAGTGTAGTTGTCAATTCTAGTACCATAACTGCCATTTTTGTCCCACCAGGGGAGACAGCCTTTTTGGTGAGGCCAATGTCATAGGAGGAAGAGTGGAGAAACTAACAGAAAGCAGACATTTAATGACCTTATCAAGCCCTAGATCTAAACAAAACTGCTTTCCAATCCCCTCTGGGCTTTTTAGGTTTTGGGCCTGGGTTTTCCTTTATCTGTACCAGCATTCTTAGCCAATGCAGCTGCATCCAATGCTTACTGTAGAAGTGCAAGCCCATTACTTTCGGGTATCCCCCCACCCCCATAACTACTGGAAATTTGGATTTTTTTTTTAGCTTAAATTGCAATATTGTAGTACTGTGTTAGCAAGAAAAAAAAATTCTTAGAGCTCCTAGTTTGTACCTTTCAATGCTCTGGGGCCTGAATTTAATATTCTCTAATTCTGTGACAACTCCTTCTGGACTCCCAGATAGTTTCCACCCAGGCCTAATGTGGTATTACGTGGTTAGCTCTGCCTCACATAATGTGTCTCACACTGAGGAAACAGTCACCAGTACCTGTGGTGAGCTAATGAACCCCTCACTGGCTTTGAAAGTTCACAAGATTCTGGCACCAAGTGGTAACTTATCAGGGGCGGAAGGGCCTCTGGGTTGTATATCTGCTTTTCTATTGTTTCTTCATCTGCATCTGACCAGAGAGAAAAGACCTTCTCCCCACTCAAGCAAGACTCTGCTAACTCTCTCAGTCTTCTTCTGGGCCGTTTCTTCCATTGAGTCACACAGAGCATTCCAGCTGAATGGGATTTAGTGATCATTTGCTTGGGCCTCTTCACTGGGAAGATTGTGAAAAGAGGTCCCAGACAGGGCCAAAACTTGCCTATGACTTCATCCCTCATTTAGTGAAGGCACCAAACTTTAAATTCACAATTTCTGCCACATAGTCCATCTCATATATCTCCATTTTTTTTAATATTTTGCCTCTTTATTTTCTCCCAGGAAAGTATCCTAGGCCATGTCTGGTTTCATCATGGACTCACATTAGTAAGGACACACCTCCTGTCATAGAATGATCATGGCCCTTTGAAGTGAGACTGGCCTGAGTTTGATTCTTAACTCTGCCATTTAAACCTATGTGATTTTTGAGCAATTTACTTGCATTCCCAGAGTCTCAATTTCCTCCATATGTAAAGGAGGCATGAAATTGTACCTCATTTGGTTGTTATGACAACAAAAGAAACCAATCATATAAAACACAGTACCTTATAGTGGCCATTTAACAAATACAATCACACACCACTTAATGACAAAGTCACAGTCTGAAAGATGTGTCATTAGCAAAGTTTGTCATTGTATGAACATCACAGTGTGCATATACAAACAAGATAGCTACAGTGTCACTAGGCGATATAATACTACTGCATAGCTACTGTGTATGTGCTCCAGTGTTGACTGAAACATTGTCATGATGGGGTTCAAGACTATGTTTAACCTATTGCTCCTAAATTCTTACCCGCCAGATTCTATGTGTTCACCAATGTACATACCAATCATGCACCTATTAATCAGTGACTCACTGAGACCTACTACTGCATGCTATGTAGTTTGTCCGGTACCGAAGGTATAGTGACAAATAAGTGAGACTTCCCCTCCTAGAGCTTATAATCCAGCAAAGAAGATAGTGATTTAAAGAAGCCCAGGGAAAATTTCCAAGAGCCATGTTAGGGAAAGTGTGTAATATGTGGCTAAAATTAGGGGCCCTGCACTCTGACAGTCTGGGATTGAATCCTGACTGTCTCTTGTTAGTGGGTCACCATGGGCATGTCACTCAACCTCCCTGTATGTTCATTCCCTTTGTTCTAAAGAGAGGATAGTCATTCTTACCTCATGGGATTTCTGGGAGGGCACATACCCTGACAGTAGCGGGCCCAGAGAGTGCCCCCGAACATTGCTATCTAGATGTCATAGGAACCTGCATTCCCACCTACCTGAGCACATTGTCCACCCTCAGCGGATTCCCAGGCTCAGAGAAGACCAAGGTCCCAGAAGACCCAGGAGCCATATTCTCAAGACTCCCCAGTCCCACTTCCCACATCACTGAAAACAGATTCTTGGCCCCACGCCTGAAGTTCTGTTCTAGTGAGGCCAACCATTACAGAAAGCCAGGAGGTGGGCCTTGACCAGGTAGTCTGTCTTAATTTAAGTGGACAATACTGTGTTTGTTTTTTTCTTCCACGTACACCTTTATCCTGCAGAATTTCAGGTGAATGACCCTCCAGGGTGCTTTGACGTGTGTGTGTGTGTGTGTGTGTGTGTGTGTGTGTATGTGTGTGTCTAGGGGGCATTTTCTAACACAATGTTGTCATGTTAAGATAAACAGGGCCTTTTGTTCCCCTGTAAGCTCCATCTGGCTTTGAACAACTGTCAGAACCAAGGACGTTTGTTCTTCTTGGCAGAAAAGCTGTTTCCCCCTCATTTACAGATGGGTAAACTAAGACTTAGCATGGGATGACTTACACAAGTTCACACAAGAAACTGATGTTAGATCCAGGGTTAAAACCTATATTTTGATTCCCAGACACATGCTATATGTCTCCTTTGCCACACGTTCCTAAGGATGAATGCCGAAAAGCAATCATTTTCTTTTCAAATCTCAACCCAAATCAATTGGCTATGCCTGCTTGGAGTTTTCTTCCAGGCAGGATGGTGACACCACTTTCAGCTTCATTAAGAAAAGAGCTGTGAATGATTAGCAATGTTTGCCCTGTCTCAAAGTGGGGCCACATATTATACACATTATTGGGTAATGTTAGTCCAAAGAGACACCATTCATAAGTATTGGATGTGGAGGAAATTTCAGTGTTAAGTTACATTATCTGGGAGGATATATGTGTTTAGTGTGGAGAAGTAAAAACCGTACTGCACCTTCTGCCCCAATACACCCATGACCAGATTGCCCCTGGCAGGCAGTCTCCCAGCTTCCCTCCTGGCCGACATCTTTGCCTCTCCAAGAAAAAAATTCTCCCCTATCTTTGTCAAACAGTTGTTGTGGCTTACAGGTGAGAAAGGTGGTGATACAGCAGAGCACTTGACATAGATAGCTCTGCATTTAAGTCCCAGGGTGTTTGTTTGTTTGTTTGTTTGTTTTTGGTACCAGGGATCAAACTCATGACCTTGTGCTTGCCATAGGCACTTGTGTCCTGAGCTAAACCCCTGGTCCTAAATCCCAGGTTTCTGCTTGATAGCTGGCTTACATTTGGGCCTAAGTTACTTCATCAGTGAAGTAGGGATGTTAATACCTGTCGCACAGGAGTTTTGTGAATATTCAAAAACATAGTGCATGTAACAGCCCAAGGACAGGGCCTGACTTATAATAAAGTCTTCAAAAAAATGGGCAGATGGACAGGACACAAGTACCATGTGGAGTTCCCTCAGGCTGTGAACTGTTAATCCTTCATCCTTCTAGGTAAATAACTAATGTTTATGCTTAATGAGACCTTAGAAGATTTTCTGATCAGCAATATATATATATATATATATATATATATATATAATGTTAAAAAAGCTTTCCGTGCCAAGTGAATTGTATCCTAACTTTATCCTAATTTATCTTAATTTCTTGAAAGATATGATGAGGAAGTAGCTTGTAGGCCAGTCGTACATGATTAATCAGAATGCTGTGTCAGAAGACTCCTTCCAGTGCACCAACATCGTCTAAGTGTCTGGCCTGAGAACAACCATTTTCAGCCGTCCCTCAAAAAAGTTTGAGAAAAGCAGCTGGGCACAGAGCAAAGAGACAAACACTGAGACAAAAGAGACAAATACGTGAAAATTGATGAGAATTCATTTCAAATGTTTGCTAAACCTTGAAGGAATTGAGCATTCAGTTTATCAAACTGGACCACTTATGTGGAGGCCTCACCTCCATGCATGAAGTGACCCACTTGAAACAGAGTAGTTAGGCAACTTGTGACAAGTAGCAGAACCAGGACAAGAAACTCTGCCTCCTTGTCCCTCCCTAACCCCACCAGTACACAGAAGAGGGCACAACATAATCACCAGAGGAGCTTGCTGAAACTGCACACCTGAGCAACTTGTAGTCAAACCTTCTGGGGCTTGGGCCCAGGAACCCATACGCCATAACCAGCTTCCCAAGCTCTTCCGATGCACAGCCAAGCTGACAGCTATTGCTAGGTCTTGTTTTTGTGGTGGTTGTTGTTTTTAAATGGTCTTAGGAAAGGACAGTGTTGGCATCACCTAATATCTTGCTAGACACAGGATCCTGGGCCTCACCTGAACAGAAACGGCATGTTCACAGTATCACCTAGGTGGCGTGTGTGCCAATTAATACCTGAGATGCTCAGATTCTACAAGTCCTTCCAACATCAATACACTTCACAAAGGACCGAGATGAACAAAAATATCTGCCTTGAGTTGAAGAAAGTGCATACCTAGCTACCCGAAAGCAGATCTCCTCTGTGACGGTTCATGGATCAGCTAGCTGATTGAGCCTTGTCATTTCAAAGCAAAAGTCATTTTATTTTTTAAATGAACCTTCAAATGTATTTTCTTCAAATGTCCTTTACATCTGCCTTAGCATTGCCTGCAAAGTCAACCTTGTGTCACACGCAGAGATTATCTTTACCTTGGCTTTCTGGTGCTCTTTTTTGTACACTAGGGTCTTAGCAGACAACCTAGTGGCTTTTAATAGCCTTTAGAATAGTGGGTTGTTTCTGAAAACGTTTTGCTCCAGTGTTACTGCTAATAGCTGGAATGTATGAAGTGATGATAAATTTATATTTGAAATGAAGTGTGAAGCAATTTGATTTCTATGAAAGTTTGTTTTCTAGTTCCACAGGTGTCATTTGTTTGTCTTCCCCCCCCCCTTTAAACCTCAAAACGAGTTTCCCTTCTCCCTGGTGTAGCTGCGCCCAGAGTTTGGATAGTGCCATGCAGCAGGTCACTTCCCATCCATTTTGCTAGCGTGGACACCATCAGCCTGTGAGGTTGGCGGGTCTCTCCTGTCAACCCTGGAGCACCATAACACCAGATTCAGCAGATGTGGCAACCCCAAACCTGAGGTCATAGCTCCTGACAAAGATGTTGCACTGAGATTTGGAGAGGAATGGGGAGGGGAGGAAGGCAGAATCCATGTGATGCCCCAAACCAAAATTTAAACAGACTCACGATTGCAGACCTCAGCTCATTCCTCCCACCCATACATACACACACCCCTGCACCCAACACCATTGTTCAAATGCCTGCTTTTACCTGGGACCTAATGGCAGTGGCCTAAAGCCCATTGTCATTGTGAGCCCTAACAGAGGGTTGGAAGTTGGTCTGATGAGGACACATTTCCATAACCTGCCCCTTACAGGTACCTGTTCACCTGACCTAGTAGCTAATCCTGGTGTGGATCTACCAGAGTATATTCAGGGCATTCAGTTTGGGTTCTTACCTTCCCTGTGGCTTAGTCTTCCAGGCTTGGTACAACCTGACCCATAGAAAAGGCTCAATATACACCTACAACTCGAGCTAATGACCAGACCTGAGCCCAGGTGGGAAAGGAGGAAAGAAGGGAAGGTAAGAGGAGGGAGCGTAGGAAGCAGTTTAGTCCTATCTATTAGTATTCACCACTTAGAGAAATCAGCCACACAGAGCTCTCCCAATGGGGAGCCTCTGGGGAGCATTGCTGTCTAACCTGCAAAAATAGAAAAATAATTTTCTTTTCAAAAACACTGCACTACCCAATTGATTTGCTAATGGGTTCTGGCAGCCTTTGTATTAGTGTAAGAAGCCATTCAGACCACCATTGACAATGTCAAACTTACAAATTGCTCTTGTTAAAATCTGCACATTGAAATTAAACAGAAAATACCTGAGGAGCTGGCCCCCACCTCAAGGAGGGTCTCCAGGAGCACTACTATGGGGCCTAAGAAAGGTAAGCAGGGAATAGGCCTCCCTCTGGACTGTCTGGAGTCCTTGGAAGAAGGGGTCAGGGGATGAGATGGGAACCAAGAGCACTTTGGACCTTAGCTCAGATCTGACACATAGGCACTTTTTACCACTAAAAAGAATGAAAAATCCAAAAAGAGAAGCTCTGGCCACCCTGCCTTGTGTTTTTTCATAATAATATTTGTCTGTAACAACCATGCTCTTTAAACAAGTCCTTTACTCTCCAGTTTACAAAATATCTTTGCTCCCAGACACTTCCTTCATGTGACCTGCCTTTTGCATTGGTGAGCTTGAATTCCAGTGACAGCTAAGCTCTTAGGCTTTGGAGACAGAAAATCTTGGCTTCAAATGACCTTGGGCAGGTCTTGTACTTCTAAGCCCTAATTTTCTTGTCTGCAAAACAGAACTAATCCACCTTGAAGTATTCTGTTGAGTAACTGGCAAGAGTCATTCTCTCCAGGCACCTGTAGTACTTTCCAGAAAGCCAGTCACTGAGGTGTGACTGTGAGCCAGGACTCCTACAAGGACTAGAAGTGAATTCTTTCTTTTAGTCACACAGGTACTTAGTGTTTTTGCAAAGCTAGTCCCTGCATAACTCAGTATTTTAAATAAATGATTAGTGATAACAACTAAAATTTTGGAGGACTTCACATTTGTCTCACTTTTATCATCATCTATGTCCTCTCAAAGCCTAAAAAAGTTGGGGTCATCAGACCTTATGTATTGATGAACAATTGGGCTCAGGAGTTAAATAACCTGCCTAAGGTTTAGTCTTTTAGAGAAGCCAAGAGCAGAACATTCTTCCACCTTCAGCTGTCTCCTGCCTTTCTGTGCTTGATCATGGAGAATAAGACAATTTTCAGTGAATTGTTGGGCTCTGGACTGACACGTGTTTCCCTAAAGCTGAAATGACACCTTTGAAGTAAAATTTTCTCAGCTCCCAGTTCCACAGGAAAAACCTATTTGGGGGCCCATTATGGCTGTATTCTAGAAGCCATCAACTCAGATGCTTAAATATAGCATTTCTTCGGTTCTCAGCTGCCGGCAACAGGGAAAACATTTTGAAGGGCAAATAAATATTTATGTATGAGGGCTCTTTGTGCACAGTAAATGTTTGATTCTGTTGCCCCAATTCCCTGGGCTGAAAGTAAATTATGGTTCCCCAAAGGGAGTGCGGGCGTGAATATGCATTCAGCACCTATATTCATGCAGCAAGGCTGTGTGGAGCATCTGATGTGTGAGCCAGGCACCAGGCTGTGCCTTGGGCTAGGAGGTTAGGAGGCACCTCTGTGTACCTGGAGACCTGCATAGTGCTCTGCACTAATTGTCTCACCTAATTGCCACAACCTCATGAAATGCTTCTTAGCTTCATTTGCAGGTGAGAACCAGCTGAGCTTCTGTTTCTGACTGACCTAATCTGTAGACAGGGGCCAACAAAGAAAAGATGAAGAGTCTCACATTTACTAATATGCTAATTTTCCTCCCTAAATTGTAGGCTCATTGAGGAGTCACTGGGTGATTATAATTGCTGCAATGCTGTCAAGTGATGGGAGGCAGACACCTTGCTAACTATTTCTTTGACTCTTTACAGTGCCCTCCTTGACCCAAGCATGTGTTCCTTGGAAACACCTGCTAGGTGAAGGAATGGAAGTTGCTGCAATCAGCCCACAGCCATAGATATGGGAGGAGGAACAAAGAATCGGGTGATACTGTTCAGAAGTCTCTCTCTTTGCCCTTACTTTTCTCAGAGTCCTCCAAATCCTCTTTTCACCCATGTCTTGACTTTTGAACTTCCACATTCATCTCTACGTTGCCCAGTTTTAACAAGAAACTTGCTAAGGTGCTTTGACCAGAATCCCCCACTCTCAATATCTGGTCACACTGACATTTTTAAATCTTGCACCATCCCCCTAGGTGATATTGATCATGCTGGCCTGTCTTCAGTAAGAATCTCATCATTTTAATTGAGCCAGAATCACCTTCCCCCACATGTTTCAACTTAGTAATGTTCTAGCCACAAATTCCCCCACCTCACCACCTGCTCCTTACCTGTAAGTTTAAAGCCACATTTCTTATGCTTCCTCGTATCCCATGTTGAGCTCAGTATCTCTTGCCTACTACAAACACCCACTGCCATGGTCCATAGACGTATCACAGTGGTTCTGAATTTTGCCTTCGCTACCATAGCATAACAAGATCATCAATAACTTTTACTTTAGCAATACTTAAATCTCCAGAGACACTATCAAAGTAAATAAACCCTCCATTAGGAACAGCCTACCATGGGTTTGTCTCCTGCTCTCTTTGCTTCCACTCAGTATTCCTTTCCTTACCATTCTTTACTTTGCCTTTTCTTCCTTCTCCCTTTTCTCTTTATTTTTGTGCCTTTCTCTTCTCTCCCGTCTTTTTAGCATTTCCTCCTGCTCCTCCTCCTCAAAAAGACAGACCTCAGGTCTCAGAGATTGTACGGGAAATGTTAGAGGGAACTTCAGGGGTTGATGCAGTGGGATACAGAAGGCAGACCTCGGGGGAAGTAATACCAGATGTGATGTTGGTGCCAACAATCAGCCTGAGCCCCAGTAATAAAGCACTTACAGCTGGAGCCCTGGCTATGCCAAAGTGGGGGAAGGGACCAGGCTTCTTCACTAGAAATGGATCAAAATCTGGTCTTTGGGTATATTTATGCCTCCAACATCCTTTTCTGCTTTTTTGGAAAGGTGATCCATCTTCCCCTAAGTTTATTAGAGGCGGTTTTCCAACACCACTTATAAAATATTACAGGCGGCCACATGATTCATGACTTCATTTATAACCCACAGCACTTGGGAACTTTTGGGGAACAATTCTCATTAAATCCATTTCCCAACTCTGGAGCTGCCTCTTGCTTCCCCAAGAAATGCCAGAACATTCAAGACAGGTTTAAGCAGCAGAGCAAGGTGGGTCTCCTAGGTGCTGATCCTGGGCGCTAGGCACAAGGGGTCTCCATGGTCTTCCCCACGCATCTAGGCCTAGGGCTGCAGGGTATATTTTCCGCTCCATAGCAGCCCTGTGCAGCTAAGACCTCATGCTGTGAGTCTGTTGCCTTCTTCTCTGCATCCTTTGGCAGGGGCCTTACTTCATGAGACAGTCATGTGGGAGGAAAAAGGAGCCACCGGTCAGGCTGGGCTTGTATCTGCTATGGGTCATCAGGAATCTTAGGAAGAGGCTCCCTCCTGTAAAGTGCCAGGAACCCATTTCTCAGCTTTCCCATCAGATGGTACAGCTCCTTCCTATGGCCTAAAGTAACATTTTTCTTGCTAATAAGCATTATTAATGGCTGGAAATCCCTTGCTTCTTTGACCACAGTTGACATAAGCCCCAATGTTAAATATGAGGCCAAGTATCTGTAAGGTTTGCACAAGAACTCTTTTGCTATGACCATGATAAAAACAAACAAAAAATCAGTGATGCTATTCTCATGCAGAAATGCTGATGAAAGAAATATCTTGTACTATCATTTCCCTCATCACCGGCTCTCCTTACCTAATCCTCTACCTGAGGTCATTCTTTTTTGTTACTGCTATCTCCTGAGACAAAGGGACAGAATTTATTATAATATTTCACCCCTGGCCACACAAGATTTAGATGTATTATACTCTCCATCAACATGATACATTGTAACTCGCTGAAATTAGAAATATGCAACCAGACTTGGGGTATGCTTGAAATAATTATAGATTGTGAAAATATTCAACTTATGGAATTCAATTCTGTGTGCTGACAGCCTGAAACAGATAAATCACTTATCAGTGGTGGCAAACCTATGGCATGCATGTTATTTGTATTTCTTTTAAGACAAAAGATGTCAGTGTATGAGTTTTTCTAAACTAAAACCTCAGGATTCAGGTTTAATTGCAGTGTTGGCGCTTTACAGTACATAAGTGGATTTTCTACTGCAGTTTGGGCGCTCATCTCTAAATGGATTGCCATCACTGGTTTGTATATTGGGTGATTTCACCTGTCGGCTGTATACCCAGGCTGAGCCTGAGGTGGAAAACGTGAACCTATTCCTCACTCTTGTACCCTATCCTTGCTTGATTGTATCCTGAACAGGTATGTTGTATAAGGTGGGGCCTTTCCTCTTATATGTTTTATAATGAGATCAACAAACTATGGCCTGGGAGACTGGCCGCAGGGCCAAATCTGGTTCACAGCCTTTTTTTCTTTCTTTTTAATAGTTTCGCTGGAATACAGTTGTGCTTATTCATGAGCACGCTGTAAGAGCGGAATTGAAGAATGGCAACAGTGAATGACTGTGTACCATAAACTAAAACACTGACATCTGATTCTTTAAGCAAAAGTTTTCAGCAACCTCTGCTTTATATCTGAACATGCACATATTACTATGTAGAGCTTGTCTTTGGGAAATGGGATTGCCTTAATAAAATATCACAGACCCGGAGACTTAAAACAACAGAAGTATTTCTCACTGCTCTGGATGCTGGGAAGTCCAAGCTCAAGGCCCTGGCAGACTTGGTGTCTGGTGAGAACCTGATGTTTTGTTCACAGATGCTGCCCTCTAGATATATCCCCACGTGGTGAAAGGACAAGGAGATCTCTGAGGTTCCTTTCATAAGGGTACTAACCCCATGAGTGCAGCTCCACACTCAAAATTTAACCACCCTCCAAAGCCCCCGCCTCCAAATATCATTGCAGTAGTGATTATGCGTCAGTCTACAAATCTTAAGGAAATGAAAAATCCAGGCCACACAGAACTAGATATTCAAAGCAATCTAGTGCTGCATTTTGCAGGTGGGATTTTCAAGGACAGTTTCCACTGTCCATCACTTTGTTCTACGCATTGGCTGCTGAACTTAAATCTAACTAAGATTCACCTCCACTGTGGCATATTTGTCTTGTGTTTGGTTTGGTTTGGTTTTTACTTAATCCGCCCAGCTCTTTTTAGACTAGTGCATGGATACCTGACACATGTTTTTCAAAGAGTCTGAGAGCAAATCTTTCTCTGGGTGATAGGCCGGCTATAATAAGAGTGAGGGCATCTGTGTGATGTGTCCCAGGGGCTGGGGTTGAAGGAGCTACATATATGTGACATGGCACAAATATGAAACTTCACTGAAACCCTCAGTGCTTTGAATTTCTCATAGTGCCTTTCCTCTTGACAAATTCATGGAGATACCTGTGACTCTTGGAAATTGCTGTGGCTTATATCCCAGGAACACGTTCTTGGGAAAGAACCTGAACCTAATGCAATGAGATTTGACTAGAGTTCAACTCAGAATCACAGAACCTCGGATTCCTGGCAGCTGACAGGAACCTCACAGGTCAGCTTATGCAGAGGCTCCCAGTCCTTCTGATCATCAGAGTTCTTAAAAACGGCTTGTAAAATAAACCAATGCAGCTGCTCTGGCCTCACCTCAGTTTGGTTCTGACCGTGGAGATAGAGTGACACCTGGGCACCTGCATCTGTGACAAGCTCTACAGAGGAATGTAAAGGGCAGCCAGCTGCAGTGTCCACTGGTCTAATCCGCATTCCTCTGTTGACTGCCCAGGAAGGTGAATCCCAGACTGACCCACAAGGTGGCCAGCCAGGACCAGCGCTTTCTGTCTGCTACCTCACTCTCTTCCCTGCCCCACCCCTCCCCACAGCTCATTTCCCAATCTGAGTCCACATCTCTATCAATTCCTAAGCCTCCCCTTTGCTCACCTGTCCCAGCCCTTGCCAGACCAGAACCTAGGCCTGGGCCTTCATAGCCAGTCCCCACCCATGGTTTCCAAACCCACTTGGGCAGAGCCCTGGAGTATTCACAGATGCCTTGGAATGACCCTGAGGGAGAGAATGACAACCCAGAGGAAACCCAACTAACAGCCCTAGCTTTCTCTGTCTGCTCATAGTTCCTCCATTTGGACATTTCATGTATCAAGCCCATGTCTTTTTTGTTTTGTTTTGTTTTTGTTTTTTCCTAGAGCAAGAACTGGACAGACAGGAAAATCTGATAAAAGGGAAGAAAGATTAAAATTCTGAGTCCTGCTATACCTTACAGCAAAACAATCCACCAAACCTTTTTGTAAGATTCTGCTTTGCTTAAAAATCTCCAGAGTGATAGTCCATCCTTTAAATCTATGCCATCTGGACCCAAGGTCATTTATCTCAGGTGCTCAGAGGAGGTGGTTACCTGCAGCCGCCCACAGTTCCCACAGGCTCCAGCACTGTGCCCTGTTTGCACCTAAATTATATCCCGCCTAAAACTTGCCTAGTGCAAACCGAGTCCACAGCTCACCTCGGCTGCCCTTATTCCCTTCTGTCATCATGGCTACAAATCAAATAGTGGCTGGCACCCACAGTGAGCCAGACACTGTATCAAGCCCTGGACAAGGTAGATGTGATGCCCAGGTGGTGCATACAGTCCAGAAGAGAAAGGGAGACATGCGGTCACTCACCACCCCTTTCTGGGGCAACAGTTTCGTGTGTTTGCCACTTGCCTCTGTCCCAGGAAGATAGGGAAGACCTTTGCGGTTCCTTATCTACTGCTCAGCCCTCCAGGCCTCCCATAGCCTGGGACCCTGTTTGAGAAGAATTCCACCAAACCATCTCAAATATGCAGGGCAACGGGGCCCTCACTGGTAAAGCCAAGCTCCAGAGCTTCTCGCAGTCAGGAGATAGGTGGCCCTGCTCTTCTCCTGGGCTGGACTCCGGGACAGAAATCATCCGTGCCCAGCACCACAGGTTTTCCTTTCCTGCTGTCTCCTTGGGCCAGTCTTCAAGACTACTGCATCTCTGCACTGCCACCTCCTGGCCAGACCTAGTAGGGAGCAGGGCCTATGGGAGCGAAGTCCAGACACCCAGCCTGCAGGCAGCCACTCTGCCCACAGCTCCTGAGGGGCCCAAGGACCATCCCCGAACCCAGTCTGCAGAGAAAAACCACAGGTCATGGTCAGGAACCAGGTGAGCAGCTTCTGACCAAATGTTCCCCCAGAAAATGTCACTGGCAGAGTCACAGATCTGTTCTCTTTACTACATCTCTTTTATAGCCTTTCAGTTTGTATTGCCCCTGATTTCTGTTTAGATGTTTAGATATGTGCATATTTCAGTGTGTGTGTGCTTGAAGTCTAATCATATGTGTAGTGTGTATTCTTTAATTTCATAGGCAACCTTCACTTTTGACAGTGCTGATCAAAATGAACAGAACAGCACAATGCATGCAAGTTATATGATGCTGGTGATGCATGTAATAGTGATAAGGACAAGCTCCACCCCCAAACATGTGTCATTTGCTTGTGAAACCTTTTCTCTTTGAGAGAAGGACCGGGTTAACTTTTAGTCCTTGAAACTTGGTCTCTGTCATGAGGTGGTGCTGATAAAAGGTTCCCTGAGTAGAGGTGTAGGGAGGGCAGCAGCTATGTCCAACGAGGTCCAGCTGCAGACACCTGCCTTGGGCCCTGGAGTTACCGAGCCAAACAATAGAGATGAGGAAAGGACTTTGAGGCAGGCATGTGATCCTCATAGAAAGGCCCCAGGCAAGCTGCAGGAGGATTGTTAACCAGTAAGCTCCCAGAAGCTTGTCTCTGGGAGATTTAGGGTCTGTGTGCTTGTAAATCAGCCCTGAAAGCGGATGCTGGAGCCAAGCGGACCCTGCCATCACCCAGCCTCTCCCCTGGATGTCACTGTTGTGCTATATGTGAACAGCTTTGGGGAGCACCCCTGGGACCATAAAAAAACCCTCCCTGGAAGTGGCCGGCCCTTGGGTCTGCAGGAGGCACTGTAGGAAAACACAGGGCCAGACCTATTCACAGGTATGTCAGAGTCAAGACTCAGTGTCCCAGCCTAACGGTGCGGGCTGGTGTCTGCGTTTGCAGGTGTCTGTGTTTGCGGGTGACTTCAAGTCCTCTGTCCCTGCTGGAACTTAGGCAGGACTGGTTCTCTAGTACAAAGAAGCTGGGGTGAGTGAGAGAACTGGGGTCCACTTCCTCATGGCTGGGTGGAGGATCCCAAGTTGGCAGTAATGGGAGAAAGTTAAAAGACCAACATGTATAGTAGTTATTAAATCCAAATCCCCAATAGGTGAATGTGGGGAAGTTGGTTCCCATCTCAGATCCTCGGTTTCGCCACCAGCATTAAATGTGACTCTTTGTTAGCATTGTTGTAAGCACTAAATGAGTACAGCATACAGAGCTTAGTACATCACTATGTAGGGCTCAGCTATTATTGTAACAAGGTATTGAGAAACAGTTTATAGAAGAGAATCTCCTATATCCATAGCCTGGGAGAAGAATCCTGTTTCTAATCCAATCATAAAAAATCAGCACAAACCCAGAGATTAGAACAAATCAAGAGAGATTGGGTGCAGGCCTAATGGAACTGATGTCCTTTCTTAACTTGGTTTTGGGTTTCCCTGAGACTCTGGCTGCCTCTTTTTTTTTTTTTTTTCCTGCCCCTTCAGAGAGCCACGTATGCGTGTGTTTTGACCCATGTGTTGGGAGGAAGCATCCAACCTTAGCCCTAAAGCAGTTAGGGGATACTTTTTCCATCTCAGCATTGATATATGTGGAATAACTTAAAGCAGATTGAGAACATATTAAAAGTTAAGCATGTGGAGCGAGCTCCAGGCAGTCTCTTGGCATGGACAAGTGAAAAACACAGACACTCTGAGCTGAGGCCAAGTCAAAAAGTGTCAGCCTCTCCCGGGACCAAGTAGTGAACACCAGTCCAGAAGCAAACCTTTGGTCCCCTTTCTCTTTCCTGTGGTCTCACCAGTCAATTCAAATTGGGTTCTGATACTCTGTCTGTTTCCTCAGTGACCTGTAGGATTAAAGATGCAGACACTTCTCAATAGTGAGATGAGTTTTAGCAAATGAAGCTACCTTTCAGCTCAAAGCTATGGGCGCAAGCAAGAGAACCATTTGATATTAAGAGCCTGTAAGTCCCCTTACAGAAGATCTTGCTGGGTGTCAAGCCCAGATTTACCATCAACAAGTAAAATACAAACTGGAAGGCGGAAGGCACTATTTCAGATTTATTGCACATTTGAATTTTCTGTTTTCAGGGAACATTCTTGGCATCTTAATTCTATAATAATTGCATCTGCCCATTCTTCTTCCACAGCGAGTTTGGGGAGTGTGATTTGTCTGCTGCAGGGTAATGGCAAGAACAGAGGCGAGCGTGGCAGGCTTCGGGTAGTGGGGGAAAGGTAAATTGGAAAATGAGGAGGAAGCAGTGCCCAAGCAGCTGCAAAATTGTTCAAAAGCATTTTCTCAACTGGGTTAATTGTTCTTCCCCATGGTGCGGAGACACCTACGCGTTCAGAAGTCTGCAGTTCTTTATTGCAAGGAGCGGCCTATTAAGAGAGACAGATTGTCTAGCAGGAGCAGCTGACTCCCACCTCTCTTCCCATTCTACGCGTCTTGGTTCTCTCCTGCTAGCACCCCTGCCCCACAGGACAAGCTCATCTGCCTCTGTCCCCCTTGGCATCAGCTTTACCACTGGGAAGAGATGTCAGTGATGGGAGCTGTGGGTAGATTCAAACCAGTTCTGCTTGAGGAATAGGAATAATTACAAAATCTCAGGCCGTTATCCAATTACTTTGACATGTGGCCATTCTAGGGAGTTCTAACTGGATTAAGTTCATTATAAAAAGATTAGTCCTAGGGCGGGGACTGTGCATAACAAAGTGAACCTTCAGAATGTGTGCTGCTGGGCCACCAAGGACTTTGGGGGAAACCAAGTGAATGGCTTTGTTTATTGAATTACTGCTAAAGGATTCACCAAGGAGTTTCGTTCAGATAGTTCACGGCTTACAGCTACTGTCAGCAGTTTGCTGTTTGCTTTCCCTTTTTTTTCAACACTGTTCTTCAATGCCATTGTAGTTATTGTCAAAGCGTTAATCCACGATGTTTGTCCCTAACATTCTGTGTGGGCATGGAGGTGAGATTATTGATCGAAATGAATCTGAGGCACTAAGTTCATACATTATTCATAAACTGTGTATACGTGCACATATAGTATGCATCCATATAAAACATTGCATCTGTATAATTCTTCCTAGCTTCACGAAGCACTTTCACATTTTCAATTGACCCACACAGCAATATTCGGAATAAACAGGCATTATTATAATGCTTTCACAAGTGATGAAAGTAAGAATCAGAGGTTAATCCATAGTAGCCCAAATAGTCCCAGAACTGAGGTTACTCCTCAGATCTGCTATTCCCAGTCTACCGTTCTACAAACACACACTAGCTCAGTTTACACATGTGTTTTAAGCACATATATGTGTTCAACTCATGGCTGTAAACTGTTTGGATTAGTCAGATTGATTGACCTCACTTTTCCTCAATTTGCTAAGAGAATTAGTTTACATATCAGTTTTGAACTAATTCAGCTGCTAATGCTTTCTTCTCCCTTGTCTTGAAAATTTTTCATACAGAAAACATCCTGGAATGGTTCTTCCACCTCTTCACTGTTCTGATTTAGGAAAAGAGATCACCATCTTACATTTCCAGAGTAGACGTCTACACTTCTTTTGAGTATCTTGAGATGAGGCATGAATGTTAGGATCAGTGAAAAGATGTGAATTACCAGCCATTCTCTTATTAAATGTGACTTACTTTTCTGGGCCACTAGCTCCTCCTGGCTTAACAAGTAATATTTAAAGCTCTAAACAGATAAATCTGAGCTTCAGCTATTTATTAGGATCAGAAGTACCCCCTACTCTTCTCCTCCCCCTCCTCCTAAGCACACAACAGCCTTTATTAATAGATCTTCACAGTCCTTTCTACAGAAACTGGAGTTAGACTTCCAACCTATCTGAAAACAGATCTTGAAGAGTTGAGCATGGGCCAGCAAGATGGCATTTGTTTACCTATGGCTCTGAGCCTAGATTCTGGTAACACCCAAAACTGTGTAGGCCTTGAAAAGCAACCCCAGAGCAACCAGTCAAGCCCACTCTGTTTAGTGCCTTCTTTATGCCCCATTTGATGACCAGCAATTCAGGACACCTTAGAAATCAGGAGGAAAGTGAAATCATCACCAAGGGTATTAGATTTAGCATAACAATATAGTCAGAGTACAATTACAACAAAGATTAGGACAAAAAACAATTGACCCAAACAAGAAAAGAGATATGAAAGCAGCAATCTAGATTACTGCAGACCAGTGATTCTACCCCCTCTTCCCTAGAAAGAAAAGACTTGTACAACATTCATTGCCAACTATTACTCCCTCAGGTACATCTGCTCATGAACAAAATTTAAAAGCAGACAATACAGACCATCAAAGCATACTCTAGATTCTCATTTGCAAATAATATAACACTGATAATTAAAAATTGTTCATTTAAAGAAACTAATGGACTTATGAAACCAAAAATTTACCAACTTCAGGCAAGGCTGGGCTTAGTGGCTCAATAAATAATTGGGACTTTTTCTATTCAGTGGCTCCTAGCATTGTCACACCTACGTTATTTTTTTTCCTTTTGTACTGGGGATTGAACCCAGGGCCTTCAAACTGAGTGACATCCCAAGTCCTTTTTAATTTTTTTTTCTTTTGAAACAGGGGCTCCTTATATCACTAATTCGCCCAGATTATGCACACACTTGATCCTCCTGCCTCAGCCTCCCAGAGTGCTGTGATTACAGCTTGCACCACCATGGCCAGCTCCACATTTATATTTTTATCATAGAGTTTGGCAGGAAAATGAGTATCTTTTTCTAGTAGTTTCTGTAAATGTTTTGGAATTTATGTACTTGGGTCTTACTTAATCATTTTCCCTTTGCTGAACCAGTCATGGTTGCTGGAGGCTGCACTATTCAGACTGGCCAGGCCTGGGTCCTGTGATCTCTCTGGACACTAGCCTAGCCTCATGTCTTCTCTCTTGTTCCCCCTCTTTCCATCCCCAAACCACTCACCCTGCAAATGATGCAGCTGTGGTGGGCTAGAGGGAAAGGCGTCAACCTCCCAGTTGATTGCTTGCTATGTACCAGGACCAGTGCTAACTGCTCAAAGGAGACTTTCCAAATGGCCCCAAAGTTTTATATTTTTTCAGACTCTGTTCATGTTAATAATCGTGGTTGATCCTGATAAATACCATGAGGAAGCTGCTGTTGTCTTCATCATCATGTAGATGAGGAAAAGTCTGTTCAGCTTGGCTCTTTAACTCCCTGAAACATACCTGGCACTCAACCTCCCATTTGTCAGACTCCAAATTCTATTCCCTTTCCGTAAGGCTTTCATCAGGATTGGCTCCAATGTTAACACGAAAAAAATGTGAGTTCCCCACTTACTTGAGGCAGAAGGCAGTTCAGAGACTGGATTTCAACTTCTTCAGTCAGAAACAAGCCTTGAACTCCACATTTCTGGGAGCATATTCCCTATTGTTCTTCAATACTTAGGTAGACTGTAGAAATAATACCAGCTACAGTTTATTAAGCATAATGTGGCAAGGACTGTGCTAAGCACTACACAGAGAATGTCCCATGTACTGCTAAGAACAATCTTATGAAATAGCACTTCCTATCCCGATTAGGCAGTTGAAAGGGAATCTGGGAAAGATGAAACAACCTCTTCCTGCCATGCAATGACTGGACCTTACATCTATCAGCCACTGACTGATTAGACTTCATTAGTAAGCTGAAGAGAGGCGGGAAACGAGGAAAGACGGCATCAATCCCAAACTTGGTGGAAACTCAGAAAATGCAGAATAAAAATTAGATTTACCACAAATTCCTGGTAATTCAAAAGTCCTGAAACCAAAATAATTTGAAAGAAACTGGCCATCTACAGTCTCACAAAGGAATATCCCCTTTCAAGAGGCTCCAAACATTAAAAATCGACAGGGTCTTAATTGTCCAAGCCCTGTGGGCTGGCTTGCTTTCATGGGAGAGTCTTGTGTTTCACTCAGTCCTATAACTCACTCAGTAATGACAACAGGCCTGAGGGAGCCTGAGTGGTTCCGTCTGGGGACCAGGACGAGCCAGCCACAGCATCACTTAAACACTGCTCCTCGCATCCTTACCCTTGGCCATGTCTGCTTGCACATCGGCATTTGCACATCGTTTGTGCTTCTCGAGGTACACATCTCATGACAACACTGGCAGCTTTCAATTTATTAGGCTTATTAGCAAATAAAACTGTCCTGAAAAGCCTAGATTTGATATCTGGAAGATTCATTCCAGGATTGATTTAATGCAACCTGCCTGGTAGTTTATTTCACATCTCCAGGTTGGGACTAAATCACTCTCATCTTGTTGATAACCTTTAATGTGGTGGTGGAGTTTGCAAAATAGGTCAGGCTATAAAAGAATCTGAAGATTCTAGGTGCTTCCAATTTCTTTCTTTTTAATAGAGATGATAAAAATGCTGTATAACTTTATGTGTCTGGGAGATTCTGGATTTTTTTTCTCCTTTTTCCTTCCTGGCTCTCTGTGATGTCTTTTGAATATAAATAGTGAGAAATACATTTAAAGATGTGGTCCTCCTTAACTGTTGATTTGTAGCAGTGGGAAATCACCTACTTTCTCGGGAAATACCACTCTGTACAAAGGACTCGTGACATCTGGCATTCAATATGACAAACCTATAGAGGCACCAGCCAGGAACAGTCCATCATTTAAGTCATCTTGTTCTTAAGCCCTGGGCTGCTATCATAGTTTTTTAAGATGAAGACTTGAACAGAGAAAACCTGTTATTACCAAACCAGCCAATGGCACTTACCAAAAGCTATTACTCTGTTAGCATTTATCACCCACCTCTCATTTGACACTTATCATTTATTGCTTGACAGTTTTATTTATCTTTTATTTTATCCTCCCCCATTGGCTTACCATCTGCTGAGAGTCTGGGCCCTACAGTTTAGCCCAATGCAATTCAAAATTCCATCCCTGCCACTTCCTGCTGGGTGACCACAGCTATATAATTTAACCCCTAATCTGAGTTTGCTCATTTTAGGCAAAAAAAAAAAAAAAAGAGAGAGAGATACAGATAGAAGTAACAGGATTAATGCAAATAATATGTGAAAAATCTTTAACACAATGCCAAGCACATGGAAAGTGCTCAGTTAATGGTAGATGGTGTTACTGTGATTAAGTCAAAGATAATAGTACTATTAGTATAAAACATGCTCTTAAATGTTGTATACCAAAGTGCCTGTATAAAAATAGATGGCATACATCTGTGAGAGGTCTTGATTCTAGAATATTTATGAAGAAAGATCAATCTCATTATATTTTAGATTTATACATATGATGCATAATATGTATGTTATATGTCTGAAACGAAGTTGTATTCAACAGTTCTTAAAGTATATTTGATACAAAGAGAGCTCTTTTAAGTGGTTGAATGCAATTTCCAGTCTCCATTTTCCTACCAGCTTAAGTTTTCCTCTATCTTATTTGCATCAGTAAATTGTTTAGCTGGGCCTTCTGTCCTAAAATTGATTTAGATAAGCTTAAACCAATCAGAGTTAGCAAAACTTTTGCATTCCCAAAGAGTGAGAGTCCACACATTTTACTGTATTGCTGGACCACAGTGTACTCACCAGACAGGCAGACTAGCTGGAATTTATAATCCAGAACATTTTTATTCTTTTTCCTGTTACCTGTTCTAATCGTGTAAGTAAAGGGCCCAATGACAGACGTCCTGTGATAAAATTTGCTCAACTACAGCAGCAATATGTGAACTCACCCCCTTACCCTCCTCATCACAGCCCTCACCTGCAGCTTGCTGCCCAGCTGCCCTTGCAATCCACCTGCTGCTGCTTTGTCTCCCACGGGTCCTCCTTGAGCCTGTGTTTCAGGTTGCTTGCGTGCTTCCTCCCTTCTGCCCATTCTGATGTCACCTGCAGAGTTTAACACACTGGTGGTGACATTTTTCTAAGTCATTGTCCTTCTGTGCATTTGTATCTTTTCCATATCTTCTATTTTGAAAAAGTGCATCTATCTTCCAAGTTGGGTTAGATTGGTTTCTGCTATAATTACTGTGTAACTAAAGGGATAAAGCAGAAAAAGGAGGGTTAAAAGTCAAATCCCAGTATGTAGATACCCTCAAAATGTTCCGATAAATTACAATATGCATGTTTCAAGGTTTATTCTAGAACACAATATCATCAAAAGCCACACAATAATTCACCCATGTATTTGTCACTAAGTACCATGTAATGGGTTAAATATCATTTATATCATTTCTCACTTATTTCCTGTTTAAATGCCTTTTGTTTCTCAAACACCTTTGTCTGGCATTAAAAATCAAATAAATGTTCCCTGTAGAAGTTAGAGACCTCCACATACTGTTGAAATCCATCCACACTCATAGCTAAATACTTACAGAATTCTTTTATGAGAGGAGGGATGTATATTTGCCTGGTACAGAATAAGTGTCTCTTATCTGAAATGTTGGAAATCAGAAGTATTTGGCATTTTTTAGACACTGGAGTGTTTGCATAACATATAAAGAGATATCTTGGGCCCAAGTCTGAACACAAAGTTCACTTATGTTTCATATATACCATATTTGCAAAATAATTTTGCTCAAAGGTGATTTTATACATTTTTAGTGTACCTGTTTTATGACTGTGGCCCTTACAGAAGGCCTGGTATAGAACTTGCCATTTGTGTTATGTTGGCTCTCAAAAGGTTTCAGATTTGGAGTATTTAAATTTTTTATTTTCAGATTATGGATACTCAACCTGTATTTAGCCAGCATATGTTCCCTGCCTGATGGTCTCTGGCCTTGGATAGACTTGAACAGACTACAGCAAATTTTATGTTAGAAGTTCACTCCTCCTTCAAGTGGTTTACTCATACCTATCGGAAAATTGTTGTGATTTATCGGTGTGTTAGAACAAGGATTTATGGCCATATTCTTGGAGAAAAGTGTGTAATAAATATACAGATCCAAAGTATTTGCCATGTATATCGAGCCCTTTAAATTTCCAACTGCATTGTACACTGGCGTTCTGGAAGTCAGAAGTTCCACCTAAGAAATTTCAGATCAGAAGTTTTGGTGTGAATCTGAGGCTTTGTTGTACAAAATTATGATATGATGATGATGGTGATTCTAAGTGCCATCATTAGTCTTTTATACTCTGGGCCACTGTGCTAGACACTGTTCTTTTTTTCTAATCCTTAAGAAAAAGATAGCTGTTTGTATTTCCATAATTAAGAAAAGAAAACTGGGGTGAATGGAGAGCTGTGTGATTCACCCAAGGTCATACAGCTAGTGAGTAGCCCGTCCAGGACACTCGTCCATATCTGGAGTCCCAGTCATTTCCAGGGTCCCAGGCTCAGAGAGCACCAGACCCTGTACAAGGATGTCCCAGACTGATGCCATTCAGATCAGCTCTCCTGATGCCGTTTCGCCTAGAGGGTCATTCCTACTATAAACGTATGTGTGAGCCCCTCCAGGTCTCCTGACTACTGTCCTCTAAGGCTAGACTGCCACTGTGTCTTCCTGGATTCCCCAGTGGGCTTTGTGCATGCGTGATCCTCCTTGTACAATCCGTTCTCCAGAGTATGCGCTCTTTCGCAATTGCTGAATCACTGTCCTACTTGAAACATATTAATGCTGTTTCCTTTCTCTTGGGGTAAAAATGGAAATGTATCTACAGAGCCCTGTGTGACTTGATCTGTGCTGTCACTCACCCCCTTGGCTTCTGTTCTGTGGACACTCTAGCCACTCCACCACCCTGGTATCCCTCTAGGATGCTGGCTCTTTCCCACCCATGGCCTCCAGTTGAGTTCTATTCATTCATCAAACACCACTTGGGTGTCTCCTCCCTGGAAGCCTTCTCTGTACCTTTACCCCCATGTATACTGCCATGTGTATTAAACTCACTTTTATCACACTGAACTGTTGTAATTAAAGAGTTGTTTTAATAGTTTAATCTCTAAGCACGTTGGAAGCTCTAGGAGATTAGGATCCCTTTTCCAGCTTTGCCATGGTAGCCCCAGTTCCCTAGCATGGGACAAGCACCTGGTCAATGCTCACTTAGTATCTGTTGATTGACCTAATGCCTAGTGATTCCAAAACTGAACACCACCCTGCATCCTTTGGAGGTCATGTCAGGATGTCACCCATCATTATAGGAAATTGTGGCATATGAAAAACTGTTCTGTTTATTATTCCAACATAATGCTAACTGTCTATGTAGTTAGTGTCGTCCTTTCTGGGGAAATTCTTTCTGAATGGCTGTTATAGCTTGGGAGATCTTTCAGTGACCACTTGCTTTGAGTCAAAAAGCTGTGGTCCAGGGAGGGATGCCAGTGGACTGCCCTAGCGCTTGGTCTTTGCCTAATAGTCATTGATTTCCCATTCACAGTTAAGGGACCCAAGTACCTTAAAGCCATGAGGCAATTTTTAGTAAAACCTCTTTGCTCTGCTATTTTGCCAGTTTTGATCTTCCCAAAATGAGCATCACTAATTGTGCACAGGAAACTAATCAGAACTGAGACATTCCAGAACCTTTATTTGGTAGACCAGGTTCATTTCATTGTTTGAAATTTGCTTTCAGCCTTATGCCTTTTATAGTTGCTGGACAAATGTAAACAGATTTGCTTCTTTGTTTGTCATTCAAGAAAGAAATTCTTTAAACAAAAATCAGACGCAGATACAAAGGATGTTTCTCAGAGAAACTGTACCGCGGTTGTCTGATCATGCTGTGGTGAGATTTCTCCAGGACGCCAGGTGCCCAGATCAGAAAGTCAGGATTTGTGCTGCCTCTGCCTGCTGCTCTGTGTAATCCTGTGCATCCCTTTTCATGAAACCTGAAATGCATTCAAACTTCCCTTTTGGCCAGGAGACAGGCATGTGTAGACCCAACACATTTTTTCACTTGAAAGATATTTTCATCAGTATGGCCCTGAGACATAAGAATATTTATTTGCTGTGGGAAAATTAAAGCATAGGAAATGAACAAACAGACTGGAACAACAGTGCAGACAGCACCCCCCATTTTGAGAAATGTGCTCTTGGTAGATATCAGATGGACTCCAGAGTTTACCAGAGTCGAAGCAGATCTTTCTGGTGGGCTGATACAGTCAGAGAGGGCTTCCTGGAGTTGCTGTGCCGAAGGAGGCCATCAGGGCACCTTGTGGTATTTCCATTTTCAGGAAACGGAGGGGTCTGAGTCTCAGCTTCATACAATTTGTGCATGTGACCTTGGACAAGTTAGTTAACCTCATTGAATCTCAACTTTTCATTCAGAAAATGAGGGCAATGTTTCCTTCACAGGGCTATTATTCTTTTCTGCTCTTTTATTTTTAAAGATATGTGAAATACAGTGGTACCTCAATTCATGAGCTTAATTCTTTCCACAGTTGTGGTCACAAACCAAATTGGATGAAAATCAAATCAAATTCAATGATTAGGTTCAGTGTTGACCTGATGGGGAAATTTGATATGGTTCCGGTCCAATTTGGTTTGCAACCAGAATCGTGGGAAAAATTAAGTTTGTGGACTGAGGTACCACTGTAATATTTATTGTTTTTACTGTTTTAGTTTCCCAGACTCCCTCTGGCCGCAGACCTTTGCACAGACTTTCTGCCCTCCTATCCTAGAGCACTCTGCCTCAGTCCCAGAGGCGACTTTGCTGTTCTTTCAGAAGAGACCTAGAATATGAATTCTAGGCAGGAGTATGCCCTCCCCCTGCTCCTGTGCACCCCTGCAGCCTCATGCCTTTCTGTTGTCTCAGTGTGTCATCACCCTGTTCCCCCAGCCTCCGGTCTTCTGAGGGACAGTACTGACACACCGACCTCTGCTGATTTCTGCAGCATGGTCAAAAATTTATCAAGGGAGGGACAGAAGAAGATTGGAAAGGAAGGAAGAAGGAAAGGAGGGAGGGAGGAAGGGAGAGGAGAAAAGGAAAAAGGAAAGAAAAAGCCAGGGAAGGAAATGCAAAAGAAGGGAGGGAGAAATTACCTGTTTGTCTCCTGTGCTTTTGCTCTCTGCAGGGAAAATGTGAACCGTGGAGGAGATCTTTTCAGGACTGGTTATTTATGTAGAATTCCAACCAGCAAGAAGGGAATATAGATTTGGGTGGCTGCAGGCGGTTCAGCTTTCCAGTCATTCTCTCTAGCAGAAGTTTCCAGTAGGCCAATTATTCCTTTTCCAGAGCTGTTGTAGTGGGCTATGCTGGGCCGCCTTCCAGGAGGACTCGCCCAATCTAGCAAATAAAAATAACAGCAAAGCTGAAGTCCTGGTGGGCTTCCAGGAAGCAGTCAGACCCATCACCCCCTACGGAACCCTGCAGTTTGTGTATTTGTCACCACTCCAAAGCCACTTCTGCCTATTGGAGCAGCATGCAAGCTTCCAGCCAGAAAGAGAAGGCCCAGTGCCGATGACACCAGCTCAGCACCATGCTCAAGAACTGGTTGCAAAATCACAAAAGAGGAATTTGCCTCACCCTGCCTTTCCATGTGCCATTCAGCCTGTGCTGGCCAGGTCATCCTCTGAAATCACTCTTAGGTGGCAGTCCTTCATCCCTTTGCTGTTTATTCAATAAAGTCCTGACTCTCCTGTTTGGTCTTTGATGACCTCCAAGGTCTGGTCCCAGATTATCCTTGTGATTTTCTCTCCAATTCTTCACTGACTTCCAGCTCCTTTGTGCTGCTTTGCACAGCCCTGGCTCTAACACTTACTAGCCCTGGCTCTAACACTTACTAGCAACGTTCTTCAGAGAAAGTGCCCAGCTCTTTGATTTCCTCAGCCCTAAAATGGCAATCGTAACACCTCCTCTGCATTTTAAGTATTAGTGAAGATATTGGTCAAGCCCCTTAGACTGGAAAATTCTTTTTGAAATGCTCATGGTTGTTAAATACGCTAGACACAGCCTATTACTCTGCTGCAGCAGTCTCTACCCATCCTTGCCTTGTGTCTTTATTTATGCTATTTCTCTACCACCCATCAAAGTTCTCTTTATCCACTGATAGTGAGTATTATTTGTCTGTGTAAGCTGGCAGTCTCACACTTGGCCTGGTATACTTGCTAATATTGTTCTTGTAGGAAATTCAGTTACAGTATGGGCTTCTCCAAATAAGGGGGACTGCGTCCTGTCCTAATGGCTGCTGTTGAATGAGCTCCCCCTATGGGCCTGCCATGTAATGCCATGCATTTTGCACAGTGCTCAACTCATGGGGGCGCCACTCCAAGGACAGCCTGTGCTGCTGAAGTCTTAAGCATGCTTGGTAGAGCATGTGTGCGTCCTTACTTCATTCTCAGCAGAGCCCTGTGGGGCAGCCATTCCCACATTCCTCTGTATGGAAACAGAGTCTGAGAAGGTAAAAACTTTTCTGCAGTTCTGCGGTCACACAGTTATGATATGGAGCTACTGGTATCTCACTCCACATGCTTCCCTCTAAGTTCACTGTCCACTCCCTGAGCCACCATCCATCCCTGGGGCAGGTGCTTATCAACTGACACACTGATTGACCGCAGTGAGAACACCGGGGCTTTGCTGCCTGTGAGAAATTTTGCCAACCAATCAAGCAGGAAAAACTGTTTTTGACTGCTCTCTGCCTCTGTTACCAAGAAGAAACACATAGATTGTAAGTGTCTTTTCTCTTTTCTCTTTCCTTCTTACCTGGTTTGGAAGGACAAATTGAAAATAGATGGTCGCGTGTCCCAAAAGGAAGAGTTTCAGGACTGGCATAGGGAGTTGGGATTTGGGGCTGAAGTGGGAGAAATGGTCCAAACAAGCCCTCAGTCCTGCCCACCTGTCAGCACCTGGCAAGTGGCAGCCACTGTCCCCTGCAGTAGGCAGCCCCTCCTCTTGGTGAGAATCTGTGTTTCTCGGGGAGAAAGCGTGGTCCTGAGCCACCACTCACCACCACCCCATCTAGAACACTGTCATGGCTACAGGCCTGGCAGACAGGCCGTGCTGCCTCCCCTGCTGCTCTGTAGCTCACAGTGTAAGGGTCACAGAGCTCTGGTAAAGTCTAGCTCAGCTTTTGGGTATTTGGTAAAAACACCTCCAGGGGCTCTTAATCAGGTGTTTCAAAGGAAACCTCAGGGTCGAGGGTCCAGGGCAGTGTTCCCAGGAGAGCAGTGTGCACTGACAGATACCTTTACTGTAGACCGAATTGCTTAGGATCACTGGCACCCCGCTGGCCCGGCATAGAAGCAGAGTTCCTCAAGCCAGACGACCGGACCTGTGGCTTGGAATGTCCTGATATTCTAGCAGCACACTTCTGCTTCCAGCCTAGGTTACGTTCTCTGGTTGTATGATCTCAGTACATGCTGTCCTTTTCCTTCTCTGGGACAATTTTTATCAGAGTCCAAACTCATGATCTGGAATTTTTAATGGAGTGGGAGGTGGGGTGATTTTTTTTTCTCATTTCAACCTTAGGTATAGTATTACTGAAGACTTTCTCTTAACTTTTCAAACTGCTGTACTACCATATACCATATCTCTGGCACAAAAGGTGTATAATAATATTGGATAGATGATCACGTAATTAATTGTGATTCATACTCCTTCATCTTGTGGTCTCTTTTTCTAAAAATGTTGCCAAAATCATTAACAAAAGAGAAAGGGGAAAATGGTCTTTCTCTCTTGGAGTACCGTTTTAGTAGCTATTGTGCCATGCCCTGAGGAATTTGGTCAATGCCTTTCTTCCCTGCCTGCCAGATTGTAAACTATAGAGCAAGGCAGTTGGAACGGGTTCTCGAATTTTCCCCGACAGAAATGCAGAGGGCCTTGGGACTGGGCTGGCTGGCAGCAGTTGGGGTAGGAGTAGGTGTTTGTGCAGGGAAGCATTGGGGTGGTCAGACCTGTGAGATTCCAGGGCTTTGAAAGCATTCACCCTCAGGAATAGGTCTAAGCACCTTCCACAGGTCTAAGCACCAGCAGGTTATCATCTAGGTTGCTCATCAGTCAAGCCATTAGCGTCATGAGATAGAACCAAGCAAGGTCAGTCTTGGGCAGGTGAGGCCCCAGGGGACTCCTGGTTTAAGTCTCACTCCTGGAGCTTAGCTTCTCCTGGGAGCTGAGCGCAGGTGTCAGCTGCAAGTGTGTCTCCAGGATCCTCCATCAGGGTTCCAGGGAAGGAATGTGGTGCTGAGGTTTCTGTACTAATTATAATGAAGTGGTGCCATAGTAGAGTTTGAACTCACTAAGCCTCTATCAACATGGCAGATGCTGGGCTCAGCCCTCTCTGTGCTTTATTTCCCTATCACTTTTCGGCAGCTCTAATGTGAAGGGGCAACTAGGAAGTCTGTTGTTAAGATGAATGACTAAGGCCATGAGAAACTTTAGTAACTGATTCCAAGTCACAAACTGGAATGGGCAGAGTCCAGACTGGATACCAGATTACCTGACCTCAGAGCCCCACATAATAAGCCATTCCTCCTCTGAGCATATTTTATTGTTGCATAAAGACACGCTATTTACCTGGCCTGTGCAGGCAAATGAATGAGGGTTTAATCTCTTCCACAGTGATGCCCTTCCAATAGCCGATAGCTCTCTCTACTCTCCAGCTATGTTCTGTTTTGGCCAAGATGGAGTCTGTGGGTTCTCAATACTGCAGCAAAGGATGAGAATCCCCTGGAAGCTGTTAAATTCCCATTCCTCCCAAAGGTGCTGTTCCCTACAGGACAATGCCAAGGGATCTGTACTTGGCTGTGTTCCACACAACCCCTGTGTGACACTGACGAGGACTTTGTTTCTGTCTCACACGACTTGTGCTCAGGTGCCTGGCTCCCTAGGGCTCCACTGGGCCTACCTGCCTTCAATGTAGATGAGGGGCCAAAGAGTGAATGTGTCCTGGAGGAAGGGCACCCTGAAGAATACACCAGGCCAGGACTGACTTTGAAAACGTTCCTGGTTCCTCTGCCGTGAGGTCAGCCCAGGCCACATCCCAGAGGTGGGTGTTTGAGGATGTGCGCGCGTGTGTGTGTGTGTGTGTGTGTGTGTGTTTAATAGCTGCTTCTTTGAGCTACAGCCCAAGACCCAGAGTGAACTTTTAGGCTAACCTAACCCTCCAGTTCTGTTTCCTATATAAGTGCTGCATTTTATTTGTCTGTTCCAGTACAAATAGACTGCTTCAGTAGACCTCAAGTAAATAACTTGCCAGTCAGCAGAGACAGCTATTCTTCCAGATTAACTGGGGAAAATTTTAATTCCTGGAAGCCTTATTTCCAGTGGTACAGAATCTATGTTCTCCACTTTCCTCTGATTCTAGAGCATGCTTGGGGTTCAGTCTTGCCTCTACCACTGGATAGTTAGTTACACAGCTTTGAATAGGCTGAGGAATTACTCTGTGCCTCAGTGACCTCATCTGTCTAGTGTAATTCATGATAGCACCTACTTATTGGATTGACTTTGTGATTAAAGAATTTAAATAACACAACATAAAATGCTTAATGCAATGTGGGACACACAGTAAGCCCTTGGTAAATATTTGTATTTGCCATAAAACAGTGGCAACAATAGTAATCATTTTCAAAATTGTTACAGAACATTGGGCAGAGTTGGAAGGCACATGGTAGTGTGACCTTGAGCCAATTATCCAATTTCTACTAGCCTTGGTTTTTTCAACTGTGAAATGGGTACAGTTAGAATACATAACTCTTGTTATGTATTGTTGAGGAATAAATAAGATCTTACATTAGTTCTTTGGGAAATAGGTATTCTCCCAGTATTAGCTATTAGATTACATTATGACTTTATATGTTATTGATTAATTTATTATTTATTATTAGGTCTGGACCACTCATGTAAAACCTAGTGGAAAATACTTAGGCTGAGAGCCAAGGTATAAGTCACTGACACGCTGAGACCTTGAGTAGTGGTCCTGGGATTAGCTGAGCTGTGCTAGTTTCTCTATCCACTCAGTTGAACCCATTTCCTGGCTTCTTTCCAGAGACACTACCAAGAGAAAATGGGAGAACAGGTGTAAAAGTACTTTGCCTCAAAACATGCAATTTTAAAAAATAGTATTACCTAAAATATGAATTAGATCCTTTTGTGGCTATTTGAATGCTTTTTTAAAAAAATCATTTTTAAATCCTCCAAAGGAGAATGTAGAATGTCCAACACTAGAGCCATTGTAATGTGCTTGGCATATCCTCCCTGTAGAATGACTTAAGTACGCACAAGAAGCAAGTAGTATTCCCCACCAAGTGAGCTTTCTAAGCAGAGGGAGGAAAGATGAGCATTTACTATACAGGTTGATCATCTCTAATCCACTGATCCAAAGTGTTCCAAAATCCCAAACTTTTTGAACATTGACTTAATTGACTTAATTTCACAACCATGATTCTATACCATGAAACTTTTTCATGCACAAAGTTATTTAAAATGCTACATAAAACATCTTAGAGCCAGATGTGGTGGTGCTGTAATCCCAGCTCTCGGGAAGCTGAAGCAGGAGGATTACCACCAGGTCAAGGCCAGCCTGAACTACATAGTGAATTCAAGGCCAATGTGGACCATATAGTGAGACCCTGTTTTTAAATAGGAGAGTAGACCATTCATGTACTGTGGGGGAGAGAACAAGGCCTCACCAGGAAGCAAGCTCTCTCTGCAATCCAGCACCATGCACGGGCCACCATCAGCTGGGGGAATAGCCAGACCCCAAACCCTTCCAGCACACAGGCTGGTTAACAAGAAGAACCAATTCCTCCCCACCACCCCACGCTATAAGCTACCAGCTGATCTGGAGAAACACAGGCTGTGTTGACAGCTATGGAGGTGAAGTGCAATTTGATGCTTGTGATGTTTGGTGTTTCACTGACCAGAACCCAGTGTGGCATCTAGCGGGGATCTCCTTCTAAAGGTGGTAGCCATTGTTAATTCTGTATTGTCTTGTTTTAAAGTCCTGTGTCATTTTCATTCTTTTTTTTGAGTTGGGTTTTGTTCTATTTTGTGTTGTTTGATTTTGCTATATCTGACGGCATGAGCAGCTATTTCAAAGATAGCAAGATATATTATGGTAGCTACTTTGGATTTATTACTGTCCTGTTTTGAAGTCCTTTATTTGCATTCATTGGTTTGTTTTTTGTTGGTTCTGTTCTGTCCTGTTTGATTATCACTATGTCTGAAGGTTTCTGCAGGTATTTTGAAGACAACAAGAGGCACTATGGTAACTCTGTTTGATTTTGTATTGTTTTGAAGTCCTGTGTCACACTGGTTTGTTTTGATTGGTTTTATTGTTTTATGTATTATCCTCTTTAAAATAAAATTAAGTTAATTAGGAGAATAGAAATGGAAATGCCAGGGATGTAATTCAGCTCTCCCTTGGTTCAATCCCCAGTACAGGAAAGAAAGGGGGGGTGGCTATGTCCAGGCTGTGTATAACATATATTTGAAAAATAAATCAATTTTATGTTTAGCCTGGGGTCCCATCCCTGTGATCCCATTACATATGTATAAACTTTCACAGTCAGAAAAATCCAAAATTATGTACTTACAGCCCTAAGCATGTCAGATGCCCAACCTATCTGTACAGTGGATTTGTTGCCTTATTTGGACCTCAGCCCCAAAGTCGGGCCTTCCTAGAGACCTTGGAGGGACACTAAGTATCATGGAGCCAAGAGGGCCCTTTTTAAAACCAGTATTTTCCAATGAATGTTAGCCATACTTTTAGGAGTATACAGAAGAACTTTAAAAACTGATCATTCATTTAATTTGATACTTAATGGAGAAAAATATAATTAGCACATTTTTAACTTGATTTTACCAATGTTGTCTACTTCAAATCACTTTTTAAATGTGAATCAAATTAAATGGAAATGTATTCAGTAAATATGACAAAAATCTTGAAGGTGAAAAAAATGGCAAACATTTGGAAAATGCCACATAGAATAAACCTTTACTGAGCACATGCTATTTGCTGGACACTGTCCCAGATCCTGGGAGCTAGCAGTTAATAATGTGCAGCTCTTGGCTTGAAGGTTTCCATCAGGTGTGGGAAATAGCCACGTCCGGGCTAACTATAATGTGTGGTGGCCAATATGCTTGCCATTCAAAACAGTGGAGACTAAACCAGATTAAGGACCGACTCCTCCTGCAACGGCAGCCAAAGAAGAAGTAACATGTGGATTGAGTATTTAGCATGCCTCAGTTTTCCAGTTAACAACAGCTGCTCAATTCTACACTATTTCATAGTATTGAACATCTCTTCATCATGAAGCCCACAGTCTGGCAGGCAAGGCAGGTGAAATCCTTGTGATCAAGAAGACAGGCATTGCAATTGCAAGTTTTGAGTCAGTGTGAAGAACACACCTACAAGTAAGGATTTTAGGCTGCGCATGTGTGGAGTAGCCTGATGGGACAACTGAAACCAAGACCCCGAGGCTTGCAAGGGCACAGTGAGTTTCAAGAATAACTGATATCATTGGTCACGATAAGCAGGGAGTAAAGAGTCCAAGACACTGAGTGCTACACCAGGTATCTTGGGCTCTATTTTTTATTATGATAATATGCACATAAAAACCTAAAATTCCCCCATCTTAATCATCTTTAAAGGTATAGTTCTGTACCGTTAAGTATACTTGTATTATTGTGCCACTAGTCTCTGGAATTCTTTATCATGCAAAACTGGAAATCTCCCCGTTAATCAGCAACTCTTTATCCCCTCCCACCCCCTGAACCTGGTGAACATCATTCTACCTTTTGTCCCTGTGAATCTGACTATTTTAGGTATCTTGTATAAATGGCATTATGTAGAACTTGTCTTTGGTGACTGCCGTGTTTCATTTATCATCATGTCCTCCAGATTCTACATATGTTGTAGCATATGTCAGAATTTCCTTCCTTTAAAAAAACAGTTTATAATATTCCATTGTATGTGTATCATGCATTTTGTTTATCCTTTCATTCATCAAAGGACACATGGGTTGCTTCTACATTTTGGTTATTTCAAATAATACTGCTATGGGTATGTAAATATCTGTTTGAGACTTTGCTTAAATTCTTTTGGATGTATCCTCAGAAGTGGAAGTGGAATTGTTTACAAAATGGTGATTCTGTTTTTAGCCTTTTGCGGAATGGCCATACTGTTTTCCATAGCAACTGCATCATCGCACCTTCCTTCTGATAGTGCACCAGTGTTCCAAGCTTGCCACATCCTTGCTGCACATATTTTGCCTTTCTATATAGTAACCATTTTATGCAGCATGAAGTAATACCTCACTGTGGTTTTGATTTCTTTTTCTCTCATGATTAGTTTTTGAGGTTTTTGTTTTGTTTCGGTACTGGGGGTTGAACTAATGACTTCCAGGCAAGCGCTTGAGCCACTGCGCTAAATCCCCGGCCCTCTCTCGTGCTTAGTGATATTGAGGATCTTTTCTCATATTTGTTGGTCATTTGTACATAATCTGAGAAGAAAAGTTTGTTCATGCCTCTGCTTAGTTTTTAAATTTTAAATTTGTTGTTTCTGTTATTGTCCAGAAGGCTGTCTTTTTAATAAATGATGAACTCAAGTTTTTAAGCAAGGCATTAACACTGGTGAATCCAGACTAAAACCAGCAATGTGACAGTAGGAAAGATGAATGGGGTAGAAGAAACACAAAGCAAGATCTCCAGGATCAACTGCAGCTACAGTTGAAAAATGACAAAAGTTGGAACCAAAGCATAGTGATGACTGAATAATTAATAACTACTATCTGCCCACTCCCAAAAATGGCAGGACCTGTAACTGGAGTTACACTTTCCCTTCTAGAGAAACAAGCTGCTTCTCAGGACCTCATATCCACATTTTCCCTTAGCACTGGTTGAGTAGGCTCAGATTTCCTGCTCTGGGAGGGCCATGGCTTATGGTTTTATAGCTATCCTGAGCTCTGAGCCACTGCTTCTCAGAGAGAATCATTGTTGTCTCTGGATACCCTGAATGAATGAAATCATGTCTTTGGTAGATTATTTTCAGAATGGGAAGATGCTGGAAAAGCTCATGCAGATTGCAGGATTCTTCCCAACCAAGTTCGCAGGCTGCCCATTATCAGATGGCTTTTAATCTGTTTCCCAACAGCTGGCCGAGTTCTGAAATGTGTCATTTTGGCAGTAAAGAGACCAGGACCTCACTTGTCTCTGCCTTTGTATATAACAAATGTCAATCCTTTTTCTTTTTATTTGAAAAAGCAGTGGAGCTTGGAGTTAGCAAACCTGGACTTGACTTTGGGATTAAACACCTCACCCTCAGAAACTCATCTTCTGCTTCTCTAAAATCAAAGAAACAGCTTCTGTGGTTTTTGACAGAGCTGTAACTACAGATTGCCTCATTCAACATCTGCTACTTTCTTGCCCTGCAAAAATGACAAAGCTGGTGACCGTCACCAGATTTCCCTGCAGCTGCCTCTCTGGAGTGGGACTTAATATCTGCCCTCTGTTGCTCTTGTACCACATGAGAACCCAGTGCTAAGATAGGTGGGAAGAGAAGAGACCCATCAGGGATCCATCCTGCTGGTACAGATTAGGTAGGGATTGCATGATTCTGGAGCCAGCAGCTGAGGGTACAGTTCAGAATTTCCTCATGGCCCATCGCAGTTAAGGTTGTCTGATCTGGAACCAGCTTCTGGGCAGCTGCTTCCTGCTTCCTTACCTCAGGCATAGTAGCAGGTTCCTAGGTACATCAGGTCTGTAGTATTATTCCTGCCAATTTCTCCAGAGACATACTCTACTCCTCCGATCCACCCAACAAATCTGTAAGCATCTAACCCCTTTAGCTACAGATAGGACAGATTGCTTATGAAATTATTGGACTTGCCAGTTAAACTGTCTATGTGACTCCTGTTACCTGTGACCTAACCCACCCTGGTTTATAGCATTTATAAAACACACACACACACTTACTTAGCACAGCTCCTGGCTCCTTAGACAATTGTATTCATTGACTCTAAATCTAAAACTGGGGTTGGTCTTCACCTTGGTGGAGGAGATAACTGCTTAACTATGATGTTCATTTATTTATGATGAAACAACTCTGCAAAGTCCTCTCGCCTCCTTATTGATCTCTGGGAGGCCTTCAAAAAGGAGGCAGATTTTCTCAATTAGAAAAATCTTAGAAACAACCGAAATGCCCATCAATCAAGGAATGGATAAAAGAAGTTGTGGTGTTTTTATACAATGGAGTACTACTTAGTCATAAAGAAGGATAAACTTAAGATTTTAATAGGTAAATGGATGCAATTTGAGACCAATACTCATAAGTGAAACAAATAGGATTCACATGTGTAAACATTGTATTGTCTCCCTGGTGTGAAAAACTCCAAAAGTAAATAAAGTCTAAAATGTGCGATAGATATGTGACTGCAAGTCAGTTGTACTATTAGTGTCTCCAAGTTCATTAAAGAGTTTGTGCTAGTATCAATTGGAGAAATTTTTATGCCCATATCTTTTATGCTGAAAGATAACATGTATTATCTATTGTTATTCTCCTATTATTTGGTTATGAAATTTTGTTTTACTTTTTTTCCATAAAATTAAATTTTTAAAAAGAAATAAGGCTCAAAGTTCAAACGATCCCATATAAATCTACTGGCTTAAATTGAATAAGTGAATGCTTTGGGCTCCTTTCCTAAGAGGGAAAGTTGAGGTAAGAAAGGAGTGAAAGAGTTAGAGAGACTTCATCCAATTTATAGGTGGGGGGAAAAATAGGACATGGGAAGTGGAAGTCAGGGAACAGTTGGGGTAGGAGTTCACCGGACACCCAAATTCTATACCCTAGAAACATAGGATTTGGGATGTTCTCCGGGCCATAGCAATAAATGTCACTTAGCCCCATTTCCAAGACCCTTGTGAACAGCCAAAGTTGGCCAGTGAGGCCCAAGCGACAAGCGCAAGGAAGTTAGTTGCTTGAAGAGAGACAGGAGAAACAGACAGAGGTCAGGTTATGCAGAGCTAACCCTCATGGACTGAGCAAGGCTTTTATCTAGTCTGGTGGTTGGCAAATTCTTGCTGTAAAGGACCAAAGAAATATTGTATGCTTTGCAGGCCTGATAGTCTCTGTCACAAATGCTCAATTCTGCTGTTGCAGCACAAAAGTAGCCAGAGACAGCACATAAATGGATGAGTGTGGCTGTGTTCCAGTAAACTTTATTTCAGCAGCAGGCTGGAATTGTCCCTCGGGCCATAGTTGGCCCCTTATTAGACTCATCTAAGATACTAAGATGAGTCATCTAAGACTCATTAAAAGCTATTTAGCAAGACTACCATGATTGGGTTTGCAAAATGCCCTCTGACTTCGGGGTGAAATTTGAGGGAACAGGAAGATCTGAGCAGCCCTGAAAGGTGATGCTGGTTTGGGTGAAGTTACATCCCAGGAAGGTAGAAGTGGACTGGACAGATTTTGAAAGTAAAAGCACCAGAACCTGATGATTGGTCAAATATAAGGATAAAAAGAAGGAATATCAAGACTGACCCCCCAGGTTTCTGGCTTATAGAAAGCTCTGGGATCAAGTTTATCACCTTGTTGTTGTTGTTGTTGTTGTTGTTGTTCCATTTAATGAATTATTAAAGTAAACCATTTCTCCAATGCATTTTCAGTTCAGGCAGTTCTCTTCCACTGTATGGATTTAGTCATTGCCCCAGTTATAAAGCTGGAAACATCATGAACTTCTTATTGCCTTTAAGCCCACATTCCCATCTAATTAAATAAATGTATGATCTGGCAATTCCACCATTCAACACCTCCTGACAAAAGTATCCTTGCTTTCCACATCTACTTGGTTCCCAAAATCAGGTCGTATCTTACCCACTTTCCTATCACTAGGACACATACACTACACCTACAGCTGAAGGGAAGAGAAGCTTCATGTTGTACCGGCCCTAAAGTAGAAGCAGCATGGTGGAAAGGAATGGTGGGGGAAAGAGTCCTCAACTCATGGCCACCAGGAGGCAGAGAAAGAAATGCGGGCCCTAGAACAAGAATACACCCTTCCAGTGACACCATTAAGGAGGCCCCACCTTCTTAAAACATTCAGCTACTGACTTCATTGGTAGATTAATTCACTGTTGAGTATAGCACCCCCACAATCCAATCACCTTTCCCACACAGGAGAATGAGAATTTGGGGGGACAGTTTAGATCCAAATCATAACAGGTAGTGAGATTTTAGTAATGTGTATGCAGATATCAAGGGAGTCTCCAAAACCTTGTCTGAGTGACTGTAGTTCTTCACCTTGGTCCAGCGAGTGTTCCCTCAGCAAGCATCACCCAGAGTTATATCTTCACCTTCCCAACACTCTTCATCTCAGATGCGACCCTCTTCGCTTATAATTGGTTTTTGTGTCTGCCTCATCAAGCTTTATGAAGCTCTTTGTTTGTATATCTGCCTAAAATCCTCTGATGGTTGCCATTGTCCCAAACTGAAGTTCACAGCACCTACCCCAGCATGCCAGTATCAGCCTTTGCCACCCAGCACCTCTCTCCACTGCTTCATTCCCTCTCTTCCCCTTCAGGACTCCTTGGTCCTGGTCAGTTTCCTGTCCTCTAATACACCATCCACCCTCTCACCTCTTCACATTTTTTCTGTCGTTAGTTTCCACTCCCCACTAATTGTGTTCTATGCAGGACTGACCTTGTTTGCAAAGAGAAATACCTTAGTTTGAGACCTTGCTTCTTGACTTGCTAACACTGCAGCATGGGACTAGTCACTGAATATTCCAGAGCCTTAGTTTGTCTCTAAAATGGAGTTCCCTTATACGGTTGATTTGAGGATTAAAAGAGAAAACTTCCACGATGATTTAGAATATGTAAAGTGTTCTGCAGATGTTGCTTTCCTCCCCATCCTCTCTCAGAGTGATTTAAACAAGTAAACAAGCTCTGCATATGAACACTGCCCTGGCACACAGTACATCCTTACATAATGCGTGCTAAGGCCAACCATTTTCCTTATGCATTTGCAGAAGTAAAATAGCAAACTAGTCTTCCTCTGCTTGTCGGTCGAACATTGTTATAATCAGTTTTAGAAACTTGAAGATGAAGAATGATAGCTGAGTGGGACCAGAGGAGGTCGACAGCCTGGAACTGCAAGAGAACGAGACAGCCAGAGGTAGGAGGAGGGCATTAAAAGTGTGCATTTCCGAAAATCAACTTCACCTCATTTTTTAATTTCGCTAATGGCTCATCTTTATTCGAGATGCCATAACTGAAATAACTCTTTTAATAAAGGAGAATAAATGCACTCCCTTTTTTCCCCCTCTTCCTTCCTCTACATCAGCAAGGACTTGGTGCAATGATGTATATCACCCTTTTATTTTAATTAAGCATATAACTGTGAGAGGCTTGTAAAAATGTTGCCAACAGAGAAATGCTTTAACGGATGTGAACTTGAGGTTGGCTTGTCCCATATATCTTTACTATGTAAAATTACCCTCTCCATCTCACACGTGAGGTGAATGGATGAACCCTCGCATGAGCCTCGGAAAGGAAGCCTAGAGGAAAGTGTTGTGTTTGGGACTGTAAGAGTCTTGGAGAAGGCTGGGGAGAGTAGAGCAAGAAAAAAAAAAAAAGAAAGAAAGCTGTTTTTGTCCATGGTCACATGCAGGGAAATATCCTCGTGGATGGAGGTTCTCCATCACTTTTTTCCCCATACATCAGGTGACAGTTGGTATCTAAATATTCACATTCTGAAAAAAGGAGAAAAATCATGGTTTTAAATCAGGGCCTTGGGATTTAAACCCAAGCCATCTATCTCCAGGGCCTCTGTATTTTGCCATTATGCTGAGCCACTCTCCCAGTAAAGGACCAATATGTCTTGCTAGTAAGATTACAAGCTGTTACTCTGTGAGATGTGAATGAGTGATGCATCATGGATGTTTATGCTAGGGCTCATAGCGTGGAGATCAGTGATTGCTGTTTTCTAAAAATGAGGGAAGGGACTCTCAGTTTAAGTAAGCTAGTTGAATAAGAAAAGTAGAAGATAGAGAAGCTGAAACAGACTAAGTTAGACAAAAGAGGACTTGAAGTCCGAGATTCCTCCAGGCCCAAGGAAGTGAGCTTGACATAGAAGACAAAGCAAAGGCGATGTTGTAGAGTGACACCGGAGCTCCCAGAATCGAATGCACCAGACTCCCAAGGGCTGGAGAGGAATTAGCTGAACAAGGAACTGGAGATCTGTCTCCTCAGCGGACATCTGTATTCCCTCCGTGCAGCTGCACAGTTGTCTCACTGGTGAATAATTCATCCTGAGATTATCCTCTTTGCCTTTAGTTGTTTCTCTTGTTCTCTGCAAAACTGGCCCCGGTGTTTAAGGCCATCATGAATGTCTTAAATGTGAGAGGGGAAGCCAGCCTCCTGGGGACTTTCGCAGACATGAGGCCTCCCCCGGTGGAGGGGCTACAATGATGGGGTCAGAGTCAAGCACGCAGATCTTTCCACAGGCAGGACCGCCTTCCTCACTCTGTAGCCTTCTGTTATCCTCTTTTAGAACTGGATCCATGCAAATGGAATCCAGATACCCACAAAACCTTCATCTTCCAAAATCAAGGTCATTGCGCAGAGTTCGGGGCTCGAGCAATTTGAAGTCCTGAAGATCCCTGCCTAAAACAAATAACCAACAATCATTTTCAGCAGTAAAAGTCAAGTCTCCCATTTGATTTTTGACCCTTCTAAATATCTTAGTATGTACTGAATATTGGCATTAATTCTTATCAAAATAAGATGTTTGAATAGAGGAAAGAATATTAAATAATATTGAACTGAATTTTTAAAAAATCATCAAAATTTGACATATAAGAAAGTTCTTTTCTTGTTTTTTTTTTAATGATGAAATGACTTTCAGTGACAAATAGATGAAACCCAAAATATAATTTGATTATCACTATTCCTACTACTAATGGTAGGGAAAAAAAGGACCTTAGTGGTATTTGGTCTGGGGTGGGGGGAAGGTTATATAGTATGAATTCCTCTTTGTGAGACTGAAGGCTTTTTTTTTTTTTTTTGGTTTTTAACTATAAAACTAATAATGTTCTTTGTCTTAAACAATCACATGCTAATTTCGTGATTTAAAAATCCCTATACCTTCCAATATACCTCTATATAAAGGTAACCATTACTTAAAAGTTTCATGTCTTTCCAGAAAATTTCTGGGCATAACCCAATAGAATCAGACTGTATACCACTTTAAAGCTTCTGTTTTACTTAACAGTAATGTCATAGCCGGGTTTCCATGACAGAAGATAATTCTTTTTTTAAATAAGCTACATGATAAGCTGTTGTCTAGAGGTGAGAATTTAGTTTAACATTAACCAGGTAAACATTAATGAAGATTTAAATTGTCTCTAGCAGTCCTAAGATAAGCCTGCAGTAAATATCCTTACATATTCATCTTGCACATCATTAATGTGGGTACTTTCACAGAATAAAATCCCAGAAGTGGAATATCTGGGGCAAAGAGTATGAATATTTTATATCTGGACAGGTATGGCTAAATGATCCTAGCAAGGTTTCTGACTTCTGTTTTATGAAGAATGCTGCTATATGTGCAGAGGGTTTTTAAGAAAAAGTAAAAGAGGCACAAATTAAAGGCAGAGTTCCCTGAGCTACACAAAAAGTAGAACTTTACTATCTCTATGTGACCTCAGATGTATCCCCGAGGCTGTGACATCTCTTTTTCCTTTGTCCTGGCCTCAGATGCTGTCACACTGATGCTTAGGGAGGCTGAGCCCATGTTTGTGCATGAATCCACATCACAGATTGTGAAATTCTTCTACCTGTGCACAGTTGCTGACAAAAGCGTGGAAGTCACTGGAAACATAAATCAGGTTCCCAAACCTCATATAAAATATTTTCCCTCTCACTTTGTGTAGTCAGTGACAACAGGAGCCCTCTGTGACAGTGGATATACCAATGTCCCCAGTGAAACTATTACCAGCCCCAGGGACCCTTTAAATTTCATTTTAGTTTTACTCTTGCCCAAGTGGGAACATCAGGCTAAAATACATATATATGTAAGATGAATGCAGTGCACAGTTGAAATTTCCCCTGCTAGGAGTCTTTACACCTTGAATTTTGGACTTTCAACTGTTTTTAAAAGCAGTTTCATTTTTCTTCCCTGTCATTACCTGATTTCATCTGAAAATCTCCACATGTGGTTCTTTTTTCCCTTAATTCATTAGATTTGGCATTGCTGTTTATTATATCAACTTGACATCTGTCTAATATAACATCTTTGAAGCACCAGGATGTTTAAAAAAAGAGAAGAGAGAGAATTTAACTCTCCAGGGCTAACTGGAGACTGTTTAAATTTATAGAGGTGATTTTAGCCCTTTGTAGATCTTTCTTTAGATAGAAATATATTTGTAATCAAAATGATAATCCATATTCCCTCATTCTTCAGTAAAGTCAAAAGGAAAAAGACTTGGGGGAAGGCCGAACTATTTATTCACAGATTGTGTAACGTCAGTGTTAGTCTGCCCTGGGAGAGAAGATTGTATTAGCTTGATAAAACTAACCCTTTCTGCCGGGGCAGGGAGGGGATATACACCATAGCCCCTTAAAGGTTCTTGGCTTCAAGAGTTCAAGTCCTTGGCTTCTGCAAAGAGGAATTCGATTGGAACTTGCCAAAACCTTCCAGATTGGAGGATTTGCTTCTAGAGATAATACGGACATAAAGGCACTTCTGAGGTTTTCTTTGTGATGAGCAATAAGAAACGTTACAACAGACCCCAGGCTTTAGAGAAAAGGCTGGCAGTGAGCCCTAGAAGCAGAATGATGGGAAAAGGTTGCAGCACCTTTTTTCAATACCTGCAGTCTTGTAAAAAGATGTCATTAACTGTCCCAAGAAAATGTGAGTTGCTTGGTGTTCTGGTTGAAATTCTTTAGTATGAAGTATCAATAAAAAAACAAATATGGAGTTTTGACCGGAATTTATGTCAGGGGACCAGTTCTTTCCATTCTTGCAGTGCCACGCACAGATTCTGTGGCAAGCAAAGAGACAACCTGTGGTCCAGGCACAAAGCCCCAGGCAAGCGCAGCAGGAAGGGTAGGAGCAGCTAAAACCCGGACTCTGCACTCTCAAGTGCCCCTAGACTGGAACCTAGGTAGAAACTGCTGTTGGCTTTAGCCCTGGAACTATATTCATTACATCTTTGACCTTAGGTAGGGTGTTGATTTCAGATTCCTTTCGAGTCTCTCAGACCCTAAACCTGATGATTATTATGCTATGATGCTTGTGGCTATCTGTTCCTAGTTATTAATCATCCTACCTGAGGGAGAGGAAAACTCCTATTTTGCAATCCCTTCATTTATTTCCATCTTCTCCGTACCTCTGAAGCCGAACATATTCGTCATGTGGTGTGACAAGGATTGCAGGGATATTCCCAGCTGTTCCGAAGGTGGGGGGTGAAATGACAGGCTAAGCAGCTGCTATCAATAATACAAAGCACCGCGGGTGGAGCGCGTGGCATTTTGATGTTGTCAGCAACCTCCGCCTACAGCTTTCCCCGTAGAGCCAAGAAAGAAGTTTACTGAGAAAGAGCAAAAGTTAAAAAATAAATAAATAAATAAATAAGGACAGGAAGAAAAAGGGGGGAAGGAAATTTTTTTAAAACTGGCAATCCTTTTTGTTAAGTGGAGGCATGTTATGATCTGAATCAATAGACCTGAAAATGTTTTCATCTTGAAAGGTTAACTGTGTTTTTGACACTTTCCTATCTCCCAAGTAACTTGGCTTTTACAAAAAGAGAAAAAAAAAAAAATCCTCTGGGCAAGAAGCCTGGGATGCACTTAATTTAAGGCTGATGTTTAGGACTGGTCATTGACCTTGAAATTCCATTAGTGCTAACGAAGGACAGTGCTGGACGCCCCCAGCCTGGAGTCCTGTAAGTGATGTGCCAGGCAGCGGGAGGGCCCAGTCCTTTGTCTCCACATTGAGCTGGGAACCTGGATCTGCCTTCGCTGGCCCCTGAGTCCTCTCTGCAGCTCTGTCCTGCAGGACGAAGAGCCTCCCTCTGTCCGGTCTCTCCCGAGAAGGGGAGGAAAGCCCTGTCAGGCAGGAGTCCACTCTTAGCTTTATGTTCATCTCCCTTCCCAGCGCAATGAAGTTCACAGGCAGAATACAGAGCTGGACCCTCAAACTTTCAGTCTGGAAGCATCCTTTAAAAAATGACCTAAAACCTACCCATTGTTTAGATATAACAGTTATGACTATTTTACTGTGGGGGGAATGGTGGTCTTGCAGGTGTATTTAATATGACCAACACTGTAACACTTTACTCCTAAATGTTTTAGCACATCTTCTAAAAAATAAAAATGGGTTCTTAGAAAATCACACCTAACAAAATGAATAATTCCTAGTCTCTAATAATCCAGTTCCCATTACAAGTCCCCCAATTATCCTAAAATTGTTTTTCAACCACTGATTTTTTTTCAAACTCCAATTCAAATATGGTTCACGCATGGCATTTAATGGATACGCCTGTTTTAGTCTGGAGCTGTGTGGTTCAGTGTGGTAGCCTCTGGTCACCTGTGGCTAAGGAGCAGCTGACATGTGGCTTGTCCAAACTAAGATGTGCTGTCAGTGCAAAAGACATGCTGGGTTTCAAAACCAGTACCAGAAAGTGAAGGCTTTGATTGTAGGTGAAATTGTTACATTAATTTTGGGTTGAAATGATAATATTTTTATATATGAAATGCATTATTTCTTTTTACTCTTGTAATGTAACGACTAGAAAACCTGAAGTTATATATGCAGTTTCTATATATTTCCACTGAATTGTGCTTGTCTGAAGCATGACCCTCCTCTCTTACATCTAGAAGTTTCTTCCTCCCTTTTATCCCCAGGGCCACTTGTTTGTTGAGGAAACCAGATCAGTTGCCTGTACACTGCCCCTGTACTGAATTTTTCCTCATGATGTAGTTTAAATTGTTCTTCTTTCCTCCTTATTTCCAATAACTGGTTATTTACATAAAGCTTGCTTAGACACAGGTGAGGTTTTTTTTTTTAATAAGAATACATAGTACTATTGTGTGTTTGGAGGGAATCATATTAAATTGCACCTAATACTAACTGGTTCTCTGTTTTTACATTAAAATTGATCAATCCTTCAATTATGAAGCCGCTAATGGAAGATACATTTCTACCTACACTGTCAACAGTGATATATGGTTAACAATTTGGCACTCTAAGAACCAACTTTTAATTTCAGTTTTTAGATTCATTTGTGTCTGTTTTCTGCACCAGTTATTTAATTGGCAGTTGTAAAATTATTTTTCCTACCATTCTGCTCGTGGGTATTAGTTAGAGTTCATATGTAAGAGAAGCTCATAAACCTGGGCTATTTGTTTACCCTGAAATATAGTTACCACAGGAAGGACTAGATAAATACTTCATTATTTTCCCTTATCTACCAATTTTCATAATAACAAGTTGATATTAAAGCTGTCTCTTTTGACAGGTGAAGTTTATTTTGCGTTCTCTTTTGAGTATTACAAACTTGTATATTTTATATATATTAAATATCAAATAGAAATTTTTATATGTTTCCAGCATTTAAAAATCTAGAAAAGGAATTTTAAAATTATGCATAAAATCTGCATTTCTGGATGCCCATGGAGAAGTGGGCACTATGACAGAGGGGACCACTGAGTGGAGTTTTAACAGGTACCCTCCTGTTGGGGACCATGCTCAGCCAACCACTGCTTTCTGGTGCCTGCCTTATCCTGTGTGTATTCAAGTTTGTAGCCATGAGAATACAGATCTATGTCATAAATAAAGGAATTAGACACAGAGAGGAGAGGCACTGATGCAAGGGAGGACAAAATGAGTGGCGGAATGGGACTAGAATGTAGGTTTCCTCTTTCTCAGGGGCACCAGCCTTCCCATCCTCAGTTGCCAAGGGGATGTCTCCAGAAGGGCTGGGAAGCAGCAGCAGCAGCTAGGGGAAGACGCTAGTTAGAATACACTCTGCATTTTCCACGCACAGATGAAAGCACAGCGCTGCTGTCACGGTGCTGTTCTCTGATAACTAAATCTTCCCCAAATCCCAAGAAGGTTCTGCCCGCAGCCTTAGCTCTAGTTCCAAGCCCTCCTCTGGAACTGTGATCAACACCGAAGGTGTGAACTATTCCACATAAGGACTAGTGTGATCACCTTGGCAAGACCCCCTCGGGCAGTGGTGACAAAATAGTCCCAGTGCCACAGCAGGCTGTTTGTTATCATTGAAAGCTCTGAAATGTTCACCATCACTGCCCTAGGGCAATATTTTTCAATAATTTAAGTATTTTTGACCCTAAAATTTCACTCGTAGGAGTTTTTCTAACAGATATGTTATGTCCACAAAATATCTCAAGATATATGTGCCTTGAAGTTCACCGTGCTCAGAAATCTTCTGCAGGGCGTCAGTTCTTAGTTTATGACACATACACTTAAAACGCAGACGTTTGGAGCTACATGTGCAGATGCTGGAAGATCTGTTGATGGTGGAAATATACAGTTACATTACAAAAAGAAAATGTAGAGCAGTATGTATATTCTTTTATTTGTACTTATCTTGAATAACATACATGTATGTGACAATATATCTGTAATCATGTTTAAGAAAATATATAACTGTAATATTCAAGAAACTATTACAATCTTTAGAGAAAAGGATCAGAGATTAGACTGAAGAGAAAGATTTTTTTTTCATTTTATGTCTATCTTTAAGAGCCTTTTAAAAAATAAAATCATGGGTATCTATTAAGATTTAATATTAAATTTATAAATAAGTTTGAGTGTTCAAATGAAGCAGTTGGGTTAGGAAAATTAAACTTTAAAAAAAAAAAATCTGTTCTGTTCACCGAATGAGAGGAAAATGCTTCTTCAACTGACAGAGCCAGTTAAATTAGGATGGCTGTCTGCTGAGCTTTCTATGGAAGTGCTAACCCCTAGCAGGCTGCAGTCAGAGGTACAGGCAAGCAGTCAGAAGTTTGTGGTCAAGGTAGGAAAGAAATAGACAAAAATGACTCAGAGCACCAGCGGGCATTCTGGAACTAAATGCTGATCAGTAGTTTCCAGATTCAGTGCTTCAGAACACAAAAGACAATCTCCTATCAGGAGCCCAGCCAATCAGACAGAGGGGGAAATACCTAAAAGACTGAACTGCAGAAGAACGCAACCTGTGTCCACAAGGAGAAGAAAGAGCGGTTTGGGGAGAAAGGATAAGCAGGAACAAAGGAAGGGAAATGAGAAGCGCTTAGCATAGGGGCCCTGCAGACAGTTCAGGGACGTTGGGTTAGGCCGGAGAGGAGTTTACACCACAGTGTGGCCACTGCTTGAGGAGCCCTGGATGAACCCTAGTTTCCTCACTTGTAAAATGTGTAAGACACATCACGTAGACATTGTAAGGATTAAAGGACTGAATGCATGGCCAGGAACCACTATGTTTGTAACACACACCCAACCTGCTGACTCTGTGTAAGTTTTATGCAAAGAGAATGAGAGAAACTGAAAAAGGCTACAGAGAAACAGTATTTGGCAGAGCTCTGTCTTCAAAGGCAGGTGTCTGACTCTTACTGCTAGATGCTGCCACTTCTTAGCATGTGATACCAGGCTGCCCTGACCTCTTGGATCTTTGGTTCTCCTTTCTGTTAAGTGAAGAATAGTCTTTTAAAATCTAGTTCATATTAACTACTTCTTCATCCTGGTAGTGAATTATTGTACAAGTGAATTTTAAAATGTATGATAACTATGATCTTTAATAATAATTAATCATGTATTTTAAAGTAACTAGAAAAGAGTTTGTAAATCCCCAACAACAGAAATGATAACATTTGGGGAGATAGAAATGCTGACTACCCTAACTTGATTGTTGCACATTGTATTCATGTACCAAATTATATGTATGTATGTTTAAGTGTGCAAAATAGATAACCATACTACTACGTTTTTATTAGTTCATCAAACAATGGTTCATACTGTGATTGCTTGATGGTCCACATTTTGTGCTTTGATTTTGTGACTTAAGCAACTACTTCTAAGATAACAATATGTAATTTATCAACTAGTGATTTCTTACTATTTTTTTGAAATTCTGTATTATTTCTACCCTTTTTTCTGCTTTGCTTTTTTCTCTAAATAAAAAAAATTATAATACAATATCCACAAATAAGTATAAATAATGTATGTCCACAATCCAGGTTTCAAGTATATGCAGTCTAGGATTCAGTTTCAAAGCATTATTATATAGAATCCTGTCCACAATTCTGCAAGCAAGATGAGTGAGCCAAGAAACAGGAGAGGAAAGATTTCCTCGCAAAGTTGTATAACTCAGACTTAAACATGAATCTACTGTCCTCTGAGCTCCTGGCTATCCCCACTATAATCTTGACACCTAATATGCCATCTAGCTTAATCCGCCCTTATTCTGAAACCAGCAGCTGGAATTATTTAGAGAGCTAATAGGAGCTGGTTAAATAATGGCCATTTCTTATTGCTGGAGAGCATATACATAGTTCCAATATGCTAACAAGACTTAAATGTGGTGAGACTATTTCAAGAGAAAATTTCCTGAGCTGTGCATTTAATTTGGATTCTGCAAAACCTTGTTTTTAATCAGAGGTTCTTCATTAAAAGCATACTCACTGGGAGCTAATGATAAGTCATAGAAAATAAGTTTAAATCCACAATGCAGCTGTTCTCCCACGTGTCCCAGACCAACCAGCATTCAGAAGCTATGCAAAGGAAAGGGGATGCTAACAGCAGAGCTACTGTAGCTCAGAGACACAGTAAATTATTCAGAATGTGCACACTGATCTAACATACATGTATCTGTTATATCCGTAGTAATTATTCCTTCACAAGTGTTTTTAATAATCATTTGGTATTTAATTAACATGCACTATTTGTCTTGGGAAGTGGACAGAAAGCAGGCTGAGAATTGGAGCTAGCAAGAGGAGGCCGGCTGGTGACAGTCAGGGAAGCTATCTGGTTTTAAACAGTTTCTCTGCTTTTGTTTTTGTGCCTTATGCAGAACTCCACATTCCACTGCCCATTTCCAGGGTCTAGGATTTTCACTGATATTTTCTTTAACAAGAAAGGATGGGAGTCAGAGTTACTTTCACAGGAATGTAGGTAAAGTTCTGGGCCCCTTCTTAAGGCAACAAAGAATAAACTGCATTGTAAAAGAGGTTCTATTTGTAGAAGTCCTGTTGACCAAGTATAAAGATGCACTGGTCATGGCCATCTGATTTGGCAAGTGCCACCTGATCATTTGACTCATCACCGATACATAGCCACATATGCCTAGAGGTTATAATAACTATGCAAGTGTATAAACATACACGTGCATAGATAAATGATACAAATGCACTTGTATGTTTATGGTTTAAAAATATGTCTTTAAACAACTGTGGTGAGCTAATATAGTGGAAATTCTGCTCATTTAGGTATTTTAGACTTGAAGCTATTTCCTCTACAACAGCAGAGAATAAGTTCCATTGATCCACCAGTTTCCTTCTCACGTCGTTCACCAGACTTCGTCCTCCCAGCCAGACCAAATAGCAAGAAGCTAAATACTTTCACGTGGTCCATCATTAGGGAGACTAATTCTTTTAAGGAGTTTGTTTTCAGCCCAGATGTTTGGATCCTGCACATGATGTTGCTTGATTATGTGCTGCTTTCAGCTTTGAAACATGCACCTACCTGTCCACGTTAAACAAGAAGAGGAGTTTGTGGGTTTAAAGCAGAACATGGAAAAAGGAAGGTGGAGTTCTTTGGGGAGATGACTGGGAAGTGCAGCCCAGGCTAAGCAGAGCAGTTGAGATGAGCTTCAGTCCCTTAGCACATGTTTGGACCTAAACCAGAAACCAGATTCTGCAGCAAGAAGGAGCTGAGTATGGGGGGATCGCCACAGTGTAGAGAAAAGCAGGGAGCATTGTTTTGTTCTTTGTGCCTCTCGTTACAATGCCTAAATAAATCATCAGGCCATATTCTCAAAACTCTAGGCTGGGGATTACAACTCAAATGCCTTCAAGTAAAGTAATTGAGTGAAGTGGGCAGGCATAATAAAATTACTTCTCTACGATACAAAAAAAAACAACAACGTAGGCTCCATGATAAATGGCAGTGGACACAGAGGCCTTAGTGTTAGGAGACAACAGGGACTTCTGTGGATGATGCTGAACTCAAAATAAAAATTGCCTGTATCTTCTTTGGGCGCAGCTGCCACGGAGCTTTGTGCCATAGGAGACAGGGCTAAATTGATGGATATTCATCATTTTCAAGAGAAGTCAAAAATCCAGATGTTTGTATGAATTTCATGATTCTAAAATATTGATTCAATTTGATTTTTCAGTGCCAGGAATCAAACCAAGGAGCACTCTACCACTGAGCTGCATCCCCAGCCCATTTTTATTTTTTTATTTTGAAACACGCTATTACTAAGTTGCCAAGGCTGGCCTCACACTTGCAATCCTTAGGCCTTGGCCTCCTAACCAGCTAGGATTATAAGCATGCCCTACTATGCACCCAGCTTCAGATTTTTAAATAAATGTAGAAGCCAACTTAAATAGCAGCTCCCTACATGTGCTATAGGCGAGGGAAGAATCCACAAGAACTAGGGTGTCCAAAATACTGGTCTCCATGTAAAACAGCTGAGACAGAGTCACACAGGCGTGACAGCTGTGGTACCATAGGACATATATCTGTGTGTCTGATACGGGTTTTCAGAGAAAAACCCTTGAGCATATGGGGGAAGGGCAAGAAATTTGGGTGTACTCCCTGGCATAGTCAGTAGCCATAATAAAATTACTTCTCTACGATACAAAAACAACAATGCACTGTTGGGAAAGATGTCAGTGTCACTTTCACAGCTGTAAGGCGGGCCTTGTGTCTAAGTAGGAGATATGTAGGGCTAAGGGTGTCAGTATGGAATCTTTTGCAGCAGGCTTAAGGTTGTGTGCCTCTCCATGAGAAATGCCTGCCATTTCTCTGTAGTTTCACATGAGAAGTATTTTCAGTTGAACACCTTTATCCTTCTTAATGGTTGATACAGAGTGATCAGGATTGGAAGAATAGCAATACACTTCATTAACCAGTCTGCTTTATTACATTATATCAGGATGAGGAAGATGTAAAGTATTTACTGGTCTTCAGAATTCCTTCCCTTGCTGTGTTTTCTTGCACAGTTTATTGCCCTAAATGTTGGTATTCCAAAGTCCCTTGTTATAAGAGCAAGGAGAAGTCACCAGAGCCGCTTCAGCAGCCATCAATCCAGAGCACTGTGTCCCTTCTCAGTTTAGCAATGCGGTGCATGAAAGGTCTGGGAATTGGAGACACTATTAATTCAGATTCTTCAGAGTCTTGTCCTCCTCCACCGCTCATCCTTCTTGACATCAGGATTCATTCCCATAGGGTGACATCATCTCTGCTGGAAACCAGCCCTCAGTCCTCTACAGACCCCGCTGTGGACTGCATGCCGCTGGTGTAGGTTAGGAGAGATTGGGCAAGGGTGCGAGAAGGTCAGGCAGCTTCAGGGCACTTGTCCACCGCTGATTTGGCTCTGACCTGCTCACCGTTGTTTTCAGAACATGTACAGAGACTATAACATAGCCATTTCAAAGGATGAGTACACAAAATGCAATAGGATGGCAAATGCTCATGATGGTGTAAAATTATAGTTTAATCTACTTAAAAATAAATGATATATTCAAAATTCAAAATAATAAAAACATTACAATGAAAATCCTCCTTGCTACTCTTGCATAGCCACTCAGTTAGATGAGAAAAGAAGAATGCAAAACAACTTCACACAACACACCCTTGTGATATGTATGTATATTCACATAAGCACAAACACATAAATTATCCATAGAGGAAAGACTGGAAGAAATAAGGAAAAAATGTTGGCCACAGTTATTTTGAATAGAAAAATTATGGACAATTCCACCAATCTACATTTTCAGAAATATCTTTATGCCGTGCATATTTATTATTTTTTAAATTTATATAGCGGTACTGTGTGTACATGACACCATCACACAGTCACTGAAGCAAATTTGGACATGACCAATCACAATGAAGAGAAAGTAAATTTAAAAAGCGGCTCCTTTTTTTTTTTTTCCACAAACCCAGAACACACCATTGGTAGGACTTAGTATTTTTGTGTGCTATCTTCCTGGCCTTTTCTTTGTACACAGTCCTATTTCCACAGGTGCTGAATAACTTGCCTGAGTGACAAAGTATCGTGACATCTTGGTAACAGTGTACTTTCAGAAGCAGAAGGCTGCATCTGCAGACATGCAAGTTTGGAAGGAAATAGGAAGGAAGGGCTTCCACCTGGGGCATAGTGAGCTGAGTTTGTACATGATCAACCAGCAGCACAGAAGAGGGAACAGTGTGCGGCCCTGGGGCCAGGCAGGTCCTTTTCAGAGCTGTGGTTCCACGTGGTACAGGGCTTGGCAGAGCAGAAAGCCTGCCGTCAGCCCTCACATCCCAGAGACTTAAAACGCCTGATGAGGAAGTATAAACTTTCCCTCCCTTATTCCTAGACACGAGGGAAGCTCCAGAAGTACAATCACTCTCTACAAGTTTAACTTTCAAGTATATATAAGTAGATATGTATTTATTATAAAAATGATTTAAAATACAGAAATGCCATTTTTTCTTCTATTATAAAGTAATAGAGAAGAGTCCCCCCTAAACCTTCTCCCAAGCCCCCTCCTGCATGGAGATAAAACCACTGTAACAGTTGGGAATCTATAAAAAAACTTTTCTGATGCACTTGCATCCACATCCATAATACTGTTCAGTCCCATAACAAATGCAACCTTTTTGAAAATTAAATGCTTATTTTCTTATCTCCTTGCCTCTAAATCTCACTTATTCTAAACTCTTCTCCAGAGCAATAATATTTCCCACGTATGAGTCACCAAGTGCTCAGTGTGCTCTTCTCAGTAAATGTGATTCATCTGAGAACAACTCCCACTAATTTGCCTGTGACGCTCGCTCATCGCTGAGGCAATGGACAATGCCAAGGCAATGGAGGGCCATTCCCAACCAGTCCACAGTCTCAGTCATTTCTGTGTTCTTAAGTATAATAACCTCGTATAATGTGTTGGTTTTTTTTTATTTTGTTTCATTTATTGAGCATAAAATACAGGGACAAGGTGATGTTTCGTGTGAGAAAACACTGCTCACCCTACTTCTACAGCTTGTAATGGCTGTGAGGTGGAAGTGAGGGCTTGCTGATCATGAGTGCTCAGGGCTTGCTGTTTCTGGAGCTCTAAGTGGAGTCCTCATGGGACCCCTATATTTCTTTATTTTTCATCCCTCTTACTACTGCACTTCCTGTTACTACCTCAGTTAGAAGTCCCACAGAAGAAACCAACTTCCATGCATAAGTTGACTCTACATTCAGATTGAACATCCGTTAAAATCTTCTTAAAAGATACTGCCTCTGTACCTTCTTTGGTATCCCCAGCTCCTCGTTAATGCTACAGTCTTAGCATGACCCTGATAAATGGAATATGTTGAAATAAAGTGCTCCTTAACTCCAGGATAATTGGCAATATTAAGCCAGGCAAACACCGTCCTTCTCCAAGGTCAAAAAGTCTAGACGTGGTCTCCATGTTCATGGGTGTCTAGAGAGGTGACAGTGGGGAGGGCTGACAATGTGGGTTGAGTGTGAGAACTCAGGCTGCTGTGGACAATTGTGGTTTAAGGGAAGGAACAATTCTGGAGGTTAACAGATAAGTTCAATCCTAGTGCCTCTTTGCTGTATGCCCTTGGGTAAGTTACCTAGTATTATGTCAAATCAGAACAGCAGTACCAGGCTTGCACATGAAATGAGCACACAATAGGTGTGTTACTCAGCTTTCCTGTCTCTGTCATGAAATATCTGAGATAATTAACTTTTTATGACTCATGGCTTCAAAGGTTCCAGTGCATGATTAAGTGGCCCCATTGCTTTTGGCCTCTGGTGAGGGTGCCCAATGGCAGTGGTGAGGAGAGCATGGCAGAAGAGCATATCTCAACTTATGCTTATCTCATAAATTAAGGAAGAAATGAGAGGAAGAAAGGGGCTGGGTCCCACAGTGCCCTTTGAGGTACCTACAGACCCCCTATTGGCTCTACCCACAAAAGTTTACCACCTGCCAATAGCACCACCCTGAAGATCAAGCCTTCAACATGGATCACCAGGGAACATTCAGCACCTAAATTATAAAAGTAGGTTCCCATCCAGTGCTCACCTCTCAGTATGAGTACAGACCTCAGCTGCAAATCTTCCCATTTCCTGCTGCTTCACGGATGCTCTCAGGGTTTGACACCCCATCTTTTCAAAGAAGGCTGTGAGATTGTAATATTGAGGAGACGAGGTCTGTGCTACCCTTGCCCTGAAACTAGTGGCCTGGTCTCCTTTTCTGTGGCCACCTTTAGTCATATACACATTCCTATCAAACATACCATCTTTACAAAAATTTACCCTCCTGCCATTATTCCTGCTCCCAGAGCTGAAATAACAGTATTAAAGTGTTTCTGCATGTCAAAAGAGGTTTGTAGTGAAATCTAAGAGTTTGTAGTGAAATCTAAGAGTTCTTTCTGTGTTAGGAAAGGAAAACTTAAGCCTATGCCAAAATGCTTAGAAGAATGCTAGTATGTGACACGTGCTGGCAGAATGTATGAGAAGTATTATCATCATAGTCTCTAAAGTATAGTGCTTTAAGTTTTCTAGAGTACCATAGAGGATATAACAGTCAGAACCTTTGCAGTTTCCTAACTTCCTCTCTGCATGGGGCTTGGATTTGCTGCTGTGAATAGCCTGAGACTGATTATCAGAAGTGGAAAATTAGGCTGGGGAGGGTCTTTTTCTCACTATTCCCCTTCTCAGCCATCTTTTTCTGCAAGCAGACTTAACCAGAAAAGCCAGGGGGAAAACAGAACATATTCATTCTTATCCAGAGAGTGTGACTCCCATGTTGTGACTGCAGTAGTTTTCAGCGAAGCAAAGCTGTGAGTCTTCATGGAGGAAGGCCCCCAGCTGTGGCCTTCTCCAAACTTCTGAGCACAGAGCAATGGTTATAGGATGCTAGAATAGCAGCAAGGGAGTCCTGGTTTCAGGTGCTGTCTGGTTGAGTGTTACAGATAAGGTGTTTAACTCTGTGCCTTAATTTCCTCATAAGTAAATGGAAGAAATCAATAATGTTAAAATGTGTCAAAGCACCTATGATACTTCAACAAGCTGGGCTGCCCACTGGTATCCCCACCTGAATCCAAGAAGCTCCAGTGTCATCCACTCTCTCAGGGCTGTGTGGAATGCCTATTTGACAAAGTGATTCTGCATGAAAGCTGTTGAACTAGAGCCTGCATGGGAACATCGTGAGTCTCTGATATTTGCAGAGAATAGGAGGGACTTGATGCAAGAGTTGGATGAGGTAGGCTGGGGACATAGCTCAGTGGCACAGGCACCTGCCTGGCAAGCTTGAGGTTTTGAGTTCAAGCCCCATTACCAAAAAAGAAAAAAAAAAGAGTTGGGTGAGGAGCAATGACAGCAAAAGATAGAAATACGATGGGCAGAGAGGCACAGGATGTCAGTAAAGGGCAATGTGCTCTAACCAACTCATCGCAGCAGAGGACGCTTCCCAGTTACCCTGTTACCCCCGTGTCCTTTGCACCATGCCCCCATCATGCCCTCTTTTTACCTGGGCAAAAGAACACGGGATTTAAGGGTCCTTCCCAGTCTTTCTGCGATCTTGGGTTTATGGGCTCCAGCTTTAGGTTCTGATCCAAAGGATGGGACCGAGAGCGCCCTCCTCTCATGAGGCACTGAGGGGCTGACAGGTTTATAACTCATCAGAAGATGCCAAAGTGAGTAAAGCCATTACAGGGAAAATGTGCAGAAGTGGGAATTTTAGGGCTTCCAGGGCTCCCAGTTGGCACCCCTGGGAAGCCCAGCTGCTTTTGAAGTCATCCTCTGCTCATCTCCTGCCCTCTGTGTGTGGAGACTCCAGTTTATTCCTTACTGCCAAGGATCGTGTGAGGAAGAGGCATATGGCAAGAATGACAGTCTGTTTCTTTTTAAATGAAAATTTATATGCAAATGTGCATTAAAGTATCAGTTAATTTTTAATTGGCTTTTCAAATCAGCATGAAGAAGACCTGTGCTTGTTGGTCTGCTGGTTTAGTTCGGAGAGTCTCATTAGCATGCAATGAGGAACTACACTCTTCCCTGCTCACAAGCATTCTGTGGCTCCTCCTTGTCCTCAGGTCACATCCAAACGTGACCCCGTCCACCAGTCACCTCCTGTCTTCCCAGCCAGCTCCAGCTCAGCCACTCTCCCACCCCTTCTGCTCTTCCTTCCTAAGCACAGTCACCTTCACGGACCTCGCGAATGCACGCATGCCACATGCTCAGCTCTCTGCGTCCTTGCTTCACTGTTCCCTCTGTCCCACACGCTTTACAACAGGGCTCTCAAACTTGAGTGGGAAAAAGCCTCAGTAGGCGGGCTTATTGAGAATGTGGGTGACTGTGCCCCACTGCTGCATCCCCACACCGAGAGCTTCTAACTTAGAATCCCTGAGATTAGATACCAGCTTTTCCATCTCTTACAAGTTCCCACCTGACACTCACCCTCCTGGTCTGGTGACCATGTTTTGACAACTGCTGAGGCTTCTCCCCACACTCTTCCCTTGTATGATTCCTACTCCTCTTTCATGGCCCCACTGGAGCTTCACTTCTTCTGGCTGTCTGACTGGACTGAACTTTTCCATCATACATGCTCCATCATTCAGTATCTTGGGCTGCTTTAGCACTCCTAACAAAATTATAAACCATCACCTGTGCAACTATTTGCCTGTGTTTATCTTCCCTAGAATTCTGAGAGCTCCATGAACAAAGACCTGTAGTGTTCACCTCCTGTCCCTCAAGCCTAAAACAATTGCCTGGCATAGAGTACATTTTCATTGGCTGGATGAATGGAAGGGTAGGTCACCTGCTTCCATTTATCTACCCAGAAAATTTTTAGGTTGACTGTGGCTGTCAGTAATTTATTGTATCTCTCAAAGTAGCAAGAAAAAAGAACGTTAAATGTTCCTAACATAAAACAGTGTTTCAGGTGATAAATATCCCAATCTTTCTGATTTGATCATTTCATGTTGTGTATATATATATATATATATACACACACACACAAAAAAAAATATCGCATTGTACTAACTACAATATTGTGTCAGTATAAACAAATCGATAGAGAAAAAAGACACTGGATTTTAAATGTGGGTGGAGCATTAGACAGAGTATCGATTCACACGGTACAGAGCATATTACAAAGAGGTAGCCGAGGAGGAAGAGCACCTGTCTCATTAACCAGATCAGCCGGTCGCATTTGAGCAGCCAGAGAAATGGCAGCTTTTAACAAAACAGCCACACATGGCAAGGACGGGAGCCTTTACATTGAGTCAGGGACCTGTGTTCTGGCTCTAGCCTCTGGAACTGTGGGCAAGTCCTTTTTCTTTTGTGACCTTAGTTTTTCTATCCATAAACCAAGAAGGTTGGATCTTTTAGCTCTGAAGTTTGCTGAGGATCATGAATTCTGAACAAAGATGCTGCATTTTCAACAGGAGCCAATAATGGTGTTTAGTGCTTTCTCCCAGTGTTAGCCAGACCACGCCAGCAAAGGGAGTCAAATGCAGAGAACCGGCTGTGTTCTGGGGTGAAAGACAGAGGACCCTGCTCCCCTCAGGGTCTTTTGCTTAGAGCTACCCTTCTGCAGGAACTGGGCGAGGTTTGGCTGTGTAAAGGAAGGAGTCCACAAACACAGGCCAGGTTCAGAATCCCGGAGACGGTCTTGGAACACAGAAGTCCTCACTCTCTACTCCTGTCTCCCTACTGTAAGGAAACGATTTGCCCAGTGAGCTGGCTGAGGTTTTGGAACTGGAATATTCAGGACCTTGAGATACACTTGGGTGGTTTGCATGAGAACCCTAAAAGGATAGATGCTCTTTTCTGTCATTTTTGTTTGTGCACCCAGTTAGGTAATAATTCCAAACCTACATGTCAACCTTCACAGCCGTGCTCATCCTGGCTGACCTATTAGCAAGGAGGATTCCCAGCAGCTGTACAGATGCCCAGTGTCACTTTACAGCTACATCTTTGCTGTTTGTATTTTTAAGTTTGCACTAGTCTAGAAATTCTTCTGTTTGTTCTTTATTCCTAGAGAAATCGGCTGTGTTCAAATGCAGAAATAGATTGATGAAGAAATGATTAGAAAAGCTCAGAGAAAAAAAGAAGGAAAAGCTAGAAGCTTTACCTTTTTGCATCATCGCTTAGAGAATATATGCTTTTAGCCAGCCTTTTACATAAGAGTTTAAGAATACTTTTAGCCAGAGTTTCTTAAGTGCTAAGGATCAAATGTTCTACCAGTGCCTCCAGTCCTACACACCCCTAGTTCTACCCCAGTATTTTGAAATCGTGGTAATCACCTTCTCTCAACTGCCTGTTAATCTTCATTCTTCTTTTGGGGTATGCCTGCCAGGGCAGAGGGTATGCTTTCCTTTATGTGGGTGCATCAGATTATTAAAGAATAAGCTCCAAGGATCAGAAAAAATAAGGACATTTGCAGGTTCAATGGTGTGAGTCTTATAAAAGTTGATAAGAAGGATTAGAATTGAAGGATTAAAAGACTCTTAAAAAACCAAGCCATTATAGGGCCCATTACTTTATATACATTCTCCAAAATCACATGAATGCAGGGAAAGAAAGGAAGGGGGGTGGAAAACTGGCTTCAGTTCAGACCGTCAATTATGTCTTTTTTAAATTCCCCTTTCGCAATTTATTTGACATTTTGAACAGTGGCCAAAAAAGCTATTATAACTATAAAACATATTCATTGGGATAAATCTCATTAGTTGAGCGATTTAATTAAAGTATTGACATGCTTAATTGATACGTGTAAGCCAAGACCATTTTCATGTCTCATTTCCATATGCTTTTTCTGCTTTAAGAGACACAAGGAACTGGATCTTTAAAAAAAAAAAAAAAAACCTCCATAAAAATGCTATAGATTCAGCTGCTCCTGCCATCCCAAGGGAACACTTCCTGCCACTCTCCTTGATTCCCAGCCTGCTACTCCTCTAAGTGGCACTGCTCAGAGGAAAGGTGATGTATACCCAGCCTGAGTGCCTGTCAGGTCCTCTTATGATCAATAGGAGAATATTTATATTAATAAAGCACTGAGTTAATTAAATAAAATGGTCCTCTGGGTAAACTTAAGATACTAGAGGATGGGCAGGAATCGATAGATTCAAGCATTTGAACATTAAGTATGTGCCTTGAAATTTTATGGAGCTTTTAAAAACTCGCTTTGTAATGTAAAAAGTTTGACGACTGCACAAGTTACCTCAGCCCAAACCTTGTATGTTGCAAGAGACGGGAGCTTAGGGGCAAGGGAAGCAGGGCGTCTTGGCAGCCCTCTTGTATTCTGGGGTGCTCCTGTCCTGGGATGAGGGGGTCACCTTGAGGACAAGGCAGAGGCCTGCGCTCAGTACAGATGGAAGATGGCACTTCTTGTCCCCAAAGCAGCCCTCTTTGGAGAGCCATTGACTTCCTGCCTGTCCTGATGCCCTCATCCTGGGAGAACCCAAATGCTAGGCTTTCGGAGAGGAAATTCTGTGCACCGGCCTCACCAACTGGGCTCAGCTTCGGCCTCCCCTCTTTGCCTCTGTGCCTTTGTTCTGTCTACCCATGTCCTTCTGTGTGTCTCTTCTGCATGTGGGCACCAAACCCATGCTCTTTCTCTGTCTGTAGCTGCCTTTAGGGGTCTCTCCTGGGAAACAACTTTTTCTGTGTCTCCTGAATTTTTCTCTTATTTATTCTTTCTGACTCACTGCATCCCTCTTTATCTGTCTTTCTTTCCTTGCCTGTCTCTGTGTCTCTTCCTATATATCTCTTTGTCTTTCCCCATCCTCATTCTCTCTTGTCTTTATCTGTCTTTAAAAGTGATCACTTGTCCCCAGATGCAGACCTCAGCCCTGAGGAATTGAGTGGATTAACCTTCCCCCCATAGGTCGGCGAGGAAAAAGAGGATAAACACGGCTGTGTCTTACCCCAAGCAGCTGCCCCATTTGCAGAAGTGACATCATACCTGCTGTCCTGTTTGACCTCACTGAGGACTATGTCTTCTCATTTTCTTAATTTTCCCCCACAGGGCCTAAACCCTGGTAGTCTGCAATCATCATAGTAACGATGATCTTTCACTGAAATATGAGCCCCAAGACAGTTACTACACAGTTGTGAGGATTCCCTCTTGCCAGAGAGAGGAACAACAGCCTGGGAATTTGTGTTAGTAGCAACAAATTTTATTGATCTTCCTACCTTGACAGATCTCAGCCTTGCCTCTTACAGCTCCTTCCTACATGGCTCTGGACCTCAGTGAGGCTCACCCAAGTCTCCCGCCTCCTCTGCAGGCAGAGGGATACCTGTCCTTGCCCGGAGTCATGTACAGGTGGCTGAACCAATATTCTCCTCACAGCCCAGATCATGTACATCATGATCACTTCCTGATCTTCCCTGCCCGGGCTGTGATCTTGGAGCAGCCTTGCCTGCTGCCCCACCCACCATCTCCAGCTCTTCCCCCTGCCGCCCCCATCTATTTCCTTCCTCACTCTGGAGTCTCTCACCATTTCCCTTCTGCACAGCAGTTGCTGTATAGTCCACAGTTTCCCAGTTAGCATCCCAGGGGTCTCACAGGGAGCTGGGTGGCTTTAGCTCATGTTCCCATCTTTGCCATCTATTCTCAACATTCTAGGAGATTGGTCAGTTCCATAAATAAGAGTCTCCTTGCAGCACCTAGGAAAGCTCAGAGGTACAGCAGACTGAGCAGAACCCAATTATTGTGTTTTTCTTCCTATTGAACTTGCTGTAGAATTCCTCCTTCTTCCCATTGAACTTGCGCTAGAATTCTCTTTCCAGTTTTAGCCTTCCTGTGTGTCAGCTTTCTATTACTGTAACAAAATAACTGACATTATCAAATTATAAAGACAAAAGGGTTATTTCTGCTCATGGTTTTAAATGTTCAGGCCAATGATTGATTGGGCCCTGTTACACTGGAGCCTGTGGCAGGGCGGCACATCATGGCAGGGTTGTGTGGTCGAGCAGAACTACTCTCTTCAAGGCCAGGAAGCAAAAAAGAGGAAGACAAAGGGACCTAGGTCCCATAGTCCCCTTCAAGGACACACCTCCCAATGACCTAAGGACCATTCCTCCATTTCTAGACAGCACCACCCTAGCCACCAAACCTGTAGCATCCCACTTTTTGGGAACATTTACAATCCAAACCTCAACAATACAATATCCTCTGGACAAGAAGGTAGGATGTTTCTTGTTTTCTACTTAGAGTATTTGAATGCTGACTTGAACAGGTGCAACTACTGATGAGCAGTGTTTGCTAACTGTTTATGAAGAGCCAGGAAACATACAGTTAGCTCTAAATTTATTAACCCTTTCCTAATAATTCCCAGATATATCTAATTTCATGGTTCCCATTCTACAGATAAAGACACTGAGGTTCAAACAGGGTAATCTCAGTGTAAAGTCACATAGCTAACAAATGGCAAAGCCAGGCTTACCTTGTGGTCTCTGGGCCACTGAGCCAGGTTTTCACCCCTGGGCCTCATTTCTTGCTGAGGGTTTGACCAATGCAAAACTTTTGGGGTCAGGCATGAAGTTACCAGGGAAAGTATGGCTTCAGTTTAGTCAGCAACCCATCCTGGGGAGATGAGGAGGGCATTTCCATTAAAGTCTTCTTTATCCTTTTCCTCTGCTCCCACCTCCCACCCCCAAAATCCTTTCCTTTCTGCCAGGGACAGGGGAGCTTATTGTATTTGGCAAGGGACTAGTGGCAGTCATCTCACATTCATCATTAATTAATTTCATCTTTGCAACTCTCTGGGTTCTCCAAGCTCTCGTTTCCCTTGCCTAGTGCCTTTCAAGCTAAATGGCCAGGAGCCGGGCTAGAATTAAATATTAGTGTTAACTTCAAACTTGGTGTAAATCTATTGAACTGCATCCACTTTTACATAAATAAGCAAGAGAACAGCATCTATTCTCTTTTAGTCGATACAGGACATTCACAGGTGTGAGTTATTAGCAATAACTGTAATTGCTTTGAATGGAACAATAAATACTACAAGGGGTCATGATGAGAAATGCCATTGCGTAGTATTAGCATAGCTTAATGGCTTAAGCTGCTATATACTTCATCCGGTGCTGGGCTTGGAGAAACCGGCCTTGTAACTCAGGGTGCTGAGCTTGTGCTGAATTGCTTTCCTGCTTCAGGAGAAGATAATTTTGAGCTTTTTCTGAAGCCACATTGATTTTATCGGCAGATGGCCCCAGGATAGCATCTCACCTTCACCACGGAGGTTTCACCTATTTAATGGGGTTCTGAAAAGTTACAAGAAAGAACAGGCACATACAAGCCACATTTCCTTTAGCTACAGTTCGGAATTCCAAATGCCAACCTCTGGGCATCTGCAACCTGAGGCACAGTCCCTCCTGCCTTGGCCCCTGACAGCTGTACACTTCCTCAGGGAAGCAGAATGGACCCAGGGGTACCCCAGTGTCTTTCCCGTGGTGGGAGGGTGGAGTTCCCCAGTGCAAGATACAAATAGTCTTTAGGACGAGACACCCAGGGGATCCAAAGAAGTGTTCAGAGAAACCTTTTCACATGATCAAGTTGAACACTTAAGGTTGCAGTGGGGTAGAGATAAGGCAGCAGCTTCACCTCCTCCCGAACTGCATCCTGTCTGCTTCTCATTTTCTCCTCCATTCCCAACCCTAGTCTTCCTTCTGCTCCTCCTCAGGCTCCAAAAGAGTTCCCAGGGCTCTTAGACAGTTTGGCAGGGAGGAGTCAGGTCACTGTGTCAGTTATCACAAAGATAATCAGAACTTCCTCACTGCCTATCATCCCCACCTCGTATTTCAATCCCTGGTAGGGTTCTTGGGGCTTTGTTATCTGTCTTAGCTTGGTCTTGACAAATTCAGGATTCAAAAAGCAGGAGAGAAGGACTTGCTCTTGAATGTGCAATGTGGTCAGACACAGGTCCTTTCTAGATTGAGTTGATTTTTCCAAATCTGCTGTACCACCATGTCAGGGCAGGTTTCAACTCTCTTCAGAAAAAAAAAAAAAAAAAACAGCAACAACAAATGATCGACTGACTCAGTGTGACTTCCCAGTGTGAGTCCTCATTCCCGTGCTTCAGTCTGGCGCACACCTGTCTGTCAAAGCTTCACCTGTGCCTCTATAGTGTGCAAGCCTTTCCTCCATAGCGTTACTTCTCAAGCTCAACTCTCCAGTAGGGAGACAGCAATAGCCCCCTAGCATCCAAAGGAACAAACCAGACTTGTGGAGAAATATTTCCAGAGCTAAAAATTTATTTCCAATTACCCATGAACCAGACAAAGGTTGCACTTACTTGTTTAACTCATTCAACAAACATATTTCAAGTTATGCATCACACCTGAGATTCAGCCAAAGACCCCCCGCCATGTATAGGAAGTTACAAATTTAATGAGTAAGCCAGCAAAAAAGACCATGTATCCTCCTTACAAGCTCAACCTCCAGTGAGGATGTAGATTAAATGACAAGTAACCTTTGTAGATCCAAACTGACTTTGTCCCATGCCCAGGTGGCTAATTTGCTTTCTGGTTTTGGGTAAAGTCAAATTTAACAGAGCTTTGTCATGGCTACTGAGTTAAAAGGACAACCAAGGTGAATGATCTGCCATTTTCTTTAAGATTTCTTTTCCAGGAAAATTAAAAGGACATAGAAAAGAGGTTGGATCATCTATACAATCTTTCTTCCCTTTCCTGAGAAGACAGGGCCCAAGCAGTACCTAAAAATACACATTTCCGGCAAACATGTTAGAAACTCGATCCCCATCTTCGCCATTTTTGCTAATTATCGCCTAAGTAGATCTTCACCTCCGGGACGTCATGCCTCTGAGCCTAGGCTCTGTGTCCACAGATGGAAAGGCAAATGAGGGGGTCCAGGTCAGCAATCAATCACGAAGCAAGCCAAATGCACACACTCTATTTCAGAACAATTCCATAAAGGCTCCCCCACCTCCGTCATCTCCCCCCTCGTTTACAAGGTTTCATCTCCTAATTGCAAAAGCTTTTGGCATGGGAGTGCCTTTGTGAAGAAGAGAGGACTCAATTTGGACCATCTTGCCAAAGAAGACATGGGAACAAGGACGCTTCTCCAATTAATCAGCAAATGCCTGGCTCCGGCTTTCAGGCCAAAGGATCGATTTACATAAAGCTACTTCTTGAGATGAATGTGCCGCTCCCTCTCCTCCTCTGCCTTCCCCTTGTCCAGCCAGCATTAGCTATGCTACTGGATTTCAGATTGACAGTGTCAGCTACAACAATCAAATTAGAGATGAAAGCCTTAGATAGCTGCCATGGGAGAGGGACGAAGCGCGGAGGAGGGGCGGGAGGGTACAGTATGTCACCCCAGGAGAACAGATTACACAGAAATGGGCTCCCCAAGAAAACCCACTGAGCAGACACATCATCTCAAAGGGTAACACACAAAACTCACCCTCCATTCTTTTGAACCAGGTGAAACCACCGCCCTCCCCCAACCCTAAGAAAGATTGATAAATTAAACCAAAAGCTTCCCTGGGACCTAAAAATTGACATAACACCCTTTCCGGTAAAATAATTAGATCCTCACTATCAGATTCTCAGCATTGGCTTTCTTCACACAGTGTAAAGACACCAAAATCACAATCAGGCCCCTGACGGATATAATGTCATGTGCCCGGACTTTGGAGCAGATGCTATGGCTGGAATTCTGGTGTTTGCTGAGCCACGGAGTGTCATAAGGAAGCGTGGACCAGAACAGAAGGCATGATTGGGCTGCTAATGAGAGCTCTCCGATCCAATCTAATGCAGCCACCTTGTTGCTAAATTGTGATAATCCCAGGGATTAGTGAGCTGTGGAGAAAACTCAGCCTCTGCACTCTTTCCTGGAGATGATCAGTCAATTATAATGCTGTTTCATGAACACAAAGAGCATTAGTTGCAGTCGCATAGGATAATTAAGGGAAGAAAGTTTCAGTTTGGGCTGGCAGAGTTGATTAACCCTGCCAGCCCTGGAAGAGTGGTTGGAAAGATAGATTCAGTCCTATGGTTGGACAGAGGCTTTCTGCCTAAAGTGAGAAAGATGGCTACACAACAGCTCTTTCCAGCCACAGCTTGCTTCCTTGGACCTGGAAGTTTCAACTTTGACTGGCTTTCTCCACATCTCCTCCCTCTTCAACCAAACCCCCACACAGTCCTCCACTGGGCTCCTTTAGCTCAGCTCCAGCATCTAAAGACTTTCTTCTCTCTTGGAAGTGAAGGGCCAAGTCCCTAACATGTCCAGCCCTAGCCCTTATTGTACCACTGCACTGTCAGTCCAGTGGACACCAGCCATGTGTGCCTGTTGACCACTTGGAATGTGGCCCAGCTCATCTAAGATGTATATAAAATGAATACCAGATTTCAAAAACGGCATGACAAAGACAATATAAAAATCTCAATAAATAGTTATATGAATTGCATGTCAAAATGGTATTATTTTGGATACATTGGTTTAAATTAAGTGCTTTACTAAAATTAATTTCAACCATTTCTTTTTACCAACTTTCATGTGGCTAAAGGAAAATTTTAAATTGCACCTATGGCTCACATATTTCTATGAGCCAGGGCTATTCTAGAAGGAGTTGACCTCCCAGGGAAGGGTGACAGCCTCTGTCCCTTTACTGGTCCCAAATCTGAGTTTACAGGTCAAATGTAACCCAAGGCTGAATTTTGCTTTTGGGAGGATGAGTGGTTTAGATGGGCCTGTCTACCCCTAGCTCACTCCTTATCATCTATACTCAGCCTGATTTACCACTTACTTTACCTGCATATCCCTGAAATATTTTATGTAATCTACCTGGTAAGAGCCACCAAGAAAGTCCACATTGGCAAGTAATTGGAGAGCAAACAACTTCCTGCACAGCCTGAATCCGCCTGCAGCCTGACCGGCCCTTTTATTCTTCCCTTTGCTCAGAAAGCTCTTGGGGAGCCAGCACCTGGTCCTCAGCCCTGACTGCATACCTGTATCGCAGCCTGGCTGCCCCCGCCTGCTCATCACCTGCCCTCCAGCACTTTCTCTCTCCCCTGACTTGTGCCTTCCTGGAATGTGGTAGGGGAAGTGCTTGTCTGTGAGGCTCCCTAGGAATCTTCTAATCTCGGCAAGCAGAACTAGGGTTTGAGAGAAGCCAGGTACAAAGGGCTTGGTTTTCTTGTGCCACACCTCGGGGACCCCACAGGCAAATGTAAGCATCCCTAGCTGCCTACCCTTCTAGCTCAGCCTCTGAACTGACGCCCAAGTGACTTTATAAGTCAGATGTTAGTCTCCACTTCAGAATTCCCCTATGACTGTAGCCAGTCCCAACACCTGAGATGCATTTAGAGCCTAAGATTTTCCCTAAAATCCAATGTAAATATTTAAGAAAATAGGGACTATACTTGTCACCTTTATACTAATCAAATGAACATAGAAGTTTGCATTTATATACTGCATTAGAGTTTAGGAAGCACTTGGTGGTTCATTCTCTGATGCCTATCCAATTTCTAGAAAGTACAAGTCGGAGGACAGCAAATTAAATGAATTCTCTTAAAGGCACACAGCTTGTTAAACAGTAGAACCGGGATGTTAACTTAGTACCAAACCTGCTGTGCTAAACATTCTGACTGTAGTTCTCAAATGTGTTCAACATGGAGGCTCTGAGTTCATCTTGGGGTGTCTGATTCAAAGGATTTGGGATGGGTCCCAGGACTCTGAATTAATGATTTTATTATAAACATTTCATATGTATTTGAAATGGAAACATGGATAACAAAGAACCTTGCTTTTTCCTCGTCACTCTGCTCCAATGAGTATCACCTCAGGCCCACCTTGTCTCATCTCTGCCTCTACCTTCTTCCTCTCTTCTAGCTTATTTTGAAACAATACCTAGACATCATTTCACCTTCAATTATCTCAATAGTCCCTGTCAGAGTTAGACTAAGTAAACAGAAACACAATCATAATACTGTTTTCATACTTAAATTTTAAAGCTAACAGAAATCTTTTATGAAGCACCATCCATAAATTCCACTCAGATGAACCACAAGCCCTAATGTAAAAAGGCCGGTGCTGTAAACTGCTTACTCGTAATGACATTCATGCAGCCCTGATCGAGGCTTCCCAATTGGAAAGCCAGAACCAAAGCACCTGTGTCCCCAGAAGTCGTGGTGATTCAAATTGGCATCTTTCCGTCTTTCTGTCTAAAACCTAAAAAAGATTTTGGCTGAATAAAAAAAAAGTGATAAAAGTCATATGCATTGAGATAAGGCCTGCCTGTTGAAAAGAATATAGTAGTGAAAATGGTCCTCTTACTTTTGAAAATTCCTGGGTGGTGTTTTACTTTTGTGAATGTAAGGGAGTCTATTTCTTTGCATCTAGTGTCAACAAGAATGTGAGCCCCAGGAGGACAGGTAATCAGTTCTGTTTGCATCAGTATCTTAACACTTACTGTGAGGTAATACGTACTAGGCATTCAGCTTATCTTTGTTAAGGGAAGTATCCCAGCTGACATGTAATCCACCTTTTCTGAGCATCTGAAAAGTATGGCAAGGGCAATCCTGATGATCTTGTCAGGGTAGACAGAAGAGACCAGCTCTTATGGAGAATTTTAATCCAGTAACTTTCTCACATGAAACACATAAGCAGCATATATTCCTGCTGCACTGAAAGATTCAGAGAAACACTGAAGCCATAGGGAATAATTGGGCTTCTTTTCCCCCCACTGGTACTTCGACTCTAGCTCTCGAGATAGGTGCCAGCTCTTTCAGAAAATAATTTCGTTTGCACCACTGTCATCTCTCTCTCGGACAAAGGAGGCCATTGACTAGACACCCAGCTGGAGGGACCAGGGCTTTTTAGCTGGGACATATGCTTGGGGCTCATTTGATTTTGACAGTGACCCAACTACAAACATATAATCTGGCTTATTAAGATAAATTGCCTGCAGAAGAGATTTACCTATTAAGATAAATCCTCCCTCAAGTCCACATTGTAAAATCCCCAGGGAACAATTTTGCCTGCATGTCTATCCTCCTGCTGCATAAAATAAGGTAAGCAAAACAGTGTCTTTCTCTTTAGTTCTAGAGCACTGTGATTGTTACAGGAATATGGTGTTAGGAGTTGGGGTTTCAAGGAATAACGCACAAAGGGTTCAGCTTGATTTGGGGATGCTACTGAGAGTACAAGAAATTCATGGATTATTCATTAGAAATTTTTCAGTTCCTAAATGAGTTTTGATTGATATCAAATGCACTAGTGGCAGATTGCCTCCCACAAGGCAGAGAATGTGAAAGTAATTTTAACATATTCAGGTCAAAGAGAATCAGAACGGTAATCCACCACCCTAATCCCAAATCCAATAATAACTCCAAATATAAATGCTTTTTGCCATCTCTTCTTTCAGTTTGACTAATTAAGGATTGATAGATTTATTTTTAATGTTACTAAAAATGTACCATTGATTAGTTTCGGTTCAAAAGGATTGAGGGAGGAAACAAAGAAGTGTAAACTTTACCGAATACCAGATTGACTTGTTCCAGTTTTCTCTGGATTTTTAGCTTTCAGTTGATCCTTGCTTCTGGATATAGCATCTTTTAAGAGTGATGCTGTAATCTGCTCAGACTTTGCTGACTCAGAGTGGTCCTTAAAGCAGTCTTGTGAATGATCTGGGTTGGGTCCTGCTAGGTCCTCTTCGCTGGTACTGACTGTATCTTTAGGCTTCACTGCTAAAGTCTCAGCTGGGAGTTCCTCAAACAATCTGCCACCATCATTAGGAAGTGCAGGGAGGGCCTGAGTATTTGCATCTCTTGGGTGGTCCTAACAAGTACTGAGGCAGGCTCTCAAAGACCTAGGTCCCTTGCTAAGAGAAAGGAGCCCCATGGTCTTGGACTAAATTCATTATTTTACCTGATTGTACTTTGTTCTTCTTCTTCACCCCAATCCATCCCTCAGTGACGTCTCCTAGGAGGACTTCATTAATCAATTATTTAACCTCTGAGATGTTGGCTCAGTGTCTGTTCTGGTGACAGTCCTTTGAGAGGGCCCTCTTTCCTGAATCAAGCCCCATTTTATCTGCAACAATCCAGAATTAAAAGTGGACACTCCTTTCTAGATGAGGGAGACTTTAATCTCTACCTTTGACTTTACAGAAAGAGTAGTAGCAACATTTAAATGTGTTTTTTTTTTCAGAGTATTAAATAAGTATCCTAGGGTTGCTGATAAAGGACATTTTTAGCAATGTAAATCCAGGATAAATGGAGAAACTCCAAAGAAGTAAATACTGTGCAGCCATTCATTCATTGCATGCTTTCTGTGTTCCAGACGCGCAGTACTTTTACATGTGTTGGCTCATTTCATTCTGACAATTAACTGATTAGGCTGGCAAAATTAATGGTGTGATTGTAAAGCTGAGGAAACTGAGGCATGAACATTTTAGTAACTTACATGATCATACAGCTCATAAGTAGCTCTACCCATTTCAGAGATAAGAAATCTCCAAGTTTCTGGAAGGTTTCAAGCCCCATTTTGTAGCTTTGAAATAATAATCAACACCTAGGAGCAAATACACACATGCATGCATGTCCGCACACACTGACTCCTGCTCAACACAGACACTTCTGGTACCGTGGATGAGACAAGGACAAGAGCATTGTCCCCATTGGAGCAAAAAAAGAGGGCCTCTTCCTGTTCCATGCCTGTAAGGGAAAGGGTGAAGTTGAGGGCTGTAAGTCACAGTTGTCCCCAGAACAAAGCATGCCCCACACTGCAGGGAGAGCCCGAGGAAGCATTTCAAAAGCTCTACTGGAACTAGACAACCTTTCAATCCATTTATCAAAGTGTCTGCAGTTCCCGTTTCAAGGTAGATGAAGCAATAATAAATTTGTGAAGAAAGTTAATCTGTGTCCAAAGCATTTTAGTAAATTAAAAAGGTTGGGGGGAGGGCTGGCTGGAAGGGGGAATGTATCCATTCTTGCCAACTCCTATTTGACTTACTGTCTCCTTAATAAGTCGACTTTGGTCCTGTGTTTTTGGATGGAATAATCAGTCAGTTAATCATTTTCCGGAAGCTGGGAAATGCACTTAAGCTAATGCAGTTCTCCTTTTCTTTCAGAGTCCTAATTATTTAAAAAGGCTCCCTGATCCATGGTCCCACTTCCCAACCAAGAAAACCTTCCCTACCCATCATCTTCTACCCAGTACCTGGCCCTGCTCCTATCTTGTGCTTTTCTCCTAATGTTCAAAAAAAAAAAAAAAAAAAAAATCCCCTTCTGGTCACTTCTGAGCCTTTCCACAGGCTGCTTCCCTTGTGAAGGGTGAGGCAGTAAAACTCAAACAAGCAATTGGCTGGAACTAGCCTCTTAGGCATAATGGATAGATTTTGTTATTTTTATTTAAGTGTCAGCCGAACAATAGCTTCATGCTTGGGCATCACGCTGAGATAAACACACTATTAAGAACCCTCACAAAGGCCCCAGGATAATGGGGAAGGGATGGTTACCTAAAAAAAACGAAGCACCCAGGCCTGAGCCCTCCTCCACGCCCCGTCAGTAACACCATTAACACTGTCAGTTTGTCAGCCCACTGGAGGTGTTTATGAAATCAATATATAATGCTGAGGAGGCATGGCAGCGGTATTGTTAGCTGGGGAAGAGGAGCTCAATGGAAAATAAAATTAATAAACTTTACAAGCAGATTGTCATGGGACACAGATAAATTTCCTACCATCCACAGTTTTACTCTATTAGGGCCAGAGAAGGCAATGGCAAAGAGGCAGAAAGCAAACTGCGCCTTACACTGGGCTGCTTACAGCAAAGCTGGGTGCATTTACAGGAAGAATGCAATGACCAGAGATCAGAGCTACTGCCCCACGAAGTACAGGCTTGTGCCTGACTCACTGCCTGTTCGGCTGTCTGCTCCTAACGCTGCCAGATTTTTCTGCTTAAAATTCCCTCCCCTGCCTTCGTCATAAGCCAGAATGTTTGTACAGTTGCTGTTCCTTCTGATATTTTTTAGGATTCATCCTACTCAAGACAGGCTAATGCATTACAGGAAGATATGGCCCCTTCTTCCAGCTTGCAGCCACGGTCAAAAAGCTGGCAGTTTTAAAACCTTTCTCCTATTTGTTTCCTTTGCCCCTGATTTTTCATGTCAGGTTGTTGTTAGACATTATAGCCAAAGCTCATCTCCCAGAGCAGCCAGAGATAACAGGCATGGCTGGGAGGGTCATGAGCAAAAGCCTGATGGCCAAGAGACCGGCCTTCACTTACAGAAAAGACTGGCCCATTGTGGCTGCTGCAGCCTCAGTGCGACCCAGATGCCTGGTGGAAATTGCATTAGTCGGATGACAGGACCCGGCCCCCTTCCCTGGAGGCTGATGGAGAGCAGCTGAGTGGCCTGGGTGACACTACCTGACCTCTGCTGTCATCGTGGGCTTTGTTCAGCGCCCCAACTCCAGGCTGGAGCCCTGCTCATTGAATCAGGCCTGGCTGGGGGAGTCTGCAGTGGGGCTCATTGTGCATCTAAATTTATTTACATCAGATGCAGACAGGAGAAACTGGATTTGAGGTGGGGGACACCTTGTCCTTAGCCCTAGCAGCCTCTAGAACTCACGGTTGCAGCCCTTCCTGACTCTGAGGCTTGTTTTGAGGCCGAAGAGTAACCCCAAACAATCCCCAAAGGTCATGAGTTTTGATCAGCAGCTCCAAGCTTGTGTGGATCCTCTCAGCAGGTGAGAGTGAGAAAACGCATTGCCTCTCTTCTTTCTGGTTTCCTCCTTCCCCCTTGAACGATGTTCAGTGAAACTGCCCAGGTTTTAGTAGAACGTGATTGGCCTCTTTTTCCAAATATACTTGGAGTGATCAGTAGCCTTTGATGAGATTCTGTCAAAAAATCAGGTTGTCTATCAGTTAAATCTGTCACACACTTGGCCAGGGTATGTTTATCCCATGACCAGTAAGTTCTTCTAGAACCATGTGCTAAGGAAATAGCTGGCTAAGTGTCCCCAAGAGTTTAGGCAGGAAAAGTTTCCTTACTGTTTCTTTAAATGGCAGATAATTCCATATCTGTCCAATTATTTGGGACCATATAGCCATCCACACACAATTTGATGATAGCCATTAAAAATGTTGGTGTTAATGTGCTGGTAACTGTAGACAGCTGTTCTCAATATAGTTAGTAAAAGATAGTTTATAATAGACTGTATATTATGAGGTCATATTGGTGAAATTTATATGTGTTACTCCTAATTGGTAGCAGTAGTTATGTCTGAATGGTTGATTTTTTTTTAATTCAAAAAAGAGGGTTTCTCTGTGATCTTTTCAAAACAGCATACATGTACACCTATATGCCGGTAGATATATTTGCATATATGCATTTGTTTGTAAAGAAAATATGAAGAGGTGACTGTTCCCAGAGCCCCACTTCTGCATGCTCACCCTTTTCCCCAGTTTCCCCTTTGGAGATGCTTCTGCAACCCATGGCTGGGCACAGCCAGCCTCGCTTGAGTCACAGCGTGAGTGTCCTATGGCACCATTTCGTGTTCCCTGGAGGCCTGAGGGGTCTTTGCAGAGAGGTTACCCACTGAGGTCCAAGCAGGCTTGAGGTCTGAGTGAAAACACGTTCATGATTGGTGTAACAGATAATAGCAGTATGGCCAGAAAACAAAACTAAGAAAAGCCTACATCATTCTTAGCAAAACAAACACAGGCTTTGGGATGCATAAACCAGGATAAAATTTGGGATTAAACCAGCTATGGGACTCCACCCTCTATCCCTTACCCTCTTCAAAACAACATCTTGGTGCCACTCAAGGCTTGATGAGGTGCCGGTGAGACCCCTCTTTTGGATGGGTTTGTGGAAACGCAATTTGAATACATCATGCTTGTCACTAAGAAGATCCAGGTCTCCAGGGGTCTCTGGGACTCTAGAATAAGCTGAAGTGGTGACCGTCATCAAAAAATCCGGTGACCAGGCTCAGTTCTGATCCCGGATGACAAAGGCAGAGAGCCTGAGCATCATAAGACAGCTGAGAGATGGGAGATTGAGTGGTGTTGACCCCACGTGGGGGAGGGTTACTGTGGGGGGAGGGAGCCAAGGGGTCTTTTCTGGGAGGTGGCAAAACAGAGAATTGGATGCAGTGTGTGCAACAAATAACCCAGCGTCTTGGCTCGTGGCCTGGAGGTGTGAGACCACCCACAGAGCCCGCCTGGTAACCATTTCAGCAAAGGCTCACAGAACAATGTGAACGCTTGTGGCAGCCTGGGCCTGAGACTAAACAGTCCCCCAAACACTTCTGACCCAGCACAGAGGCAGCCTCCCAGGGTTTTTGTTATCATAATGAGATGCAGAGAAAGCTGGGCCTCTTTAACGTGGTTTGCCTCCTTTCTTCTTGTTTAGAGATCTGAGTGAAAACCAGATCCAGGGGATCCCGAGGAAGGCATTCCGTGGCATCGCTGACGTGAAGAACCTGTAAGTGCTATTTTTGTTGCTTTGCTGCAGATGTAGGTCACTCAGGCTCTTTGGCCAGAGAGGGACGAGGGGTGGAGCAGGAGGGCAGTCGAGACATCTTTGGAGATTAAAGGCTGTGTTTAAGTATTTTCCAGGATGGCCTCATAGAGCCCGACTCCTTCCTGGTTGTTCATCCTCAGCCTGGTTCAGAGCTTGGCTCTCCATTGATGGATGATGTTGAGGAGAGCCAGCTTTTTCCAGTGTCATTGTTATCCTCTGTAAAATGGGCTGACAACCTGGGGAGGGTATTGGATGCAACAAAGAAAATGTTAAAAGCAAACATAAGACCTTACTTAGTATCTTGTTCATAGTGAACGTTCAATAACTGTGATTGGAGCTGTGATGGTGATAGTGGTGATGGTAACGATGATGATGATGGTGGTGGTGGTGGTAGAGGTGGTAGTGGTGATGGTGATAATGGTGAAGGTGATAATGATGGTGGTAATCTATCTCACTGTTACTAACAGGCTGCCCGTGACCCCCTACGGGAAAGCATCAGCCTTTATATCCCAAGACTTTGGGAAAATAGAATGAAATCCATTTCTATTGCATTAGATTTTTATTTGTTTTTAACATTTTATTTTAAAATCACTGACAGCAGAGAGCTTCAAAACATAGTAGACAGGCCTATGTATCAGTTCCCTCAATGGTAGCTAACACCTTACATAACCATTGTCTAATAGTAACTCCAGAAAACACTTTAGCTGCAACTCACAGACTACCCAGACCTCATAGTTTTGCATGCACTCATTTTGTGCACACATGTGAGCGTCAGTTGTGTGCAGTTTCTTCGTGGGTAGCTTCGTGCATCAGCACTGCAGTCCAGAAGCAGAACTGTTCCACTGCTGCATTTTCTCCTTTTTTTTACTTTTTAGTTTTATGAATACATGTTTGCAGTACATAATGATTACTTTCATCATAGGAAGTTGGCACATGTGTATAATACTTAATTGGTTTTTTCATCCCCTTTCCCCCACTGATGCATTTTAAAACTTACCAGACCATCTTGATGTTTCCACCTGACCTCACTATTTGCTCTTGATCAGGGAGATTCCTGGGCCCCAGTCTTCACAGGGTGTGTGTGCTGTGAATGTCTACCCAGACTGCTACCCCTTGGAGTCAGAGCATGTTTTTGGAGAGAGGCACAGAAGATGGGCTGATTTGGCTGAGCAAGCACGTCTGCCCACATGCCTCCTCCACAGCCTCAAATTCAATTGGAAAAGTCTTAAAGGAAACTGAAGAAGAAAAAAAAAAAAACCCTGCATTAACTGTCACTTTTCCCCATAACGAATGGAGGGGTTTTAGTTTACTGGCATACCGAAGGGAAGCTGATGATGGCTTCCAGATGCAAGCTATCTCCCTCCCCTGTGGCTGAGGCCTTAGCGGAAAGCTTTTGGTGTTTAACATGCAAAGCACATAAGAGGGCAGAGGCATGGAGGGTGGGGGCGGAGGGAACAGGAAAGGCAGAGATGACTTGCAGGGGGCCATAACCATGGAGCGTGTGAGCTCCGCTCCAGAGCAAGAGTAAGCCTAACTGCGGAACTAGCTTCCAGGGTATGGTGCACCTTAAAGGTGGAGTGTTTTCCCAGCACGGCAAGGTCCTGGGTTTGACTCCCCAGAAGCACAAATGCAAAAGAAAGAACTTCCTGACTCTGCGTACCTCCCCCAGATAACAAGACACACACAAAAACTCCTTTAAAACCACTAAGTAAAATAACACTGGATACTTTTTCATACTGGCTTGGCACTTTTAGCATTTCAGAGGGCTTTTTTAGCGTTTTGCTTCTTGGATTCTAGGCACTGAAGGCACATAAACTAAAACCAACAGATTGTGTTAATTAGCATTGCAGAAAGTCAAGGCAATAGAAAAATAGGGGCCCAGAGAGGATCTATTCAAGGTCAAACAATTTCCTGAGGATTGAGCCCAAAATGAACATTTTATGTACGTGAAGTGATACAGCTATTGGAGCCCATGATGCTAATTTGTGTGTGTTTGTGGATTTGTGTGTTTATGGTACTGGGATTGAACCCAGGGCCTTGTACATACTTGGCGAGCACTCTACCGCAGAGCTACATCGCCAGCTCGTAACGCTAATTTTAAATGAATCAGTTAACAGAAAGACATATTATGGTGATGTAGAAGCAGAGCTATGTAATTACCACCTGAACTGTTAATTCTCAGAGGTTAAATCCTATAGTGGCTCTCACTAGTTGCTAGGTTTTCTTAGGTTTTTCCCCCTCTGGTAATATCTGTAGTCATGCAAAGGTCTCAATAGGAAAAGGTTCAAGATTCCTAAGTCACTGCAGCAACTATTGTCAGGCCAATTTTCTAGAAAAGATATGAAAATACTGGTCCAGTAATGCATATCAGAAATGTTTGGGACCAGAAGTGTTTGAGGTTTGGAAATGTGTATATATGCTTGTATATACATAATGAGATATTATAGGGATGAGATCTACATCCAAACAAGAAATTCATTTACATTTCATGTACACCTTATACCCATAGCTTACAGGTGATTTTATATAATAATTTTATGCATGAAACAAAGTTCCCTGGTGTGGAATTTTCCATTTGTCATGCCATGCTGTTGTTCAAAAAGCCTCAGGTTTTTGGATTAAGGATGCTGAAACTGCATGTATTATTCAGAAGCCTAAACTCAGCAAGGATCTACTTTTGTTTATTGTAGGACAAACTTGTAGTCATGGGGGAAGAAAGGAGGAGAGTAAACCCACTGCCTACAGGTAGAATTATATTAAAAAAACAAAAGCTAAAAGGGGATTGACTACTTTGTCCTCTTAATCAGTTTAGTTAGAAGTGAATTTGTATGTCAGGACTTTTAAGTCCCCAAAGTGTAATTCCTGTTGTCTGGCCACTTGTAACGTAACTGGGAATAAGGAACATGTGCATATAAGAAAATGTTGAGTCAGACAGCACTCCACTGAATGCTGGCAAATCAGGGACTGTGGACAGTGAGGGGCTGTCAGAGAAGAAAAATTGCTTCAGGCAACATAGCCTAGAGGGTGGGGACGCTGTTTGGCACTCCAATGGAATTATGTATGAACTCCATCTGTTCTAGATACTGAGTCTGTGACCTTTGGTACATGACTTGACACTTCTGAGCCTAGGTTCCTACCACTGTAACACAAAGAACTAGACTTGCCTCCTAGGGTTTTTGTGAAAGTTAGTAAAATGATGCATGTGAATAACTTAGTACCGTGCTTAATGCATGACAGCGTCTAGGAAGTTCTAACTACTGTTGCTGTTGTATTCTGTTGTTGCTACTATAAGATAAACACTTTAGCAGGGCTTGAATGATGATTAGAATTCACAGCGAAGTGAGCCAGATAGTGGTCCAAATGTGTTTCAAGGGTATACACATATGCCATCTTGTGAGAATTGGGAGATTCCAAGACAAAATGCCAGGTGATAAGGTAGAAGGCAGAGACCAGAGGGAGAGATCTTGCCTACAAAGAAGGAAATACAGGTGCTGAAAATGTAGAAGTCTTCTGACCTGGAACAAGTAGATGAAAACTTTTATTCTTGAAGAAAAACTAAGGACAGGAGGAGGTGGAAGAAAGCTGGAGACAGGAAATGAGACTGAAGCCAATATGAGAGGCCCATCTCTAGCGATCAGAAGTAAAAAAGGAGTCCAAAGTAAGCAACCTATGGAAACCACATGACTAGAATTCAGTGACCAAGAAGCAGGCGTGGGTGTGTGTAAGAAATGATCAATTTCAAGCTCAGATGGTATAGAGAAGATGGCTTATCTTCAAGGTCATTCATAGATGCATCTAACAAAATAGATTTTTGTTCCTAACGAATGCCATTTCTGGAGAAATCAGCAGAGAATAATAGGGGTCAACCATTAGCTTTGCCTACTTAGAGCCTCCACTCACAGAGACTGGAAGTTTGGGAGGAAGAGTCAGGCTTGGAAAACAAGAAGCAGGATGTGAAGCTATGGCCAGTCTTCCATGGGCAACGTGTGCACAGCGTCTTCTGTGTGTTAGGAAATTGATGTGCTGATGTCTGTCAATGCTGGCTGAGGAAGTTGGTAAACCTACACCATGTCTTTGGATCTCAGCATCCTTGGTTTCAATGTGAGAGAGTTAGACCAAAATGATCCTATAGCCCTAAGAGAAAATGCCACATGGGTAATTGAAGATATAGGATAGACGCTGAGAGCAAATTCATGGAGGGTTAGCATCTGGGTGGAAGCAATAATAAAGTTGGACATTTAAATATGCATCCAGAGGCTGGAGGTGTAGATCAGTAGTAAAACACCCAATCAGCACATGCAAGGCCCTAGGTTCGATTCCCAACTCCACTCACAAAAAGAATGAAAGTGTGTGAGTCCATGGAGAAGAGGACATGCTTTGCAGAAACTTGTAGGAAACTCATTAAAGAAATACTTCTTCCACTTCTCAGTTACACACATGAAGATTGTCTACATTATGAATAATGGATAACAAGTTTTAAGTCTCAGGGATGTACATCTTTGCTGTCAGTCTGCTTGAGAACTAAGCCCATAGCCATCTCCATCACACTGTGTGAGCTTAAAGAACATAGCACTAGTCTTCTATTATCTGAATTAGAATAGGAGTGGAAGATAAATTATTGGAGCACAGGAGCAGATTTAAAACTAAATGATATATGAAATGACAACTGATTGAACCAATACATGATACCATATGCTTTATTATGAGGAGAAAATCAAGGATTGTCTATTTTTGCAAAATAATGGTATAGTGATGGCATGAATAGTTTCATGTATCATGACATGCACCTTCAAGAAGAAAAGAGACTGTGAAACCCCATTTTCCAGATGATAGAGCCAGTGTGTATCATTTATTAACAGCCAGCAAACAAAACCAGGTCTAGGCTTCCCACCCAGCCCACCGCAGCGTCTCATTCAACCATCTCTGGGGCTCTAGCTCCAGACACTCTGCACACAGCCCCGTGAGCTGCAAGAAGAAGGAGAAAGTGACCAAAGGTGCATCTGGGGAGCAGAGGCCCCATCCTTCTCCAAGTGACTTTGATCAGATCCAGGAGAAGGGATGCCGCTGCTGCGATCCCAAGGATCTGTGAGCTACTAGAGCCATGAGTCTCTTCGGGGTGAAGACGCTTGGCACTCCGCCCCCCACCCAGGCAGCAGAAAGGAGCCCCTAACTGCCTCCTGCTTCCCCAGAGAAGAGAACGAGGAATTAGCTGGAGAGTCCACTCCATGCCATTACTGAAAACTGGATTTATGGGCTGCTCTTATTCTCTGCTGCCTGTCTAGAAGAAAAGAGGTGCTATATTTAAAAAGACAGGCAGTTATATGAACAAATTGATCTGGAGAAAGACCCACAAAGAGACTGACCTGTGGCCTGACAGTCACCACGTCAGTATTAAGCACCTACTACAGGAAACACTGTGCTAGGTACTGGACAGAAACACAATGAGAGGGGAAGTCAGGATCAGAAAGACACAGAGATAGGACAGAAAAAAAGGCACTGGAGAAAAGAGATGACAACCTGCCATCCAACAACACAAAATAAGAAAAAGATAAAAACCCAGTATAAATTGCTGTTTTCTATAAAAAAAGAAAAGAAAATGTCCCCTTGCCCCATCGTTCTCAGCAGTGATGTTTTCCTCTGTTTTTCAGTGTCTGTTTGTGAGGACACTGTAGGACATGCATTCCAGAAGGGAAAATCAATAACCTCTGTCTCTGCCAGCTAGCAGAATTTGGAATTGACAGTCTCAAAACAAAGCCGAGCAGGCGGCCTTTGTGTTCCCTCGTTAGTCTGTGTTGCCACACCGCCCGTGTCTGCCCTCCCGCTTCCTGAGATTAATGAGGGCTGTCTCCACCCTGGTAAGCAGGCAGCAATCTTGGGAGAGTGAGGGAGGTACACGGAGGAACACCAGTCCCCATTCATCAGTAGACCCCTGCTAATCCCAGCAGCCATTTATTTTGTCACTGTACCTGGAATGGTGTTTACACTCCTGGTCATACCCCACAAGGCCCTCATATTCCCTATATGCCATTCCAGTCCTTGAACACCCCCAAAGTCCTTCCTGCCTCAGGACCTTTACACTTGCTGCTCTTTTTTCACAGAATACTACACCCAGATCTCCATGCAACTGGCTGTTTCTGATCCTTCAGGTCTCTCCTCAGAGTTGCCTTCCCTGACCCATCTAAGACAGCTGCCCCATCCCCATGGCCCTCCCTCCCTATCCCATTACCTGGTCCTATTCAGAGCACTATCACCCTCTGAAATTATCTCATTCCTTTGTCATCGTGTCTGTATGCCACACACAGTACACTTGGATACCCAGAGATGCCACCACCTCTCTGTCACTGTATGGGGTCTGCAAGCCCAGCCAGTTCATGGCTGAGTGAGTTTGGCCACAAGGGTAATAAATGAGTGACTTTGTTCGTTCATTTCACCAGCACTTGCTGATGGCCCAGCACATACCAGGAATCACGCACATGCTTGTTACAGTATTTAACATGCAAATAATATTCTGTCCTTACAATTGAAGAGTCCACAGTCCAGAAAGAAGGGAGACTGATAAGCTGGCAGTTGCAGGACATGGGCTCGACCTGCAGGGGCGGTAAGGACAAGATATGGAGAAGCCTGAAGCTGGCTCAGCAGGAAGTGAGATGAGTTGGGTTTTGAAGGATAAGTAGGAGTTCATCCAGGGAAAGGGCATTGCCGGCTGAAGGAACAGCTTAGGAAAACTCGGTCATAGGGTATGTGAAAGAGTCCGTGCTTATCGGAGACCTGGGGTTGGAGCACAACCAGCAAGGAGGCAGTAAAGAGGGCTGAGATTAGTGAGGTTCACCTGGGCCTAGGAAGCACTTGAGCAGAGGGATCTGCACAGCCCTGGGAATCTGTGGAAGGGTTTGCATCGGAGGGGCCTGACCAGGTTGACGGTTTCAAAAGGCAGCTCGGCTCGCCAACATAGGGGGCATCCTGCACATGCAAGGCAGGAAGGAGTGAAGTCAGGAGGTCAGGAGGAGACTTGTACAGTGGTTTGGTTATTAAGGGGGCCCGACCCAGGCAAGAAAAGGGGAACCAAGAGGCAGCGCTACAGTGCAGGTCTGTGGGAGCTGGCTGGGGCGGAGGTGGACTGAGCCTCTCACCCACGAGTGGGTCAGAGAGAAGCCGGCACGAGTTATCACGGCACATCTGACTCTGGTGTGGCAACAGTGCGCCTCCTCCGGAAGCGGAAGCGGAAGGGAGGCTGCATTTTGAAGGAGCTTTGGGGAACTCGGCCTCTGCAAGAGAGAGGGGGCTGGCTTTCCGCCTCCTGGGAGGGCAGTGAGTTTTTCTGTCCTCCTGTGCTTTGCCGTCCTGGCCGAGAATGTTAGCTTCACAACTGCTGCTAGAGAAACTTGGACTGGACTCCCAGTGCACTATCTAAAAAGGGGTCCTAGCTGCCCACCTTTCTTCCTTCCCTCCCTCCTCCTTCCTTATTCTCACTCTTCCTTTTTTTCATTCTTTCCATAAATCTTCCTTGAACCCTTACTCTTGCCTGGCCCAAAGCTAGTCCTGGAAATTAAAAAAAAAAAAGTAAATAAGACACAATTCCTGCTTTTGAGAAGTGTTTGTCTGCAGAAGGAGACCGACAGATACACAAAAAGCATAGGTAATATGGCAGGTACTCCCCTAGAGTTCTTCCGTATTTGCCCCATGGCCCACAGTGAAGAACTTGATAAACACTAGTTGATTAAATTCCCTAAAGTGGGAAAAATAAAAGAAACAGGCAAATGAGTCTCCATCAGCCTGGGAAACATATGCTACAGCACTATCTAAAGGCAAGGAGATCAGGTGGGAAGTGCCCCCTCCCAGGCATTGTGCCAAGGATTGAAAGTCATCTAAGTGACAAGCAGAATTCCTTCCAGGCATTGATGACATAGTGTCGTAGACTTTATTAGAGGTTTTCTGTTGGGCTTTGTATAGCCTTCCAACACCCCCACCCTGAGTTAGAAGTTTATGCATAGCTTTTTTTCTCCAAGAACCTACAAGGCACACACAGAGAGAGGCCCGGTCTGCTCTCTCACTCTTTGATTTTGTAGAGTTGGCCTTTTGTGTGAAACATAGTAGGTGCCCAACAAACAATGAACAGGGAACGAATGACTTTCAGAAGAAAATGAGTGCAACATGTAAAGAACAGCTAACACCCTGAATGAATGAGCATGATTATATCTTAGGAGCAAAGAATAAAATGAAAGCGGTAAGAATAAAGCTCAGAGAAGCCTTTATGTTTTTCAGGATAATAGAGACGATTATCCTTGATCCAGCATTAAAATTTATTATCTGGGAGAATTTTATTTGTAGACCAAATTTTTAAAACTTGTTACAGGTATTTAACTCCTCTGAGCACAAAATCAAAGCAAACACTTGTTTAAAACGTGTGTAACAGAATCCTCTCCTTTTCTGTGCCCTGGCAAGAAGGTATAGGGGCACCCAGCCCCTTGAAATTGGACACAGGGGTCTTAGGAGATATTTACCACTGGACTGAGCTTTTGCTTAGAGATTTTTAACCCTAAAGGTTAAATGAAAGGGGCTTAACAAGAGAGGAAGTGATACATTGGAGATCACACTTGGAGACTCTGTTAACTGTTCAGGTTCTTTATCTTGCTGGAGTCAATTGAGTATAATCAGAAGGGAAAGTTTTCAAGTCAGGCTTGATTTTTTTTTTTAAGTCCAGCTTTGCTGCTTGCCACCTGTGTATAAGTTGGGCAAGTTTTCTAACCATTCTTAGCCTTGAACTCCTCATGTGTAAGATGAGAAAAACACTACTAAAGCGTCAAATGGAGAGAAGGTGTCCCTTGCATTTGTACAATGCTCCATGATTTACCCAAAGGTTTGGCATGTGTTAACCAGCTTGATTAGCACAACCTTGCAGGATCACTGTAGGGGAAAGCTCATTTTCCTGTTGATACGGAGGAGAAAATTTAGGTTCAAAGAACTTCAGGAGCTCTCTCACAGCAAGAGAGCTGGTCCTGGGAGGGCTCATACAGGATTGCGGGGTGAGTGGCGCTGTCTGTGAGTGCTTTGCTGAGTCGTGAGTCAGGAAAGCTCTGAGGTATGGTAAGTATGGGGCAGAGGCTGTAAGCACACTGCAGACTCCGATCAGTGGGAAGTATTGGAGGAGTATTTTTGCCTTTCACTTCCAGCCAAGACACAAGGCAGGAGCAGGCAGGCTGTTACAGTCCCAAGTAAAACAAGAATTTTGCAAAGACCCTCAACATTGTCCAAAAGGGTGAGCTTTTGTCTTGTTTTTCTTTTGATTGTTATTATATTGACTTTTGTTTTTGTTGTTATTTGTGGGGTTTTTTTTTTTTAGGAAGGCGGTACTAGGGATTGAGTCCAAAGCCTTCCTAGTGAGCTACATTCCCAGTCCTTTTTGTTTAATATTTTATCTTGAAACAGAGTCTTACTAAGTTCTCCATGGCTAGACTGGAACTTGTAATTCTTCTGCCTCTTTCTCCCAGAATGCCAGGATTATAGGCATGCACCATGATGCCCAGCTGTTTGTTTTTTAATTAACATTTTACCTTTTAGAGCAGCTTTAGGTTTATAGAAGAAATCAGAGGAAAACAGAGAATTTCAATCCCCCTGTTCACAGACAGCGCGCGCGCACACACACACACACACACACACACGGTTTCTTCTTCTAATAAGGTGGTATGTTTGCTGTAATTGCTGATGCAATACTAATGCATTATTAACTACCATCCATAAATTCCATAGTTGAAGTTTCATTCTCCGTAATGTATACTTGGGTTTGTACAGATGTATGACATGTATCTGCCATTACAGTATCTTACAGAATAGTTTCATTTCCCTAAAAAAATCTCATGTTCTACCTATGCATCCATCCCTCTACTCCCTATCCTAAAAGGATGAGCTTTCAAATGTTCAGATAAACCCTTTTATCTTTTCACCAGCCCTGACAGTTACTGAGATCTTCAGATTGTAAAGTCAAGAGTCTTGGGGTAGCTCAGTGGTAGACCACATACCTGGTATGTGCACAGCCCCCAGCAAAAACACAAAGCAAGACCCAGTATGAGGTACCAGCATCATAGTTTATCTTTTGGAGAAGACTTGTGGTCTCAACAGCCTGCCCGGGTCTGGACTGTGTTCTCGTGATAACCCTGAGGATGACTGGCTAATGTTCTGCAGTTTGCCTGCCTGGCATCAAATCCTGGTTCTTACCCCCTGTGTGATCTTTCTTAAAGTTAAGTAGACTCTTTATAATATTTTTCTCCTTTTTAAAGTAAGTATATGTTTATGATACATAGTATGTTACTCATGAGGGAATGGATCCATCTCAGTCCTTTTTGCTTCCCCTCCCTCCAAATCACGTACTTCTTTCTTCGCCTCCATTTTCCATCTGTGCAGTAGCAGTGAAATAACATTACCTACTTCATGCTATTGTTATGACTAATAATCATTATTGCTTTTATTTCATCTCAGATAATTAATTTGGCTCTAGTTATCACATCTAACAGACTAAATCCTCCCTTCCTAGACAAATATCTACCCAAAGCAAAAGGTTATGTTCACAGTGCCCTGGCCCCAAGATAACCCTGGCTTTTACAAGTATTTAACTGTATCCCTCGTCTTATTTCTGGGGCACCAAGGATACAGGTCAGAGGAAAGGAAGGTTCATATCTCCTGCCCACCCTATACCTCTACCATGCCACCACTGAGACATAGAAACAGAAAACCCAAGAGTTCTGGATTTAGTGACAGCTATTAGCTGCCACCTTTGGTAGGCTAAATAATCTCTTCCCCCCAAAATGTCCATACCCTAATCCCCAGGATATGTGAATATGTACCCTATGTGGCAAAAGGGACTTTGCAGATGTGATTAAGCGAAGGTTCTTGAGATGGGTAGATTATCTTGGCTTATCCAAGGAAACGCCATATCATTAGCAGGCTGTCTCTAAGAAGAAAGGCATGAATTGGAAGCAGAGAAAGGGAAGGCCATCAGATGCAGGGTACAAGGACAGCCCCATCCTGGGGAGTCCCTAGTCAGTTGGGGGGCAGCTGCTCCCCCAGAGCATCCAGAAGGATCAAGTCCTGCCCACCTTGAGTTAGCCCCTTGAACCCAATCCAGACTTCTGACCTCCAAGACTCTAGCAAAGTAGACCTATTCTGTTTTAAGACACCAGATGTGTGGTAGTTTGTACCAGTCACCATTGGAAACCAGTACTAAGGCTGCCCTCTGGCTGTCATGTAGCCTCCTGGTCTCAGTTTCCTCATTATTAAAATGAATCATTGACACATGATTAGCAGTTTTCAAATTGTGTACTGAGAAACTCCAGTACTTCAAAAGTACACGAATTAAAAAGTCACTTTTTAATAATGGTGATTTCAATTGCCTTTTATAGGCCTGAGGGTTCAATATGAGATTTTTGTACACCCAAGAGCTTAGTGAGGGAAAAAAGAAAAGCTTGAAAAATCACAAGATAGATAATCTTTTAATCTTTCAAGTCTGTTCAGATGGTAAAGTTTGATAATTCTTTGAGACCATCTTCCATCAGGCAGGAAGGTTTGTTCCTTGAGATAAAATTTGGCAGTAGGATCAAGAAGCCAACACCAGAGAGGAGACAGCAGAAAAGATAAATGCCGTGACTGCAGGTCTCGGGTCACAGAGCCAGGCTTGTGGCTGGACTCTAGGGTTCAGGTCTGGGCTGGGCTTGCATGCAGAGAACAGCCAAGTAGGAAAGATAGCTGTTGCCTGGGAAGTGGCTTTCCGGACTGGGGCAGAGAGCATCAGTCATCCGAGGACTAGTTAGGGATTTCTGTAGAGGACCTGAGTTCCACCAGTATTCCTGCCACTCTGAATAAGCTTCCTGCCTTAGCCCTAGGTAAACCGGTTGGTTCTGGAAAGAGAGTTCTTCAAAGCTCAGGTGAAGAAGACTTGGTCAGCCAGAGATCAAAGCTACTTGCTGGGTAGATAAGGAAGTTATTAGTAGGTGTGGCAGAATCTGAGATTCCAGCCACAGCACCCCTCAAGGATGCCTGTGGCTTGTTTCAGAGCGTGCTTGCGGTATCAGAACTGACATGTCCATATGCACAGTGCCCACCCTGCCAGGGCAGAGTGTTTCTCTACCTGCTGCAAGCATTCAGCTTAGAAAGTGGGTGTGTTACAATGTGTCCGTTTACATCCACCCCCATGATTTGCCATTGTGACATTCTTCTTTAAGGCTCTCTCTATAACCAGTCCCCAGGCATATGCGCACAAACCTAAATGACTTCTAAATGCAGGTGAGATTTCTTGTGTCTGCCAGGAAAACCACCTCGCCAGACAAATAAGTACCCAGCAGCTAAGGGTTGGTTTATACAGTACAGGGTCTAGCAGTAGTTCTAGGATTTTGCAGCTGATTCTGTTATGAAAGCTGTGTTCCTTTTTCAGCTCTTGCAGCCCAAATTTCCTGTGCTCAAGCATGGGATATTTGAGATTCCTCCCAAATCCTCTAACCCAAAATGCTTCTGTCTTCTCCCTGCCCTCACACACAATCAACATAGGAGTTACCACCTTAAACAGAAACAATCTTCTTGGTGGAAGATAAGTTCTTATAGAGCACCGACTAGGTACCAGATAGGATTCTTATTCATTTTTATCTATTATCTCATTTAATCTCTATAGTAGCCTTGTGATTATGACCAGTTTACAAGTGTTGCAACCGAGGCACAGAAAAGAGAAGTGACTTACCTGTGCTATGCTGCTATGCTGCCTAACGGCAGTTTAATGACTGTCAAAACTCTGGACCAAATCTTCCTTCCAGTAATGTTTTGTGTTTTCTATGGGGTTTCGAAACTCAGTAAGGCTGAGATCTGTAGCTCAGTGGTGGTGCCCCTGTTTAGCATGTATGAGGCCCTGGGTTTGATCCTCAGCACAGCACAACATACACCCTTCCAAGAAGGTGAATTTTGGCTTGACAATGTGAACTTTCAGGTCCTGTGGAAAAATCAGATGTGTTAAGGCTGGGTGCCCAGCTTTGCTTGGTAACAACAGGCTGCAGCTAAACTGTGCCTTCTCTCTTTGACATAGTATGTACAGGCCTGTTTCATTTGTCCTGCAAACTTCTGCAGAGTCCTGTCACCATGCCAGCTCATGTAAAGCAAGAGTTACAGGCCTGCTCCTTACCCAAAGACCTTCAGTCTCCGGTACAGGCTTCCTCTTTGTGCTTTGCTAGTTAGTGAATCTTGGACCTGACTTTTCCTCCTTGAGCCTTTGTTTCCATCTCAGAAAAATAAGGATGACTATAAATGAAATGACAGGGGGGAAGAACTTAGCACACAGCTTGACACCAAGTAGGTGCTCAATAAATATGACTTATTCTACACCTCATCCTTGCACGTGACCACCTTCACTGATGCAGGAGAGGTGATCACAGTTGGGGTGTCGGCTGTGGGACTGAGGACACGGAAGGTTTGGGGTTGATTGGGTGGTCTCAGGTATTTTTCTGATCTGATGTGCCAAAGTAAAACCTTCCATAAGGTATTGATAACTCAGGAACTGTGAGGTGACACAGACAGTTGATGCAGGCTGAGTGCTGTTTCAGGAGCAAACCTAGGACTAACAGGAGCTGTGAACCCCATCTGATACTCACTCCTTTCTTCTAGCAGATGCGTTGGGGGGGCCCTCACTTTAACAATTTTTTGTTTTTCTGAAAGAACCAAAAATTTACATCCCTATGTGAAATCATCTGATGTTAAGATGTTGGCACCTAAAGCAAAACCTTTTTAAATCCTGAGTGTCAGGCTGGGAATGTAGCTCAGTGGTAGAGCACTTACCTAGCATGCAGGAGGCCCTGAGTTATATCCCAGCCCTGTATAAGTTAAGTAAATAAAATAAGGCAGGAAAGGAGAGAGACAGAAGGAGGGAGAGAGAAAGGAAAGAAGGAAAAATGGAAATCTAAAGAACGAGTGTCTACCCCGTGTAGGCCGAATCAAATCACCCATGCATCAGATTCCGCAGGCCTCTGACTGGATTTGTGCCTCCCGTACACTGGGGCCAACCTGCTGCGGGCAGATGTGGTGAGCGGAAAGTTTTGGTGGGGTTCCCTGCAGCCCCAGGTGTTCACAAAATGATCCTCACTAACATCTTGGCAATTCACAGTGCCAGAATTCCATAAACCAGTTAAAATCCACCTGCCTCCAAACATCTGGAAAAGGTCACTCTGAAGGTGGCAATCAAGGTGACAAGGGAGAGACAAATTTGGGAGCAAGTATTCCTGAAACCAGTTCTCCCGGACCATTGCTGATTGCACTGAGCAAAACACCGACTCTGGGGCTGAACTTCTTTCTGTCCTATCCCATCTTGTTCTGAGACCAAATGCTCTGCCAGGAACTGGGCTTACAACATCCAGTGTGGACCGGCCCGGTCCTGACGCAGGTGACTGCCTTGTTGCTTTCTGTGTCACACCCCAGTGGTCATTTTTACTGAAGCATCTGAAACTCTCTGAACCCCAGGGGACCACCTCATTCTTTAGCGTGACTTATGATTATTTAGGTAGATGGTTGCTCAGTACGTGGGCATTTATGTGGCTCCTGTCCCCACGGACTGACTGTTCTTTACAAACAGCAGAGTCAGGATTTGTACATCCTGCAACTCCCTTCTTCTTTTATCCCTGGCCCACACTGGAATTTCTGTCTGTTTACTTTTTAAAGACTAGATTGAGTATCCTTTTCCCCAATTGCTAGGAGCCAGCAGTGTTTCAGATTTCAGATGTTTTTCAGATTTTGGTAGAGTTGCATGTGTTTAATGAGACATTTTGGAGATGGGATCCCTGTCTAAGTAAAGTTCATTTGTTTTGCATATATACTTTACCAGGCAAAGGGTAATTTTATGCAAAATCTTTAATAATTTTATACATAGTTTTCCTGGTGTTTTGTGCCGTCCTGTTGGTACTTGAGGAATTTGGGTTTTCAGATTAGGGTTGCTCAAACTGTAATATTTACACAGCAATAATTGTGTTGTTTTACTGTAGCCATGCGTAATATTTCTACACTGTGGCTTGAAAACCACCTGGTCCAGAAGCACCTGTATCTTATTAAGGATGCAGATTCCTGACACCTGTGAATAAATGACTGCATCAAGGCTCAGAAGCCTAACTTTTCACCTGCTGCTCCCCTAATTCTGTATTGGTTAGAACTATTGGCGTGGTGAATAAGGACTTGGCATTGAAATAAGGAGAGATCTAGGTGTAAATCCCAGCCTCTCCATTGGTCCTGAGTAAGTCACCACCTTCTGTAAGTTTGGTTTCTTCCCAAATGCTAAAGGCTGTACCTCAATCAGTTAGCGTTTGGAAAGTAGTTAGCAGTGACATGTAGAAAGCATTTCAGTGTTAGTTATCTTATGTAAGTATTGTAACAACCCAATGGATTGGTGGGATTATTTTTCTTTTAAAGATGAAGCAATTTAGACTCAGGAAGCATAGGTGGTTTCTCCAAGGTCACAGAGCATAGCTGAAATATGAAACTACATTAATCTGACTCAAATTATTAATGATTCTTAATAGGGAATCAGTCCAGAATTAAATTGAGAGCAAAGTAGCCTGGATAATACCGAGGGGATAAATTCCACACATGCTAGGCAAGTGTCTGTTAAGTAGGGTGGACTTGCTGTTTGGCATCTGCCCAGGAATGGAGAAGAGAAGGACAATGGTGGTGGCTGCATGGACTCCTGTGTGCCTGTGAGCCCAGCCTTTGTTGCTCTTGATGTGTGGATGCCTTGGAATGCTGTCAGCAAGAAAGTCCCATCCTGACAATGCACTCCCAACTGCCAGGGCCTCACAGGGCGCAGAGCCAGAGAACAAAGCCCCCTTTCAGACACTTGGGAGCCTTTGTTTCCCCAGAACAGTGGAGGGTGGAGTGCTTCTGGTTTTCTTGGGAGCCTTCTGGGGCTCCCGCCTGTGATTCCTCTGCAAGCTGTGGCTGGAGCCTGGCTCCGCACTCAGCAGATGCTGACGCTGCCTGTACCTTGGAAAAAGAACCCAGACTGGGCTGTGAGCCGCTGCCATCTGCCTGGTCCCATTTTAATCCACACATCTTGCAGCGATGGACAGACACAGGGAAATCCAGAAAGACAGACAGACAGACAGACAGACTGACTCACTGACTGACTCCAGCATGTACAGATCTTTCCCAAACTTGGCCACGCTAGCAGAATGTTTTACCTACAACTTGGCTGGAAGGGAAGGTGAGGCGGTCTACTGTTCCTGTTAGGAACACAAAGCACTTTGAGATGAGAATTAAGCCATGAAAGATGCAAACCAATATTTTAAGATATTTTTAAGGAAATTACCACAGTACATATTCCCACTTAATAAAATATAAACATTAAAAGGCACATTTAAAAGTTTGAATGTAGTTTTACCTGTGTATTATTTTATATGGGAAAAGTCTGGAATACGTCAATTAAAAATGTTAGCCGTCATGTTAAGAATTTAGGTGATTTTATTATTTTAACCAATGTACTAGAGTATAATCCATCTGGATAAAATATATTCATTTTAACAATTCTGTTCAAAGCCTTTTAAACCGCTGCCAAAAATGTTCTTTGTGCCCCATACAACTCACTCTGCCTTGTACGGACCCTACCTGCTCTCCATCAGTACAGTTGTGCCCATGGAACTATTTTGCATAAATGGAATCATATAGTATGTTCTCTTGTGCAGATAAGCTTCTTTCATGTCACATAATACTTGGAGATTTCTCTTGTATTCTCTGTCAAATGATTTGTTCTTTTTATGGCCGAGTAGTAGTCCATTACACGGATATACCCCACTGTGTTATCCATGCTCCAATTGATGGTATTGGTGCTGGTTCCAAGTTTTGAGTGTTATAAATAAGGCTGCTGTGAGTACTTACACCACTCCTTGGGTAGATACGTTTTCATTTCACTAGAGTAAATCCCTGAGAGTTCTTGCATTTATTTATTTTCCCTGTTTTTAAAAATATTTCTATAATGAACATATTTTACTTAACTGCAATGACAACCCCCCCCAAAATACCAGAGTAGGGAAAACCTGTGCTTTCTCCCATTGTTTTAGAAAGCTAACATAAGTTGGCAAAGAAAGCCTTAATCAATATATATTGGTCATGGTTGTCTTGATTCTAGACAGCATATCCAACTTCTCCCCAGGAAATTTAGACGTGATTAAAGAGGTTTCTTTTCTTGAGTGCTCAGTAAGAATTCAGAGAACGCTGAAGTGGTGGGGGCAGGGGGGGGGGTCAGTCCTTATCAGCGACAGAGGATTGACGACTGGCGTGACTCTCTTAATGGGTAATCTGGCACCAGCTTCCCAAATCAAAAATATACTTCAGCCTATCCATTGGATGAATTTACTTTAAAGATAAACTCTTACAAGTCCCAGAGTTTTATAGATAAGTGTCACTTGTGGAGAAAATGTCTTAGTAGCCATCTGAATGCCCATTAGCAGGATACTAGATAAGTGAATCATGGTATGTCCACTCAGGATATATTATAGAGTTGTTAGGAACAAGACTGAGCTTTATATTTGATACAAAATGACATCTAGATTTCATAAATGAGAAAACAGTGCAGAGTGATCTGGACATTGTCTTTGACATTTGGATATTTAAAACAGTATACAGTCAGCCCTCTGTATCTGTGGACTCTGTGTCCTTCAGGGAAATTATCACAGATTTAAAACACTCAAAAAACCCATGTCTGTACTAAACATGTATAGACTTTTATCATTCTCCACTACACAGTACATCATAGCAGCTATTTACACAGCATTCACATTGTATGAGGTATCGAAGTCATACCGAGATAACTTAAAGTCTGTGTGTAGGTCCTGTCCTGATGCTATGCCATTTTATATAGGGGCCTTGAGCATCTGTGATTTTGGATACCCACATCCTGGAACTGGTCCCCCACATGTATCATCGAATGAGTGTGCCTATATTCATTCTGTTATGCTTTTGTATATGTCACATATTTGTAGACAAATTCTTGGTAAATTCTAAAAGTAATTCCTTCTGCAAAAGTAAATTTTGGAACTAGGGGACGGGGCAGAGGGGCTCTGAACTTTCTCTGATGATGCAACTATATTTATATATTGAAAAAAATGTTTCAATCCATCTGATCTCAGCCACAGCATGGGAACTCTCCTGTGTCACTCACCGCCTTGGCATCAAGTGCCAGGAATGCACTTTCCCCCCACGAGAGCTCAGAGGAGTAAGCTGGCTGTGCCCCAAGTCGCCTCTGTGCCTGCCACCCTGACCTCTTGTAACTGGAAACTGTGATCATTGCTGATTGTGTGAGCACAACCACACCGACCCACAGTGGATGCTGCCAGTTTCCAGGGAGGGGGATTATTTGTATTCCACGGGGATCTCCGAGTGTGGCCTTGACCAGCCCTGAAATATCTTTCAACAACGAATCACCAGCAGCCAACCCTGTGACCTTTGGAAAATGAATCTGCCTGCCATTGGGCTGGCCCCCGTTCTCATGCCCAAGTAAAATGTCAATTAGATCACTGCCTGAATCTCGCTTTTGTCTACTTAAGTATATTCAACTCACAGACCAATAAATGTTTGCTTGCTTATTTCTGAAAAAAGACACCACACCCAACTTCAAAGTGTGCACCTGGCTCTACATAATCACTGAAAAAAGGCCAGTGCCTTGATTCATTGAGAAAATACAAATAGTGAATCATCAGGTAAATTCAGTTTTGCGCTGGTGTAAGCAGACTGCTCTTAATGTGGGTCTGTGAGCACTTCCGGGCTTGTGTGTTAAGTGTCTCCTGCATAGTATTTATTTGTCTCATCTTTATTCACTCCCAGCCTACATTGTTACCAGGGTCAGACAGGAAAGAAGATAAGACCTGACTTTCTCTAAGACAATCTTTAGAAGTTAGAGATGAGAGAGAAATGAGTGGGGAGAGAGGCATGGCCAAGTGACAGAATTTCCATCAAAAGTACCACCTCTGTGGAGTAAAACTTCAATTAATTGTGATCATTTTTTTCCTAGTTTCTCACACTCAAAATTTAAGTACCCAGGAATGGAAACAAACAAGAATTTTTCAAAATTTTCCTTAAGCATAATGTCCCTGCCCCCAATCCCTTTTGTTTGCATTTTACCTCCAGTGTCTTACTTTAAATACCCAGAGGATTGTTTTGACCCTGTGTCAGCCTCTGGGCATATTTTTCCAGGTAAATGAAAAATAGACCATAGACCCAAGAGTCTCAGCTTCAGCTCTGCTTTGGAAATTATCCTCCATTGGTCTCTCTCTAAAGGGAAGACCAGTCCACTACAGATGGCCTCGCTGCTGCTCACCAGTCACCAACATGAAAAAGGTTCATTTTTACACTGGCCACCAAAACACCAAGGCTTCTGAGCTAGGCGTTCTTGCTCTGGACCTTAAGTGACTACCTTACTGTGCGCAACAGATACTGAATGGCTTGAATCAAACTCTCTTGGACCCTCTTCATGTGTTTCAGACCATCTTAATTTGAGGACTGGCACTAAACTCTTCTTGGGTCCACTGTGAAAGTACTTCACAGTGTGTGTACCTTGCCAGCAATTAAGATGGATTGATGAAGTTTGGGCAGCATGCTGTCAACCAGTACAGCTGAGATGTGGAAGCACACATTTTCTGACCGGATTGATCCTTGTTGTGGAAGATGCATCTTCTCGGTAAACTATCAATTCAAGACCCTTTCTGGAATCAGCTCCTTAATGAAATTAGATTTCCAAAAATGATGCTCTTTCTTTGCCCACTTTACTGCTGAAGCAGGGATGAAATGTGCTTTTATGGTAAGTAGTTTGGCAGGCATGCAGTCCTTCTAGGGCAGCCAGCTTCACTGCCTATTGAATTGGGGTGGGCTTAGAATTCACTTCGCCTTACTGGGCCACAGACTTAACTAGCTAGAAAGGGTTTTAAAAATAAAGCATATGATATAAACTTCTCCTTTTAAAAATTGGAGATTAAATTATCCCATGTTCCTTCAGACAGTTGGCAGAGGCTGTCTCCAGATCCTGAGTGCCTTTGTCTTTGACCAGGTCTTAATTTATAAGGGGATTGAATGGTGTTGCAGAGAAGTCAGTGCCATTGAAGGACAAGTTTGTTGTTACTCGTTGCCCTTAGAAGTGAGAAGTCTTGCACACTATATAGAGGCACCAGGAGAAGGACCAGAGCAGGTAAAAAGGCAGAAGAGGGTTGACAGGAAGCCTCAGCATGGCCTTACTGGAGTTCCATGAGAAAGACAAGACCGGACAGGGGAGAGCTCAGGACTGGCTAGTGTGAATAAGTCCAGAGGTCATGAGGTATGGAGGCTATTTCTAATTGTCTAGTACCTGGGCAGAGCTGATTTAGGGCAGGAGGAATAATGGCTGGTTATGAGAGCAAGGAGATGACTGAAGGTATGGACTCAGGATTCACTGGTGCACAAGTGGAACTGGGTCTCACAAATAGGGCTCACTATCTGTCGGTATTAACTAGCCCTGGAAGTCTCTTCCTAGCCAGCAAACTTCCCCCTTGCAAGATATCAAAGCATCGTAAAACACAGAAAATAAAAGCCATGAGTACTACAACTCTAAAGCCTTGGGTCACCCCAATTTCTACCCATTAAACACCTCCTTCTCTCCACATTGAAGCCAAATTTGAATGAAAGAATTGAGCATCCTTAAATTTTAGTGGCTTTTCAGACCAGAAGTTTTTTTTTAACTGGCATATAGGAAACTATAGGAAAAGACTGGGGTCTCACAGTCCCCTTCAAGGGCACGCACTCAGTGACTTGAGTAATTCTACCCTGGGGACCAAGCTTTTAACACATGACCCTTTGGGAACACTCATCCACAGCTTAGCGTTGTGAATGACATCAAGGAAAACAGTGATGCTGTGAGGTTAGAAGATAGGTAGGGAAGTAGGGAGATGTTTCTCAAGAAATCTCAGTGTTAAAGTTTGGAATCTGGGTTCAAAAAATAAGTCCCAAGAAAACTCTTTAGGCTTGGAAAATGTGTTAGACTTCTCTTTTTTGCCTACTTCATTCTAGACCATGTCCCAAATAAAACCAAAAGTCATCTCCTTTGTACACACACACACCCTAGATTCTTTTCTGGAATATATGAGATGCATAAAATAACCAGGGCCGTCAGACCTCAAGAGTTGAACAAATACAGAGACAGCATTTTCAGTCTCACTGAAAAGTAGTTGTCAGAAATCTGCCATTCACTCAGGGTCTCTAAGTGCTCTGTCAAGCTTTAACTTGATTAAAATTGAAAACCACATTGCTTGAAAACCAAACGTGAAATCGAAATCTCTTTACTCAGTGCTCTTACATTCTGAAGCCTGGGCTTATGGATTATCCTCACTTAATTTATGCCATCTTTGTACCATACATTAATTTTGAATATATTTGTTGAAAATTTCCTGTAGCTTGCATTTATGGTTGTCAAAGGGGCTTTTATCTTGAAAAAAATGGTCCTGGTTTTAATTACAATTCTAAATAGCTTCATAACCATCGTGAACCCTGGATTTACATCATCTTTATGACAGCCGCGCAATTCCTGCTTTATTGATTTTGTCATTTGCTTCATTACAGTTAATGCAAACCTTTTGTACGGAGACAATTCTGGTGCCGCTCTCTTCTTGGAGGGGTTGGTATAAAACATTGAGACCAAAATAGACCCTGTCCCTCCACCCACTGCCTCCACCTCAGTGCTGACCCAAGGAAAAAGCAGAACGGGAAGCATTTCCAAAGTGGCTATCCATCACGGGCAAAGGAAATGTTAGCTCTGATTGTCCAACCCTTTCCTCTGATTGTATGCACTCAGATTGAGGTTTTGAAGTCTTAGAGATGGCATCTGTCCATGTGGCAGGATTATTAAGCACCCCCACACCAACCTCATTTACGCTTTGCTTGGAGAATTCACCATCCACACTTACATGTGAACCCTCAGATCCCTGCACCCAGCCTGGCCAGTGGTGTAGAAATCAGTATGGAGCTGGAGTTGGGTAGTAACCTGTGCTGACATTAACCTCGAATGTGAATGCCCAAGAAAACATGTGAATAACCTAGGCAGAACATGGAAACTTCAAGTGATAAACTTGAAAACAATTAAGAAAAATACAGAATGAGGGAGTTTGAGGAATATAAGACACAGCTCATCCATTGGGAGCCCTCAGGCTCAGGCTTCCAAAAGCCAAGAACAGATGCAGGCAGGTGTCCTATAAGAAAGAGAGGCTCTTTCCAGGAATACATGAATGAAGTCAGGGTAACGTGTAAGTAGAATTTGGCTCATGGAGAAAACAGCACTTTTGATCTACAAATGAGGATTTTCTTTTCTCAGATCTCAGTTGAAAGGATCTTGTTTGCCTTTAACTGTGATATCAAAAATAGGAGGAACTTACCAGAAAGAGCAATGCAGGTCCAAAGGCCAGCTCCAAGAGAGAGGGGGCTGCATTTCAATTGTACACTAGTGGTAAATCTTAGGGAAGGTCACAGGACTGTTCTCTACCTTGGTGTCTATAGAACTCAGTAAACTGCCTGGTTTGGGGATATCACCTGGGAGGGAAGGGCTTCTTCCTTTTCTACTGTCTTCAGAGGCTGTGTTCCCCACTTCCAGACTCTCATTTTCCCAGTTCCTCTTTGTATGTGGAAGTCTAGCTCCAGCTTTCTAAAGGTGTATAATTGTCAAATGCTATAAAAATTATTGGATGCTCCCTAAAAGTCACCTGAGTGATTCATGGAAGGAAGAAATATGGTAGTTCTAAGAGAGACGAATAGGAAGGGGAACTTTTCAAGAAAAAGAGGAGAAGAAAACACAGCATCCTGATGCCTTATTTGGAATCCCATTTACATCCAGGAGCTTGAGAGCTGGTCTCATCCTTCCTAAGGATTCCTACCTGAATCTCTACCTGATAGGTATCGTGGAGGGCTTCTGAACTGGGTACTTTTCAGTGGACCAATTGGCAGGTGTTAGTATCATACTTGATTTCTCTTCCAACTTACTGTTCATGCCTCCAAGCCACTGAAGCACCTTTGACTCAGTTGTCCCAAAGGAAGGGAAACTCACATTTACATTCTCAACATAATACATTAACAATAAAATCTGACTCTTCAGAGAGTACCTATAACAAAATGGGAAACTCAGAGCACCCAGACCATGGATTAAGTTCAGAGCCCTAAGTGTGCACTCTGGAGCAGCCTTTGGGAGTCATTTCTCAGGCCTTTGTTTTACAGAGAGGGACCTTTTAGCCCAGAGAAGTCAGACCACCACACAGCAAGATCAAAGACCTTTGTTATCTACTTCTCCTTGCCTGCCTGCCTTTCTTCCTTCTTTCCTTCCTTCCTTCCTTCCTTCCACCAAGCCATATCATCTTAGGGTAAAAACTCTTGCTGGCAAATCATGGGAAGAAAATCACCCAGTTTTTCCCCCATCCAGAGCAGTGCCTCTTTGTCCTCAGTTCTAAAGTGTGAGTAACATCCTTATCTCCCTTTGCTGGAATTGGGAGCAGGAGAAACCTCCTTCAGTTTTGATATGGCTGACTAAGTAGCAGTAGCTGCAGCAAAAAGCTTTGGACACGGAAGCATCTAGAACTAGCTCTCTCGGGTGATGCCTAAGTACCCAGGTGGCAGCATCTCAGTAGGCAGTTCTGGCCTCCGCCTTTTGTTTTGCTGCTCTCTTCTGCTTCACACTTCTGGGTTCACTCAGCTTAGTTAAACTAATGTAGCAACTCCAAAGAGTCCTGAAAGGCCTGGGGACATCACTGGGACGATGACTGGCCATTTCCACTCATCCTCCAGGCCATCCTTCCCTTAGAAGTCCAGTCACAGGGCTCCTGTAGCCCACCCAGACCAGGCACTGAGATAGGAAAAGTCCCTGGTCAGAGGTGCTTCTTCCTTTGGGTAACAGTCAAGCCTTTAGTCTCTCTTCACGGAGAAGGAAGGCAAAGAACTAGTCTGGGTGAAGGTAGAAAGAAAGTGAACTTCCCTTCTGAAATGCCAATATAATCTACCTAGTTATCTGTGCCTCTGTGCTGGCTACTGATGCAGAGGAGAGGCTGTGAAGTGGAAAATACAAAATAGTGGCTAATCCCACCACATTTTATCTTGGGCTCGGGAGTCTAGCCAGTGACTTCCCGTCTTCTACTGATCTTACCAGCCCCATTCTCTTTGTATGAACGGATACTGGTTTGTTCCTGAGTGCAGAGCAATTGTCAGTGTCCCCAAAGTAAGTTAAGAAACACATGTTTCAAATTTGCTATAAATAATCCTCAGAAGTAGGTAGATTAAATCCCCTTCATCCTCTTGCTCCTCGCATTAAACATACTGTTTCTTCTCACACCCAGACGCACTCTTGTGTGCTGTCTCCTTCTGCCCCAGGCTTCCCTACTTTCCTGCAATGACATTACAGAGAAATTGCTTTCACACTGTGGAGGTCTAACGAAGCTCCTCCCCACCACAGAAAAAAATGAGCTGCTTTCTCTTCTTTCTCTTTTCTTTTCTTTCTTATATCTTTCTTTCTTTTTGCCATCGAAATAAAATTTGCATTTTATAGAATTAACCATTTTCTTAACAGTAAAAAGTGCAAAAAATTTATACATGCTGAAAGCATGGCAGAATTGGCCTCAGAATTACCTATTTCAAAGTGTACAATTCAGTGACATTTAGTATATTCATGATGCGGTGCAACCATTACTTCTATCTGATTTCAGACTATCCTCGTCATTCCAAAGGAAAACTCCATACCATTAAGTAGTCCCTTCCTAACCCCTCTTCCCAGTCTCTAGCCATCACTCATCTGCTTTCTATTTCCTTGGATTTATCTGTTGTAGACTTTTCATGTTAACGAAATCATATGATAGGAAGTTTTTCATGCATGCATGCCTCCTTGCATTTCATATAGTTTTCAAGGTTCATTGATTTTATAGTATATACCAATACTTCCTTCTTTTTTAATGGCTGAACAGTACTCCATTGTGTGTATATACCACAATCTGTTTATCCATTCATCCACTGATATATATTTGGGTTGTTTCTATGTTTTGACCATTGTGAAAAATGCTCCAGTGAACATTTGTACACAGATTTTTGCTTGAACACCTGTTTTCCATTCTTCTGGTTAGACATGAAATTGCTGGTTCGTGTGCTTAACTTTTTTCCTTAGCAGCTGCCCTATTTTATGGTCATCTCCCTCCCCCAGCCTCCATGATACCTATCTAATATGACCCCTAAGATTGTGTGCCAAGTATCTCACTTGTGGACCCAGCACTATGGGGTAGGTAAGGCAGACAATATATATTTGCCCTGCTATTACTAATGGCACTGGGCATCCCTTATTCCATAAAAGTAATAGTAAAAAAAGAGAGAAGCTTGCTTTTTCCTAGAGTATTTCAATTCTGCGCATTAACTCAATTGAATGTAGTTATCAGCACTGCCCATGTTGCTGAGTTTTCACGCCCCCTTTTTCAGCAGTTAATTACAGGAGCCCTGATATCCCCCTTACACTGAGCTTACAAGACACACTTTAATTGGCTTCTGCTGCCACAAAGATACCTTTGAGTGATGCCTGGCTAATGGCCACTGACCCCCAATATTCTACTACATGATGTGGTTAGAGCTGCCCAGTTATATCGGTTTCTGCAGCTTGCGTACCTTTGGAAGACAAATTGGTATCACCACTGGGGGAGGACGTGCCCAGAGGAGCCTGATTAAAATCTGTGCAATTTACAACTTCTCTGGAGCAAAGAGAACCATTTCTCTGGGTGTGCCATGCTCTTGCTGAAGAAAGCACTACGCTGTCCCAAGCTGGCTAGAAGGCCCTTGCCTACTGGGTCTCAGCAGGAATTGCAGCTTTTCCTTGGGGCATAGACACCTGTTCATGATCCTCATCAACTGGAGCTAAAAGCTTTCCACAGCGAGCCTAGAAGTCAAATGGACCGGACCCTCGTAGAATCTAATTGAGGGACACACGGAGGACATATGGAGCCCCACCAAGGGTGCTGCTCTCTCCTATCACTGTCTGGGTAAAAACACTCACAGGCCAGTGAAACTAATGGGTCCCAGTGACAGATGCCAAGACCAGACCCTAACCTTTCTCACCATACTCTTCTGAGCCTACAGTAACTTGCATCAAATGCACACAGCCACGCTAGTGTCTCTCTTTGCACTGTGAAAGGAATGGCATAGTGAGTCAGCCCAAGGCTTTTCAGTTTGAGCTCCCTTGATGAAGCTCCCTAACCTTGCAGAACCTCAGTTGCCCTGTGTGTTCACAAGTAATCCTACAGCTGTGAAGTCAGTGTTCGAACAAGTGGATAGGAAAAGAGTCGTGAGAATTCGGAGAAAGTGGTTCATTTTGCATGAGGTTTGTACAAAAAGATTTCGTGAATTACAGGATGTGTCCTTGGAAGAGGGCTTTGATAGATGGGGAGGGGTTCCTCAAAGAGAGCAGGTGAGGGCCACCATAAGTTAGGCACAGAAATGTGAAAGCACATGATGTATACATTGCATGGGGTGCATGGTGCCATGGACCAGTGCTGTGCCGAGGGGTCTGGGCCGTTTCCAGGTTTGCAACAGCAATGATAGTCTTTAGGAACACGAATGCACCCAAGTTCAAGATCAAGTGCAATGCCTCGCTTTCCTCTTCTGTAATGCAGAGATTGCAGTAAGACTAAACTGACATAAAGCATTTAAGCTGCTTGACTCAGTACTTGATGCTTAATAAATGATGAGTACATGCCCTTATTAATGTGGTCGTGATGGTGGTATTCCCGTGTTACAATTTATAGTGTGGCCCACAGGGAATCACTGAAGGTTTGTGTACAGATTAAAGGATATTAAGATTAAGAAGTCCCGCATCATAGGTGGTATGGCACTTGACTATTTGGGGTGCTTACTACATTACTTGATAATTATTAATTGGAAGTAGCCATTGAGATGTGTCATTAAATTTTGCAATTACCTTCCTTTAGTGGACTTCCCTATGGAATTATGAAGATGTCACTGCATTGCCATCATTTTTCCACAAAGGGAAAAATTTGTATTTCCTTTGGTGTAGGATTTTAGCAGCTTCTTGTATTTCAACCTCCTAGCAGCTAAAGAAGTAAGAAAAAAGCATGTGAATCTGCACTGCTGCCCTCAGTCCAGAAAGAATATATTGAATATCTCAAGTAATAGATTCTTTGGTCTGGGACAGAAAAATGAAGGAATAAAGTGATATGCTCAAATCACAGATGGGTTTGAGTAAGACAAACGGGAATGTTTTCTTAAGAATCTCATAAAAAAAATCAATCTCAAGTCATATAACTTCAGGCTGAAAGAGACCTTAAAGATTATGTAAAAGCACATTCCTTTGCTTAATATTATTAGTTTTAAAGCAAACAAAATTAAGCCATGTCAGAAATACATCTTCAGAGTGCGTGCATTTCATTACTTTAATACTTAAAATTGTCTCTTGAGCTGAATGCCGTTATCTCCATTTTAAAGATGAAGAAACTGAGACTCAGGGTGCGGATATGAATCCTTCAATTCCCTCAGCGAGAATTCCCGTGGGACCTAGCTTTCCATTTTATTTTTTTAAATAGGTAGCAATTATTGAGCGCTTCTAAAGAGTTTATTAGCATGGGTTGAAAATGTGAATAAATCAAAGAAAAGAATAGTTCAATTAGGAGATCTGAGTGAGTCTTTTAAACTGCCATGAAGGTCTTTCAATATTTAAGGAGGCAGAACAGGCTGGGGTTTTTCCCAGTGTCGGGGAGCAACCCCAGGCTGGGCTGACCCCACTCTGCTCAGCTCAGAGTGGTGATGCGGGCGATTCTTTAGGCAAGTGAGAGCCAGCACCTCACTGAGCATCCACATCTTGTCCAAGAAGAAATAGCTCCGCTCTGTCTTCTGCTTACTGGTCATATTAACATGGCTGGAATAGTTTATCTATTTCCAATGAGTATTTTCTAAAACCCCAAGGGGGAGAGAAAAAAAGAAAAAGCCCTCACTAGTTCACCGTAGTTTTTCATGGTTGATTTAGAAAAAGGACTAAAAAGCAGAGATGCAGGAGATAACTTTTCATGGCCATTTAACAAAAGCACATTTCATCTTCACTGTTTCTTACTCTTTCCTCCCTCTTGTGCCTTTGCAGAGGAGGAGACATAGATGGTTATCGCTCAAGAGTGTAACTAGGGAAACCACAGACCTGCCCTAATTGCTATGGAGACAGCCATTTATGTGTCCAGCCTCTGAGTATTCATGACATTAGCAAGGCCAGAGAGTAAAACACAGATACTACTTCTTTAAAAGAATTCTAATTCCCAATGAGGAAGGTTGAGATACACACCAGAACAGCTCAGCTACTTTTGGGGCTCCCACCATTCTCACTGGAGATGCAAAAGGAAGCCTATTTTATGGAAGATGTACTGAGGAGTCTTTTAGAACCAATGTAACTAAAAATTTGAGTTTGTGAATCAATAGACATTTTAAGTTTTGAAAGATAAGGGTGGGAAAGACATTATTCTGAGAATAAATCTATTTCAAACTAACTCAGCCTAGAGATACAATGGGGTAAATAATCATTGAAATTTGTCCAGAATTGATTAATTTTCTGGGACTGGACACGTTGAGTTTCGATGCTAAACAGGTTCTGATACAAGGATGTGACCACAGAACAAGGCCAGCCTGAAACTATAAACACACACTTTGCATCAGTAACCAAACTTCCTGGGGTCCCTTGGTCTACAAGTTGCTAGAAACCAAATTAAGTTCTTTCATCATGAATACAGAGTGTTTAGTTTGGTTTGCTTTTTGTTTTCTCATGGTTGTTTTTGTCTAAAAATGCCAGAAAGTCATTTCCCATTTAAGCTCACCCAAATGAAGTAGGTTTACTCCCTCTCCATACCTATCCTGACTGTTAAATTGGTTTGCAAAGATTCGCCACTTGCATTTTTCAGCACAAATTCATTTGCCAAATGCCCAACACAGAGGAAAGTATGTAAACACAGAAGTGGAGTTATTGATATTTCCCAGCGATGTGTGAAACTCCCCTTTATTCTCCAAGGTCTGGCCTGCCTCTTTGTTGCTAATCCGTCATCAGTGTTTGCATTATTGCAGAGCCTGCTTTCAAGAGCATCTGCTGAAGAGGATGTAGTTACTGCATCTGTCAAACAGTAATGTGATATATACTAAATAAGAGGCATTATTACACTACCCATGTGACAAAGTATGCATAAGGATGCTTGGTAAAATAAGTTCCTAGTTGGGCATGGTGCAGTACTCTGGGAGACTGAGGCAGGAGAATCACAAGTTCAAGCCCAGCAAGGGCAATTTAGCGACTTAGAACCTATCTCAAAAAGTGAAAGGGGGCTGGGGATATAGCTCAGTGACAAGGCCCTGGGTTCAATCCATACGACCACAAATAAATGAACAAACAAACAGCTCAGTCCTCAGCAGGCTGTTCTGATCAGAGAACTTCATTAACCTAGGACTCTGTCCTTACAAAGTAGGTTTGGTGGTTCAAATCTTTGGAGTGCTAACGAGCAATTATCTAAGTATTTCTGTAAACATATGCAGAGAGTAAATTTCAGAGGTCCACAGTGGCTTTATCTATTTTATAGGAAATATGTGTATGTACGTGCCTACAATAGGAAGATACTACATATAACTATGTATGTAGGAAAAACAGGCATAAAGTTGTCAGTTCTATAGACAGGCATCTTTGCAGAGACGTAAATAATTCATGGATCAGTAAACATATCTATATGCATGTATTCTTGGGTCTGGTAGACAAGTGTACTAAATGTGCAAAATAATAGATTTGCCTCCTTTTGTTCATTCGAGGCATCATTTTAATGTGGAATTACAGTAGCTCCTTAATGATGAGAAGTAGTGACAATTCATTAGCAAATTGTGGCTTAGATCAAGTGTTTGATTTGCCTACAAAGTGTGACCAGTACTCAATTACATGAAGTGTATGCATTTCTTTTGAACATAATTTTTCTTCCTTTTGCCAGTTAAAATAACCTTGAGCTTTTATTATTTTTTAAAAGACCCCAGCCAGCAGCAGACAAATGCTTTTATAATTTATTCTTCCACAATGATTCTTTTTAGAATGTTAAACTGTCATTAAAAAAAAAAAAAAAAAAACAACCTTCAGAAGCACTATTAGGTTTCTTGTTTTTTACTTAAAGGACAACTGGATAATGGGGAGAAGAGGGAAAGCATGTCAAGGCTGCTTTGTGTTTTGTCCTCTGCCTTGTTGTTATGAAAGCAGGGATTCCCCAGGTTTTCTTGCTACAATTGCAACATTATATTTTTCCTTGATCTAGAAAAAAGATGCACCTCAAAATGTATGCATATGCACCTATATATTTCATCAAAAATAAATTCAACTCAGTTCACATTTTAAAATTCTTTTATAGCTTTAAAGATAACGACACGTAAGAAAAAAACAGCACAGATTAGGTAACCTTCCTCAAAATGTTTTCAAAGGACATGGTATGCTGCATTCTGTATCCTGAATATCTAATATGGTGCAAACTTCAAACAATACTCCAGTCCTTTTCTAGATCAGTTAAGACTCTGATCCTTAATTAAATGATGGACTCCACGGCCATGAACTTGCTTTGGATTTCCACTAAGGCTTCCCTTGTGGATTTCATGCAGGTTTTATGCAGGTAGTTTTTCAGAAACCAACAACTGGTTTAACTCCAGAGGGTGCTAAGCTTCAGCTATTTCTCCCACTTTGCACAAAGAGGACTGCAGCAATTCTAGCTGCCTGTCGTCCTAGAGCAAAATGCTGCTGCTGGATGTGGAGCCCCTGGAGCGACAGTGGCCTGAGGCTAAGTTTAGTCACCATCTGACGACACATTGGGGTCCCCAGAACATCTGGACAAGATGGAAACAACTGGATGGATATGTCCTGGTATGCAAAACCTTGCACATACATTACTAGTTGAGAATTCTACTTTTTTTTACCCCAAATATTCAAAGCCTAATTCTAGAGATTACTATTTCCCAGGTATTTGTTATGGGAACTCCTGTATTATTTAACTCCTGCACCTTTCTTGTTTTTCTTTATTATTTCTTTTTTGTTATTGCTTTATTCTCTCTCTCTTTCTCTCTCTCTCTCTCTCTCTGGTTTGGTTGTTGATGGGAGACAGATTGCTTTAATATTGTAATTAGGTTTCTTAAACTTTTTTTAAAGGATTTAGGTGAGCTTCAAATTTTTGAACCACAAAAATATTGCTAACACACTTCAATTATGGAATCTGGACTTGTAATCAAAAGAGATGAACTGTGATAATAGGAGTATATTATGCTTAGGGATTGGGAATTCTTATAAAAGTGCTATCTAACTGCAGTCTATGGAGATTAAATCCTCACTCGTGCTGGCTTTTCGCTCTGACTTGCTTATATTCTCACAGTGTAAAAACATAGCAGTCAAAATACTGCTCTCAGGGAGTCTGCATTTAGTTCTTGGGTGACGATTCCTTTCTAAACAAACCCTCTTATCATTTCAGTGCTCTTTGTTTGCTGAAATCCAAGCATTTCCTGGAAATTAGAGCAGTTAATTTAATATCGTGAAATGTTTGGGGGCTTCTTGGCTTATTCAGAAACAGGAGAGTGTAAATCAAATTGAGAATTCTGTATAAAGTAGAGGATAATAAAAGTTGCCTCCAAAAAAGAGACAGCGTTTGTTGTTCAGCTTCATTCTGGCCCCAGTGAAATCTGTTTTTGATTCCATGACTCCTCAGATCTCCATTCCACATTTCAGAAGGACAGAGAACCTGGGAGGATTGAGCCCACTGAGGCCTTGAGTGAATGCTCAGTCATCATTCATTGTTCAGAGAAGGGCTATGGGGCTCCCGCCAGGGTAGTGTCACTCAGGGCTTAGCACTTTCTTCTGCCTGCTTTAGTCCCAGCCTTCACACAGTTTCATTCGAAGTATCATTCTACACATGCTAGTGACCATCTGTGAATTACCCGGCCCCAAGCTGGGCATTGGGGTACGTTATCTGGTGAAGGAGAGGGACTCTACAGCAGTGAAGAATACACTTCTATTGCCAAGGAAAAATAGAAAGAGAGCTCTCAGTATGCTTGGACTGCTCCATTCTTTCTGCTCACATCCCCAGTGTTGTTATTCACCCATGTCTCCAGAATGATGGTGTGCTTGGTACAGTGTACGCAATGGGCTTTTCTCATTTGTTTTTAAAAGCTCTTTGAATGAATCTTTTCAAAGGCATGATGTGGGCACATCAGCGACCAGAAGCACACTAGTAAATCAAATACTTAGGCCTCGGCTCCAGAAGGTTCTCTGAATGTGTAGTAGCATCCCACTCCACAGACCTCAAAGAGGTGTTGGGCTTGTGCTTATTTTGCCTCTCTTTTCCTGTGCTTCAAGACTAACTTTTAAGTCTCTGAAGGATCCTTTTGGAAAGAAAAGAAACCCCAGGGGAACTGGGTGCATGTTTACTTTGTTTTAGGGACTGAGTGTATTTGCATAAGAGATCAGGAATGATAGTGGACTATTAGTTGTGCTTTGTGTGAGTACTCTGATGCTTGGTGCTATGGAGATATAAAAACTGGGGTGTGGAATACTTCTGGGGTGGTTTGCATTGCCCAGCGAAGCCCCCAAAGGCTTGAATCCTTGTAGATTCTCCCAAGGAATGACTATCAGGTCTAGAGCACAATTCCTGTTTGGTTTATCTGTGGTTAGAATGAAAGGAGACAATCTCAGATATAATAAATATCTCCTAGGAAAGCACACTTCCGCATAAATATTTTAAATTTTGATACATTTCATATGCGCTAAAATAAGCTATAAAATACACTCGCAGAGGTGCCTACATGACATCTCAGTTCCCCCCATGACAAATAAACAACGAGATGTCAACTTGTGCCACTCACTGAAAATATGTAAATATCACATAACTAATAATATTGTACATAACTCTGCTTTTAACCCTCAAATGATCATGTCCTCCCAAAGGTTCTTCATGGTCGCCACTCCAGTGTTCTGGGCTGCAGGACTCTGCCGAGACAATGAGAAGTGGATTTTTCAAATCTATTGCTCCTCTCCTCCACTTCCCCTGTTTGTTCTTTTTCTACCACTGTGTTTTTTTCTGTTCTTTTTATGACTTTCTGTTTTAGCTTGCAGATTCCACATTTTCATACAAAATTATGTATATTTAGTTTTCTGTTTAATGCCTGGTGCTTTCGAAAAGAAAAAGCAGAGGAAACGTTCCTCAAATCTGTGTAGAAACCATGATAAATAACAGCAAAGACTTCACTGATGTGCACAAAAGCAGGTGCACTACAAACCGCCATCCCTCCATACCCCTGACTTCCGAATGTGATGACTTAGATACTTTTCTACTTAGGCAAGTAGTGCCATTTTTGCCGAATTCAGCAAGTTCATTGAACAATTTCTTTGAGCCAAACGCCAACTCCACTGCATTTCTGCTTGGTAAGGTTTGGTAGCCTTGGCATGGGGGTGGGGGGATTTTGATTCATTGGCTTTTAAATTGATGATAACTCTAAAATCTGGGCAGCAGTATTAGACTTTCTTAATAAAGCCTCTGCAAGGAATCAGTAGTCCCCATGCTACCCAAAAACCACAGAAAGAACTCAGCAAATCCGTACCAAGAACGGCTCTGGAAGAATTAGGGACGAGGAGATCTCAGGGAGAATCCATGTGTGCGGGCGTCAGCGAGAACTTGCACACTAGGTGTAGAACTCATGACCTCAAGCGTGCTTCTGCTTCTTAGAGACACGCCTCTGTTTATTTCTTAATTCTGAGTGCCTAAATTTTGTATTGTGAATTCTATTAGGATGATACAGTTGCCCACAATGTCATGACAGAACTCATAGTAACACCCGGCATCAGAAATTGTAGGTGTTTCATTTGTGTGCATTTATACAATCCTACATCTATTGATGTTTTCAATGAAAATATTTTAGTTTCACTTCTGTCTTTCTATGGTGAGAAAATAAAACTTTCCAGGCTGGTAACCCACTGTCACTTTAAAGTAGCTTTTGTGGAGACTTGTCTTGGCACAGATTAACACAAGGTACAAATGCAAATTCCGGCCACAGGAAAACCTTCCACCTGAGAGGGACTTAATTTTTCTAAGAAAAAGAAAAACAAATGAATCTCTATAAAGGAGTTTGTTTTTCTTTTTTATTACTGTGCTACTTTTTCTTGACCTGCCCCCATCCACCGACCACATTGTATTCTACCATAGATTTTACAGTGTTAATAATAATGATCTTTGTAACATCCTTTTTTTTAGGAATTAAATGTTATATATAATATATGCTATTTAGGTTGGATGTGACCATGGTAAATATCCTAACTTTTTTCACCATGTAGAAGTATTTATTTAGAGAAATTTGTATCTATTTACTATCCTTTAACTAAAATACCTCAGTCCTTAACTAGAATGTGTATTAGTCAAGTTGTCTTTTAAAAAGACATTATTTTCATGTGCGTAGGATGGGAAGGGATATAAAAAAAGGAATCTTGAAATAGGTGCATTTAATTCTCCCCAATTTAAATGTAAGTGGTACATCTTTAAGGCAATAATGATATTCCTTTCTTTCCCCCATCATGAATGCTTCTATCAATGAATTTCTTTAATGTTGATGATGGTTGGTGCAGTTTGAGGGAATCTGTATTTAGTCAGAAAATGCTTCAATAGAATGACCTACCAGATGGGCCCCATAACAATGCACGGAGACATCAAACCACCACAGACATTTGGTGCTTAGAATAATAAAAAGACTATAAAATTAGATTAGTTGAGTCTAATTTGGAATTGGTATATTCCCTATGCACCCTCACCGCTCTTGGGCAGATAAAGCCTTGAGATTTAGCGCTGTGTCAGAGCAGAAAGACTGCAACTTCCAGTAAAAGGGAGACGAGGGAGAGGGGAAAAAGCATTCTGGGAGGTCGCGGAGGGCAGAGCAGTGACCTCCAATGATTTACAGGCCTTTAGCTTAATGAAATTGTTTCAGTGACATGACGGTAAGAGCTCGTAATGGATTGGATGCCCTAATGTAATGAAATTACTCCCTTCTGCCTAAAAAAAAAATGCGCAATTAATATTTACTGAGACCTGACAGGCTTTGGTACGCTCGTCTGTGTAGTTCTCTCAGACAGTCAGAGAGGAGAGACGGAGCAGCGTGGCAGACAGGCTGGCTCTGCACGAGCTCCTGGCAGGGATGAGCAGAGCCTGCAAGAGGGTGGAGGGACAGGCGCTCGGTGGCCAGGGACGCCCGGCCCGGGCCGCCCAGCCCCTCGGCACTGCCCCTGCTCAGCCTTCACGCTCTCCCTTGCTTTTCACAGGCAACTGGACAACAACCACATCAGCTGCATTGAAGATGGAGCCTTCCGAGCGCTGCGCGATCTAGAGATCCTGTGAGTTGATTTTGTGATCGCTGCCTTGTGTGTGCGTGCGTGTGTGCGGAGTGTGCCTGTGGAGGGAGGAGAGAGGGGGGACGTGTGTGCAGGGGGCTCTGTGTGGGTGCATTTCTGGGTCTTCTGCTGCAGTGCTATTAAAATTGGGAACCGGGAGAACCCTCTGGCTCACCTTGGCCAAAGTGTTTTCAGGCAGCAAAGTGTGATTTCTCACCTCTCACAAACTGGGGTCCCTGCTAATTAAGTCTCAACTGAGTCATTTCTCCCCTGTGCTCTGGCGGTATTTGTTCCTGGGTGAGACAGATGGGCTGGAGAAGCCCCCCAGCGTCTGCCAGTGCACTGGGGAGAGCCCGGCTGAGTGTGGGCAGAGGATGACACAGGTTACAGGTCTGGGGCCAATGAGAGGGTGAGCACCAGAGGGTCTCTCGGCATCAGCCAGAATCTGAAAGGGGCCTCAGCCCAGGACAAGGGGAAATGCCCAACAGCAGCCTGGTGAAGTCCAGGCACTGCCGGAGATCTTGGAATCTCATCTCAGGTTCAAATTCAAACTTTAAGCAGCAACCTTAAAGTGGCAGGGGGGAAAAGAGGAAAAGAGGTGGCCCTCCCCACTAGCACACCCTATACACTTTGTCTAGAAAATGTAGGTGGCTGTCTGTCTGTGCCCCAAGTCTTTAAATGTTCTAATGAAGGAAACCTGATTTCTGGGTGGAGGGAGGCATCGAGGAGTCATCTTGGGGTCATTCAAACTAAAGTTGGATTGTGTAAGAAAACCGTTTGATTGTTCTCACCAACGGTAACATATCTAGCTGTCCTCTGGAGAGGAAGCAGTAAAGAAAGCGTAGTAGAACTTGTGTTAAGAGATGTGTAATTCAGTTCTGCCACTAATTAGCCATGTGACCTTGGGCAAGTCTCTTTGGCTCCCAAAGCCTCAGTTTTCTGGTTTGTAAAACAACAGGCTCAGTTCCTCTGTCGTGGGAGAGATTCCCTGTTTTCAAATTCCACGATAATAATTATGATAGTACAATTCCTTCAGAGAGTAGGATTTGTTCAGCATCCTTTGAAACTATAAAATTACACAGTCACAGGTTTTTCAGTGTCTGATTCCAGCAGAGTGAATGAATGAATGCCAAATAAATGCATGAATGAATATGAGAAAATGTCCCTTTGTACAAAAGGGAAAGAGTAAACAGTTCCCCCTTCACCTTCCTTTACACCTGGCCCTAAAGACACGAGCAAAGATTAGAAAGAGCCCCTCCACCTTGTGTGAGAGGAAGGTTATTCCAAGAGGAATTGCAAGGAAATAAAAGGGGATGCCAATGCTGCAGGCTACTTGAAATCAGAGGAAAGCCGAGAATTCCCGGTACAGATAAGGCACAACCCACAGCCAGGAGAGGTCAGTTTGTCATTCCTAAGATAGATTGTCTCTCCTCACCCAAACTCTGACCCTGAAACCAGCAACAAACGCATGTCTGCGCAGGAGAGCGTGCCAAACCAAAATTAGTAACCTTGGACTTCTCTTATCAGAAGGCTGGGGCTGAGAAGAGTAGGCATGATTTTCCCTGCCTATGAAAAAGAGACTATAGAAAAGGTTGCTAGGAACATATTACCTTTTCCTCCGTTGGCAGTGAGAATGACGAAGATGACAAAATTCCTTAGGAAGAGACCAGGAAATAGAAGTCACCAGCTGCCATGAAACAGCTGTGATAACCTGTCAGCCTACAGGTTTGTTGTCTGTGCTGAGAGCATATTTTCTGCCCTCCCTTTGGCAGGTGCACAGTCTGGGGAGGAGAGAGGGCTTTACTGTTAGACTCACCTGGATGGGGAATCCCAGAGGCCTGACGCTTGCTTAGGTCAAGCTTCTTAACCTCTCTGAATCTTCCTCAACTTTGAGAAGAAACAATTTATGTGCTACATAGGACATACTGTAAATTGTCATCCTGTCCTCTTCCCTAACTTTCTCCTCCCTGCTCTCATATACATCAAGTCCTGCTCAAGACAGAACTGGACCACTTCTCACAACTCAGATGTTTGCTAGAAAAAAAAAATCTATATCCAGTATATCGGCTGTCTCCAAATTAAGAGAAACCTGTGCTCAAAATAATAATAAATAATAATAATAAAGTTCATCCCCTCATCATTGCAAAGAGCCCACAGGATCTTATTAGTTTATCTTCTCACTTCCAAACAAAGTCAGATCAATAGCTTTGTTTTAAAGATGCTCTCATTTGGCTTCACATGACTAAGTACTTAAAATTAATCATAATCAGTTATTCCATGGGTTTTTAATTTCCAGCAGAGGCACATAGCTTTGGCACTATCCATCTTAATGGCGAGCTACTCTGAAATTGGCTGGAGTTGACATCTCCATTTAAAGAGCCTCCCCCCAACATACCCCAGCCCTTCCAAATCTACACATTGACTTTTTATAACACTTCACTGTAGTCACAACTTAGTCACCATAAAGAAACTTGGCAATGAAATAATAACTAGGAAATAAGTGAAGGCATCACACATTAACTTAAACTTCTCAGAGGTACGCAGGAGGGTATTTAAAACACCCTGTCCCTACAAAGGTTGTTCATAAGTCTATAAAGTTTAAGCTTTGCAAGTTAAGACAAACTCTAATAGTTCAGGAGTGGTTGCTGTGTGACATTAGGCAGAATGAAATAACAAACAAGGATTGGCTCAGGATTTTCTCATGCAAAGATCTCAAAATACACTTAAGGAAGGCTTATGGGTGTCAGGTATTAGTGGAAATATTTCACACATGATAAGCTTGTTGTTCCATTCTTCCTATGGCTGGAAATACCATAAAATTTCCTTCCATCAGGACTGAGGTTGGTGTCATTGGTGGCATTAGGCAAGGACGTGAGGGGTGAGTCTGGGAAGGAACCAGGGATAGCAAGGAGGAGAAATGCACAGTGCCGGGTAGGAAAAGACTGAACTTTGCCCACCTCACCTTCGTTTTTGGCCATGCCTGCTAGGGGGATGTTCAGCACAGAGTATAATGGAGAAGGGTAGGGACCTCCACCCTCTGCCCTCCTGGAAGCCAGAAAAGGTTGTAAAAAGAGCATGGCATGGGTCAAACTTCCCATGGCGCCTGTGCTATCACAGGGAAGAGGGAGAATGAAAATGATGACGGCTCACGGTGACGTGACCTGTACCATAACCAGTGCTTTTACATCTCTTCGCCTCCCCACAACCTCTCCGTGGAGCTACCATTGCCTTTACCCTCCTCTTACAGCTGTAACCCATTGCAGAAAAGCCAAGTAACTACTTACCTAACAAAAAGCTCAGCTCACGTGGCTAACCCTGTACCGAGCCACCTCTTAGATCTGCGCTGCCAAAGCTGTCGCGGTGTCCTGCTTCTCTGAAGCAGGGCCAAAATGCACTGCACAGTGGTGTAAATTGGCCTTCAAGAACTGGCCCAGGCAAGCTCACAGTGTTCCATGGTGCAGTCTTCCAAAGCCTGCCGAACTGGCCTCGTCTTTCTCTTTGCCTAACTGATGGGTCCCCACATAGTGGAAGATAAATCCACTTGCAGGAGAAAATAAAGGAGAAAGCCACTGGGTCACTTTGTCGTTTTCAGAGATAATTCAGTCTCACCTCTAGCACAGTTAACTTTGGTATTCCATGTTTAGGGGATCTTTATTCCAGACACCCCCACCACAAATATAGCCTTGATGTTTTTTGGCATTAACGGTTCTTAATGGGGGGGGCCTGCCTTCTGTGAGGCAGACTCTGTTACCCCAATTATTGCCATTCCATTCCATTCCCACCAGTTCTGTATATTTGGCGATTCACATACTAGGTTTCCTCCAAGTGAGATGTGCTTATACTGCAGTTGCATGTGCCAAGACTGCATTCCCAACTTCATGTGGTTGGGAATCAAGGTGATTGTACTCCGAGCTGTGGGTTTCTAGCCCCTGCCCACTAAACTGAAAGCATGGCCAGGTTTCACCAGTTATACCAGAGCCCTCCCTGTCCAACACACCATCATAGGCACAAAAGGAAAAAAAGAAAAAAAGTATCAACCAATGAAACAAAACTTAGTTAATAAAAAAATATAGTTAAATTTTTAAATACTATTGCAGGAGAAAAGATAGTTTCAGAAGCTGTCTTCAGACTAATTGGAGCAAGTCAGAAGTTCAATAGATACATTGTTTAAACGCCACACCAAAGATGTCAGAAATACATCCTGAAAATGCTCTCCTCTCAGAATGGTCTGCCCTTGACAGATCACTGGTACCAGCTAAATTGCATGTAAATCCGACAGATCTTTAGATAACTGGTATGTGCTGTGTTTGAAGGCCTCCCTCCCATTTATGTCACTTGCCAATTTTGGAAATTCAGTGACATCATTGTAGCCTGGTACTGGAAAGATCTTAGGTGTCTTCTGGACAACTTCTTATGCAGACAGATGCAAGGAGAAGGCTTGAGGCCAGAAGGAGACAAGTGCCTCCTATCGTTCTGTACCCCAGGAGACTGGCTGGGCTCACCTAGTCCCAGCCCTTGCTAGGAGACTCGCCCAAGGTCAACAGCAAGTTGTCGGTAATAGACTAAAATCTGAGACTCCAGACTTCTGAACTCCTGATCCACATTCTTCACCCACAATCAGTGTCTGCATATAACTCAGCTGTTCAGAAGGAAACTCCTTGCCAGCTCAGACAGCCCAAACGGTCTTTCCTTTCAGAATCCAGCTGCCATTAAAAGTTTTAATACTGTTTATGAAGTTGGGGAAGGGTGAACATTCATGCATGATGGAATCAAGGGATGATCTAGCTCCGCTGTCTTTTAAACCAAAGGTTGCAAACTAGACCACAGACCATACTGCACCTACAGATGATTTTTTTGGTCCCTGTAGAGTGTTTTTTAAAAATTGAAATTAGCATTTCACATTTAAAAATGCTTACATAAAAATCCAGGTTTCTATCTTCTCTGAAAAACCCAGAAGCGCTGGCAACGGCAGGATGGAAGTTGCATGTTGTGGCAATCAGCCGTGGGTGAGGAGCACTTGCCTTCCGTAGATGGCATGTGAAGCCTCCATGGTGCCACCAACCCCTTCTTATTTAAGTTCACTGCCAGCCTAAGCCAGCAACACCTGCTTTAATCCATCTAAGAAGCAAGGGTACACTCACTGGGTATCCAGCATAGTACTGATGGCTGTGTGGGCCAGCACTTGCCAGAGTTGTTGAGTGGTCATATAAAAAGAGAGCTGAGCAACAGAGAGTCCAAAAGTCCCCAAATGCAGCAGCGATACCCCAGAGGCCATTAGCAATGTCTCGGGTCTCATCTCATGGGAATTCGCAAGCTTCCACATTCCTGTTGATTTTAAAGCAGTTGTAGTTGGAATTTTGTATGTGAAGAAGACACGAAGTGAATTGTTCCAAATCTGTATCACAAGAGCTGCCTCTCCACCCTGTTTCTTGCTCTGCAGACCTCTGCAGCACTCTTTGTACTAAGCCCCCTCTCAACCTGTATTCAGAGAGGAGAGAGACCAGAGTTAAAGCAGTGGTAAAAGTTAACCGGAATTGTAGAGGTAGTAGTCATTCTGCCACATCCAGGTGGTACCATGTCACCTGACACAGCTCAACACACACAGACACAGGAGAGGAAATGAAGAAGGCATTTTCTGATATAAGAATGCAGCAGCAAAAAAATACTGGCAGCAGTCCCGACGCCCAGATCAGGGTGTGCTCACTCTTCTATGCGTGGGGTTGGTGTCTTGACTGAGGGTGGCAGGCACGGGGTGTTAGGACCTTCAAGGACATTGTCTGTCCAGATCAGAAAAGCTGTAGTTTAACACAAGGGCATGAAGTTTGATGCAAACAACGATCTGTCTTCTACTTTGTGTTTCCTCTTAGTGTGGGACTAGATGCTGTGATTAACAAAAAATAATGATGTGATAACAACACAGTGTTGTCATAACTAGTAGTATAATGATTGTGAATATTATCATTGCTTCCATGTGTGAGTCTCCACTACTTCTAAGCATCTACCTCCATCTTTGAGGATCTTCTAGGCACTGAGATAAAACATAAGACAACACATTATTTAAATCCTCACTGTAACTTTAGGAGGTGAATTCTGTTAATGTCAATTTACCAATGAGGAGGCAGGAGCTCAGAGAAGTTGAATAACTTACCCAACATGACACTGGCAATCTGAGTCCTTGCCCTTAACTACTCTGCAAAAATAACAGATGCATACCAGAACATGCATGCCACAGATATGAGCATGTGTATTAGTTAGGCCACTGGCTATAGGGGATGGCCAGAGTAATTCAGAAGGCATGGGTTTTCTTTTTGAAAGTTGCTCTGTAGGGTGCTCAGATATAACTTTAAAGCTCAGCTTAATTAGCGTCTCAGCTACTTCCACAGCTCTGCCCTACTGTGGTGATACAAAACCAGGGTTGAGTTTGAAGAGGTTAAGGTGCTCCCATAGAGCTGGCTGCCAGCCCAGTGTCACCAAATAGGGTGGCTGGAATTCATTTTCTTACTGAAGAATAGAAACAATTGTATGCCCCTTAGGTCAGTTGTGTGGATTGAAGATGCCATTGGCTTGTGCCTAGCAGATAGCCATTGCCCATACAGGGCATTTGTGATAACTGAGGTCGCTAATTGCTTCAGATTGCTTTGTCACCATCTCCAGTACCTCACGCAGCCTGGCACATGGTAGAGAGTTAAAGTCAAGACACCAAACTAAGGTGAAATAAATCAGCAGAATGGACTCCCATCCTGTCAGATTTCCTCTAGGTGCTCTGTTAGACCTGAACAAAACTAAAATTTGGGTTTTCACACAGTTATTTTACATGTTGAACAAGTGAGTGTTTAACCACAACAGTTCACTTTTTATTTACCTTTAATTTTGTATTCCTCTAGCGAAATGGTGATTTTTCTCCTTTTTTCCCCTTCTTAATAATGAACAAAATCAGAGTTAGGGTGAAAATTGATGTGTTTCAACAGATGAGATTCGTTTTCATTTATTTACAAAATGTTTCACCTGGGTTTCTCTGGAAAGCTGCAAACATTTTGTTTCAATAGTCTTTGGAATCAGAGTGTTTAGTCATGACACAGTTTTGAATATAGAACTGTCATTGCTTAATGAAAGTCTTAAAATATCCCAGAATACAATTTTTTTTGGTACTATGCTGAAAATTGTGATTTGCTCAAACAATCAGGATTAAATTGCACTTTGCAGAAAACATTGGTAACTTCCTCTCAGCCCCCAGTAATTCTAGGGAAGAAACTGAGTTTTCTTTAAACACATAATACAACATACCCATCTGTCAGAATCACCTACGTTCTCAAATTTCATGATATCTATGCCCTTAAAATGACTAGCTAGGGTTTGAGAGCCTCAGCTTAAGGAAAAAAGTAGAAATTATTTTGAAATCTAAAGTCCTGTTTTCCATTTAAATAGTAGCACTTTAACCTTTTAAGAACCTGGAGGGCACCTTATGGCTGCCAGTTGATTTCATTTCCCTATTAACCAAAGACTGGTTTAGTCTCCAAAGTTGAAAACGGGTTAGTGTACGTTCCTGAGTAAGGAGTATCTGGCCAAGTTAACTTTATTGCTCCCCACCAACAAAGAATCTAGAAGCAACAAGTCCCCTGTTAACTTGTCCTTCTGGTGCCATTTAGGTAAAGTCGGGTCACAGAGATCTTGCTTTCCCCGGGGACTATTGACCCCAACCACTGGATCTCAGGGTTGAAATTCTGGTGCATGACCAACTTGGTTTAGGAGCAACTTTTTAGTTTGCTTTGTTCCACCAGAAACAGTATGCAAAAATAGCTCCATGCCTTTGAAGAATGATTCTAGAGGATTTTTTTTTCCCCCGTCAGGGACAAGCTAGGAAGGCCGGAGGTCAAATGCTGTATGGCCATCCGGTGCACATGAAGGTCAGCTCACTGTAAAACAGTGACCTATGCTGATCTGCAAAGGTGCCCTGTACCGTGATCACCTTCTGCCCCTTCTCCAGCCCTCAGCGGTGGCTTTGTAAATGATATATGAGCATTGGTTCTTGTCCCACGGTGGCCAGTGGTCTCTGAGCTAGGAAGCCATGTCCCCTTAAAGAACCAGGCCTTCCTACCGAGGCTGCTTTTCCCTACTCTGATGCCCAAGACTAGAGGCTCAGCTTACCTTTGGTGAAGAATCCTCTACAGAACTAGGCCCTGGATGCCACGATCTTGCAGCTCAAGTGGAAAATTAGCCTTTTCATGTCCATTTGCTTATGGACTTTTGAGTTTTATTTCTTAATTGTTTTGCTCTTTCCAGTGCTTAAAAAAAATCAATCCATTGTCAACATTTAAAACTCAGGTGATTTTATGTAAAAGTATGTAAGTTCAGTTTCCACTGAGTGTGTAGAAGCAGTAACAGCCCTGGGCCTGAGTGTGTCTATGAACCTCTCCAGCGGCACCATCCGGAAGAGCTATCTGTGATGAAGGAATACTGCCTGTCTGTGTTGTCCCACATAGTAGCTGCTGGCCAGACAGGTCTCTCAAGCACTTGAAGCAGGACACATGCAAACTAAGAAACTGAATTTTTCAATGTTATTTAATTGTAATTGATTTCCCCTTCAGTCACCACATTTAGCTCATCACTACCTCCCTGGACAATGCAGGTTTAGGACTGAGTCATTGGCCAATGCACTGTTCAGACAGGGCACACCCTCTGCAAATCTCCTACTTCTCATCAGGCCTGCCTCTGTTTGCCCTGCTCCAAACCTCTCCAGCCATTGCACATCTATTAAAAAGCAGAATGTTCAAACAGTATTTTCCTAAAACCAAAGACATTGAAATATCTACCACTTGCCTCCCCTCCCACTCTGCCCTTCCTCTATCTTAATTTAAACATGTAAGTCTTATGCCTGCAAAAGACCCATTTTTATTGAAATGCAGGACTGTGATTATTCAAACCATCTCCCACCAAAGCCAAACCCACTCTGCATGAATTAGTTTCCTCGTCTCCATTATTCAGTTCTCTCAACCTTGCAAATGATTTCCACAAAGTCAACTGGGTGGGAAAATCACTCCCATGTCTGGACCTGTCTCATCTCCATACATAAGCCAGAAATGTGGCAGCCAGTTAGGAAGCCCAACAGAAGTTGAGCCAGGTATCTGCATAAAGTGAGAAAGAGAGGGAGCTGACCATGCAGAACTATTTTTACATGTGGCATAGTAGGACTTGGAAAGTTTGGACAGATGTCCTGCGTTTGTGTAGAGCTGGCCAGATATGGGTATCCAAGACCACTTTCACTGGCATCTGGAAAACTATCCCCAATCCAGCAATGCCAGTTTAGAGACAACACCAACCTATTAGAATCAGGGAGTGTAATTGTAAACTGGAAAAACCCTGGAGGTCAAGTGGTTCCACCACTTCCTTTTAAAAGACAAAACTTCCCCCAGAAAGGTGAAGCCATAGGACAATTTTGTGAAAGAACCATTGGAGAAAACAGGTCTTTTGGCTCTTTACCAATACTCTTTATTGCCGTCTGCTTTTCCTCTGCGGAAAAGCAGACAGGAAACAAAAATTAGCGAAGCCAGCCTTTATGTGCTGTCTGTGCCATCATCCCTTAATCCCCAACATTTTGCCAGAGAGAATGTATTATATTCAGTCTGGGGACAGCATCTTTCCCTGCTAGGCCCTTCCTGGCATATGGCCACTGCTACCCACCCCCCTGTCCCAGAAGGTGATCTGGGAGATCAAATTCTACAGTGCTGACCCCCAACTGCCCACAGTAACAGCAGCTGATGAGGATTCTAACCCTTGGGAGCCTGTCTGTTCATGACCCCAGATATGTCAAGGTATAAAGTGTCCCTAGTTCCCCTGAGAGCCCCTCCCTTACAAGTAGCAGAGGGTAAAAGCCAGAACTCTCTGGCATCTCAGCCTGAGAATGGAGCTGTGTGAGCCCCATGCAGTTTTTCCGCTCACAGCTCCGAGTGGCTCCCTTCCAAACTGCGCGTGACAACTGGCGTGTGTGTGCAGCCACAGAACTGGCGTGAAGAAACCAGACAGGAGCACCCCTGCTCAGTGGGATGTAGTCACACACAGAAACTTCTCCAGGGCCCTTTGTCACCACGTCGTGATAGTATAGTAATGTACTGTTTTTGATGTACACTGTCGATTCATTTCATTTCATTTCTAGCACAAAACCTGCCCCCCACCCGCCTGCCAAATCCAGTCCCTTTCATTTGTGTGTATTGTTTTTCAAGGAGATTTAGTTGTCAATATTGAAAAACTAGGAGACTTCCTATAAATATCCTACTCGTCTCATTTTATCTTAGAAAAAAAGAAAGAATTGGTAATGCCGCACCCAAATTCTAGTTTGGCACAATTTCTGCATACAAGATGTGACGATCCCATGTCAAGAGCCGTGTTTTTGTCTGTAGTCCCCAGGCAGCCTGCTTGTGTGACAGCCTCACTCCTGCAAGATGACTGATTTTGCTCCCCTGGATTAGGCTAGGAGGCTGTCAGACTGGAAATTTATGTGTATTAAGATGACCCTTCCTGATTTGAAACTCATCAACCCATTCTGTAACTATTTATTGAGTCTTCCTTGGTGCCAAGCACTAGGCCAGGCTTTGTCTACAGGACAGACTTGCTCCTCATAGAACGGAGTATACACAGAAGTGGGTATGCAGAGAGCATACATATGTAGTGCATATATAGGTGAATATTAAGAAACTTTCTCCTCCTGCCTCTGTTACTAGCTTACGGGCCAAATGCAGGTGAGGCAGACATTGTCTACTTCTTCCCTTGTTAACTACACACTCACCTGTCCTGTCATGTGAATTAGAGGTCACTCTTTCATTGCTGGCCTATTGCCAACTGCCTGGTTTCTAAATAGTGTGCTACACAGGAATGTCCAGAGCCCCCACTGTATTAGGTGATGAAATAGAATTGGAAGACCAAGCTCTTCTCATTTATGTTGGCACTGAAGAAGCATTTTTCACTTAACTCAATCATTGGAAGGCAGCTGAACCATTCTGAATCACTGCTAGGCAATATCTGTATCATTTCATAAATGAGTAAGGAGTTTTTCAGAAGCGCGGCACCAAAATCACCAGCATTTCATGAGTTCTTACAGGATCGAGTATCTGATTGAGCAATGGCGGGATTTACAGATTAATCTTGCTCTTTTGATCTTCCACTTTTTTACACATTTTGGAAGCATTTTTTTCCCCTTGTAACACCCAGGCTCTGCTGAATGGATGGAGATGAATATCTGCCTGTCATAATATGAATAAATAATGAAGGCAAACTGAAGACAAATCCTTTCGTTAAAGAATCCCTAACATCAGAGGCCCAAATCGGCAGCTTATTGTTTTTATTTATTTCTGTAGGTTTTACATGACACCTGGAGACCGTTTAAATGTTACTTGGCTATGAGAAGTGTGTGTTTAAAAATAACGCTCACACTGGTGCCAAATCACTTTAGAGTCGGGTACAAATATTGAGACAAAAACCCCAGCTGTTATTGCTTTGGCTGCTAATTTGAGGTGTCAAATGAGAACCCGACTGCTATACGTCAGTGAATAAGGCCCCTCGTGAGATCATTATGTTTTCTAACAGTTGAGAGTAATGGTCTAATCAGTGCAGCATCAGTTGTTTTCATTATATGCCCACACAATGGTTATGAGCTTTAATTTAAACGGTCCACAGGGAGATCAAGGAACTCAGTAACACGCAGCATCCTGGATGGTTGAGAGCAGGTAATGGATGAGAGGCGGCTTCCCGCCCTCCGCGCTCTGTTCTCTCCTCTCACATCTCTCTCCATCCTCTAGCCTCATCTGCCTCCAAGACCCATTGCGGACTCCAAACAGGCAAACCATGGGCTTTGCTTAAAGAGCAGATCTGTACTCTGACTTCTTCACCAAGTCCTTAACATTTCCAGTCAACTTATCCAACAGCGAGGACCACAGTGGATTCAGGGAACACTTCTACTTGTTCACCTTAGAAGGCTTTGAAACACAATTGCTCTTCCTTCTGCATTGCCTCTACCCCCTCTTCCCAATGGCTGCCCAGAGCTCTTCCTGTTTCAGGCACAGGAAGCGCGTTCTGTGTTGCCTTTGACCACCTCGGTGAGAGCGGCCAGCAGCACTGTGCCGCATCAGACACACTGAGGGGTGAATCTGCCGCAAACCCGTATTTCCGCGCTACCTTGGAAAGACATGGAAACTGAACGGCTGACGCCTACCTAGAATGCAATTGTGTAAGAGACAGATTTGTGAAATGCTTAAAAACATAGGACCTGATATCACACCCCCTGGCTTTGAATATAGCCTTACAATTCTGGAGCAGTGTAATGTGAGCAGACCTCATTGATTTTACTGGGCTTCCAAATGAAAATAGCCTTAGAATCTTGGAATTTTTAGAAGCAAATGAGATAATATGTGAAAAATGCCCTGCCCAACGCTGGTAACATAGTAAGCACTTAATAAATAGATTCAGCATTGTCACAGCTATTGTTAGGGCTGTCTTTACCAGAAGGACTGGACAAGATCCACCTTAATGATAGGAGGGGAACAGTGAAGGTATCTCTGTCCTAAAATAACTGCTGCTAAGGCCTGTGACCTTGGGACAGGTGGGAGAAGCCCTTCTCCCACTCATAGGCCCGATGAGTGTTCAGTGTGTGTTCTTCTGGGGCCAAGTCTGCAAAGCCAAACCATCACATAACTCCAGTAGAGCAGAGTCAGCAAGAGCATTCAGACTCCTAGGATCTTAGGGAGTGTCATAGGACTTGGTCCCCAGTAATAGGACCTTATTCCCAGTTCCATGGTGGCTGTCGTTCAGCAGCCACCAGGCAAGACAAGCAGCCAATCGTGCCTGGACACATGACCCAGAAGGGAAAGCAGATAGCCAAAGAACAGCCCCAAGCTGCTGAAGCACCCTGTTTCATTCCCCCTGCTCTGCCTGAGCCAAGCTGGTGGGGGTAGGGGGAACGTTTCAGAGGGCTCCCCAAGCCCTCTCCTGAGCCCCTCTTCTTTTCATTCCCCCCTGCCAGCAAACAATATAGTTTAGGTATTTCCCACAGGTCCAACAGCAATATTTATGTTCATCTGCTCTTCATGAAATGGTTCTGCCTGTGTTGGTTGTGTCCACTCATGTGAATTCAATATAGGCACTGCAGGTGGTAGTTCTATTTTTAAGGGTTGGAGCATTGGCTGTTGCCAAGCACATGTATAAATACAAGTCAAGGCATGTCCAGGCACACTTTTAAAAGACAGCCTATTGTGATAGCTGCTGATGACTCACCAAGAATCATCTTCTCCCATCGAAAGGGAGTAACTTTGCTTACCTAGACCAAAATACAAGTCATTCTGCCTTGAAACAGGGAAGGAACAGGCTAGTATGCCAAAGAGGTCTGCCAGCTCCAAGGAGTCTGGATCCTTGGAGAGACAGCAGAGGGGTTCAAAGAGCATTCCGGGAAGGTTGGCACCCTGGGAGGCTGTGGTGGCACTTACTACAGATGCCTGCTTTTGCAATTATGTGATACATGCTCACAGATAATATCGTTGCATTACAGCCAATTACATGGTGTTATGGACACACAACATGCAGATTACACCCAGAGCCAGGAAAGCACAGAGTGATAAAGCGAAGACCTAATCAGAGGAGACAGAGGGAAATGTCAGCCTTATTAAGGTTGCCAGGGTGGTGTGGTTATAGCTAGTTGTAGCTCCTTCAGATCAAAGATGGCTGTCTTGAGTGCTATGAGAGAGAGAGGTGCATATTAACACTCGGCAAAGATCAGTGGAGAGAGATCCAGGGGCAGAAGCCACATTGGCACTCTCCAGGGATGATTATAGCCATTGAGGACTATCTACCATTCCAGAGGTAGTTGAGCCTCTTACTAAGTGAAACAATACCATGTCCATAAGTGGCGAGAGGGCCTGTTACATACTGCCTTCTACAATTGGTGAGAGTCTCTCTTCTTGGCTGTTGCCCTTAGTTTAGTAGTTTTCAGACATGAGCTTCCATGAGAATCATCCAACAGACTTATTAAAACACCAAAGACTGGACCCATCTCAAGACTTCTGACTTAGGAGGTCTGGGTGGGGCCTGGCAATGCTGTAAGTCTGGGAAGCCTATTTTGAGAACTATTGCCCATGTGTATTCCACACCCCACCCAGCACAGATTCATCTGCCCTCTCTCTGGTACTGAGTTCAATTCTATCACATTGTAGGTTGTAGGAGCAGTGGCGAGGAGCATGGATTTTGTAGTTTAACTTCCTGCTTTCTATTCTCAGCTCTGCTGATTGCCACGTAAGGTTTCCTAAAAATGGGGGAGGGGAGGTTATTTGGAACCCCTCTGACCTAATCTCCTCTTCCAGAACAGTTCTGACTTGCCAGCCTATCACACCTATTAATGGGCAAAGGAGAGACTAGAATCACACATTAGTACATCTGCCAAGGACTGGCCAGCATTTTTATGGAAAACCAAATAGTAAATATTTCAGGATTCTCAGGCCATATGGTTTCTGTTGTAATGGCTCAGCTATCATCACAAAAAAGCAGTCATAAATGAACAAATAAAACTTTATTGAGGAAAAAAAAAGGCTGTGCCTACTCACTAAGATGAATGTAAATATCATGTAATGCAAGTATGTGCGAATAGAAACATTTTTTTAAATGTCATATTTAAAGGTCAAAAAACCCACCCAGTCTGTATGGGAAGGCATTTGGCTTATGAGCTATATTCTCCAACTTGGGGTGCTAAGTACTACCTATACCAAGTCCTCATGCACTAAGCATTACTAGGGTTCTCTCGTCTTGCCATGACACCCTTTTATTTGTTAACTGGAGCAACTGCAAACTCTTTCAAGGCAAAAAGGTACTATTTGTGTACTATGGAAGCAATAATAAGTTCAGCAGTGCTTCGTGCTCTAGACAAAACATTTTAGTGTATCCTGTCTAGTGCTAACAGTCAAGAAAAAATGAGATCCATTGGGAGAAGTAGCATTGTCCAATTGTTTTAATGTGGGAAGTGATTCGTTTTCATTAGGAATTTATGCTCCAATCATGACAAAGTCAAAGAGCAACTGCACAGCACACAAATTTAGCCTCAGTATAAATAACAGCGTGTATAAATGGGATAAGGATTTTGTAAGAGAGAAATGGGGGATAGGCAGACTATCTTTCCAACCCCAGGGGGAGGGAGTTGGCTTTATTTCCAGTTCATGCTAAAATGTCCATTCCGTAGCTTGTGATTGGGGCAAAATAAAGGGAAGTCAGACCATGCTGAGATTTACTAAATTAATTTGACCCTGAACTTCAACTTAAAACCTGACAGAAAATGCCGAATTCAGAATACTTAGGGAAAATCTTTCAAATGCTCTCTAGAAAATCTAGGGAGAGGACAGTGTATTTGCTCAAAATATCTCCAAAACAGCATAGCTTTGACTTTGAAGGTGGACTCTAGAGCTAGCAAAGCACCAAGAGATGGAGGTAATAAGATGAGGTAGAAGAGGTCACCATCGCCTAGGATGGACCAGCAGCCCCTCGGAGCAGTGGGGTGGTGTCACTATGCAAATGAACCTTTTGTTTTTCTGTTGGTTAATTCTCAGGAAGTTTCACAAAGTGAGAGTAAGCAGGGAGGTTTGTGTAGCTATTTCTAGCTTTGGATACCAGGGTAGATAAAGAGATCATGCTAGAGGGATGTTTGCCCTAAAAGCAGGAGGCAGGGGGAAGTGTAATGTAAAGAAAATCACAAGTCCTGAATCTACCAGGGGTTCTCCTGTCCTACTTTTGTTAGGTCTTTTTGCCTCTCTAGACTTCAAACCACTCATCTTTAAAGTGCGGATAATTACCACTTCACAATGCTACAAGTATCAGATGAGACAAATGTGACATTGTGACAGTGAGTTGCAAACTCTAAAGGACTAAACAAACCAGACTATAGTAACAACAGGTAATTATTATTAGATGTTAAATATGAACCAGGCCAGGTACTCCCGGCTTTACATGCCTTGATTCAAGGCTGCACCTGTGAATATTATATTCCGTAGCAAAAGGGACCTTATAGACTTGATTAAATTAAGGAGCCTAGAGGTGTAAGGGTTATCTTGCACTGTCTAGGAGGCTCTAAGTCTAATTAACAGGGTCCTTAAGCGAGGGCGCAGGAGATCACAAGAGGTTGGAGTGACTCAAGGAAGGGCCACAATTCAAGCAAAGAGGGTGACCTCTACAAGCTGCAAAAGGCCAGTGAACAAATTCTTCTCCCTGAAGCCTCCAAAGAAACACAGCTCCACAAACTCAATTTGAACTTACAACCTTCAGGGTGTAACGGAATAAAATTAAGCCACTAAATTCATGGTCATCTGTTACAGCAGCAGCAGGAAAGTTATACAGACCTCATTACTGGAGTTGGGCTTGCTTGCTTAAATTCAAGTCTTGGCATTATTACTTGCTTCATCTCTGGAATGGAGATGATAACAAAAGTCTCCATTTCATGAGTGGTGGAGAAATTAAATGGGATGGTGCACTATAACATCCTCAGCCCAGAGGTTGTCTGACATACGAAAAGCGCTCAGTTAACATTGGCAATTATTAATATCATCTCATTTAATGGCCACTAAAGTTCAATGAGATCAGTGCTATTTTTCTCTCTGTGTTACAAAGGAGGAAACTTAATGATATTTTTAAAAGTTACCCATGGCAACATAGGAGGTAAGTGGCAGAACCAGATTCAACATCAGGACTCTGCCACAGAGGACCATGCTGATCAACTCTATCTCAAGGACATAACACCCAGTGCACCGTTGAATACACAGGCTTAGACAGGACACAAGAACCAGACAGGCCACAGTGCTCTCTGCACTGGCAGAAGCTGCCGAGACTAGACGTCAAATAAATCTGTGTTTCTCAGGGAAACAGAAAAATGCAGCTGCAGAGAGGTCAGTGTCTAAGAGGTTAGCAGCCCTCTGACATCCCTGGGCTGGCCAGCCCCTAGCAGCAAATCAGGAGCGTGTGAATACTGTGTTTAGTCATTTGGGTTCTGGAATAATTGCTATTATCGTAAATGTTTTATAGCTCTCATTATGGCTCACATTTAAATATCAGTGTAGTAATACATTAATAAGTCATCACTGCCGGACTACTGCCGGATGCAGTTCCAGATGAAGCCCTACGTATGACTGTGCTGTGTATTCAGCTAAATGAGGGTGGGCTGAGGCCTCCACACAGTTGTGAGTGCTTGGGCAGGGTGAAAAAGAAGCTTCCTCTCTGCACAGTCTTCTCACCTTGTACCTGTCAGAGATAAGGAGGATGCTTAGTTTTCTGTCTGGGAGTTAGTAAACCAACGTAAAGAGGTGTCTCCCAATTACGGAGTCTTGATCTCTGAGGCGGACGATCTCTGAGAACATCACTTCTGTCCTAGAGGCTTTCCTAAGCCAGTGGAGAAAAAGAGCCTGACCCAATGGGAAGATAAAGTCCTCAGGATTATCCGATGAGATATTCTGAAGACATTGTGGGTGGATAAAGACAAGATGGTTACTCTCCACAGAGAGACCAAGAGAAGAAAGGTTGGGCCACACTGAACTTCAAAATCAACTTGATCAAATGCCAAGTTTTAGATGAGTAGTAAAGCTGAAGGCCAGGAAAGAGCAGGCAGTGTAAATTGGGTACATTCCTTCCTCTTCACCATCCTGTAGACCTCCCTTAGTGCCAGACACATGACAAGGAACAATGAATGTAGAAAGCAGGGAGGAACCTGAGCTGGGCTTTGTACTTCTGTGTCAGCAAACTTCCTTCTGGTCTTAGCCAAATGAATAGTGAGTAGGCCAAAGGATCTGAGAACTAGGGGAGAGAAGACCACTGGAATCCTTCAGACTTCGGTCTCAAGGTATCAGAGGAAGAACCCAAGTAGAGTCCGCATGTGGAGTGGGTATGGGAGTTACTATGGGCTGAATAAAGCTGTTTCTGTTTCCATGAGGATGCAATGGGGGAATAAAAATGGCCAGAACAAGAATTGATTCCACCAGTATTACTAAAATGGTGGTGTCTGTTTACCAGCCTGTGAGGTAGGAACTACTATTTGCCTCCTTCCACAGATAACGAATCTGTAGATAGGAGGTGTCAATAACTTGCACAAGACAGTATAGCAAGGAACTAGGAAGACTCAACTCAAATTATGTATTGACTAGATTATGGGGCTATAGTAATGCCCAAGATGGAAAAGGTCTTTGCCAAGCTCATATTGTAGAGGCCACTTAACAGAAAGATGATGTTTTTACTAAGAGCCCAGGACAGAAGAAGTCTACTTAACCAATGAAAGCATCCCAAGAAGCTTCCTGGGTCACTGGGGACCACTGGTGGCTCAGGATAGGTGAGGTTTGCTGGATTGGTGAGAAGAGTATCTGTGATGTGGCCCTGAGAGGAAGAGAGAAATTAAGGACCCAGGAGTGAGTAGCCACCATTGCAGGCTGTATCCAACCCTTGCTCTTTTGGATACACAGTGAGGCCACTGTGGGTCAGAGAGCTGACAACCAGACCAGTCTTTTTCATGAGTTGTCACCTCTCTATTGAAGAGTCACAGAATCAACTGACCCACAGAGGCCTTCCTGCTGCATAGTGCCACAGGCCTCCACAGATGGCCTCCCTAGCTTTCATACTGATCCCTCCAGAAACCTAAGCTGGGAAGTACTTGCCTATAGCTTTGCTCATCTAGCATCAGCCTTATTTCCCTCCATCTCTTCATAAAGCTCATATCTTTGTCTTTGCTTTTCCCTGTGCAATAGTGCCCATCAGTATCAGTACTGCATGAGGGACCACATTCATGGTCAGGACTACAGAGAAAGGAGGAGACTGAGCTCTTTTCACCAAGCTCCCACACTCATTCAAGATAAGACATGTTTGAAGGGTCAGAATATACTTGGAAAGTACAGATTAACCTCCACACAACATCAGGCAACATGCTCAAGGGGCAAAGCAAGAAGGGAGTGAAAGAAAGCCAGATTCAGGTCTGCTCTGCAGAGGTCAGCAGCTGTGGACCTTGGGAAAATCACTGTGCCACTCTGCAGCTCCGTCACTTTACCTGGCATAGAAGCATCACGTCTGCTTTGTGGGGTTGTATGTCACTGAGCAAGACGTCATACATCTGGGGGTTTTTTCTCTCTCTAAAAAAGGACAATAACATGTAACTGGCATTATCATTATAAGAATTAGAGATTTTATAATGAAACACTGAACACAGTAGAATTTCAGGGAGGGAAATTATCACTCAGGGTGAATAAACAAGAACTAGGAGAGCAGCAGGGAGGAAGTGGATCGTGTTGTCATCATCTGGAGCCCTGTCTGCTGACTCATTCATGACTGTAGACGTAGGTAGGGTCCTTTTGCAGCCGCAGCCCTCCCTGCCGGTTCTGTGAACATCTGGGTTCTCCAGCCTGCTCTCCCAGTGACCATCTCGTTTGTCTTCTTTCCACAGCACACTCAACAACAACAACATTAGCCGCATCCTGGTCACCAGCTTCAACCACATGCCAAAGATCCGGACTCTGTGAGTACAACACTCTGTCCCTCCCTGCCTTGCCTGACCTGAACAGCTCAAAGTGCAGGACTCTACACTGCTTCCCAAACCTACCATGCCTTTACTCGGCAAGTGGTTCCAGGGTTCAAAATTCCAGTTGTTCTGTTAACTGTAGGGTAAACTGGTGAGTGCCGGCTGATTCAGGGGAAGTTTACTGTGCTGTCCGTGATTCTCGAGCACTGTTCTGCACCAGAAAGACTCAATACTCTTTTTCCGGCATTGTGAAAATCTTCTTGTGTTGTTTACTGTGTTTTCCACTTTAATAGGAAATTGGTTAGAACATATAGAACTGTAACTTAAGGATTCGCCATTGACTTAGGTGTAGCAGTGGCAGTTCTGTCGCAAAGCCAACAATTGCAGTTGTTTTCCTCTTTAGGACTGGCAGACAGAAGGCCTCTTTGCACCTTCTCTCTGTCCCCCCAGGCTCCACGCCCCGCATTCCTTGCTCATCTGCTGCTTGGACAACTATTCTGATATTCGAGTGTGAAAATTTGGCTCTTCATCTTTATGAGTGTTTTGATGAGTGTCTTGATGAGCTTCAGCCTTCCAGCCTGTGTGCTCAGGAAACAAATCTCCCGTGATGCCTAGCACTGAGTGTCTCTGGTACTCTTGCTACATGGAGAACTCCCTCCACTCTCATCAGAAACTCCTGTGTGGGTTTCTATGCAGATAGGCTAGGCTGCCTTTCCCAACATCTTATGCATGACACTTGTTCTGTGTTGGTACAGTCTCAGTGGCATTTGCTTCGCAGTCATAGGAAAGATCAAGCTCCTGAGAGCTTTCAACAAAATACATATGGACCTAATGTGAAGAGTGAGAATCCCACTAGGCCCTTTATTAACTCTGTGACCTCCTTCCCTCCTGTATAAATAGGGTTGTGTGAGGATCAGATGGAATTACATTTGTACAGTATCTGGCATGAGGTAGATAATGATATTGATTATAACATTATTATCATCATACTATTTATATAAAATCTAAACTGAAACTTTCAAGCAACCAGCTTTCCTATGTTCATCAAGCAACATGGGATCCTTGAGACTTGAAAGTCCTTGTCCAGTGGTTAGGGTTAGGGTTAGGAACATCAGAATCACCTGGAATTTGTTACAAAAGCAGATCCCCACGCCCCGCCCCAGACCCATGGCATTAGGATCACGGTGGGCACACCACAGTGTACTTTTAACAAGCCCTCTAGGAGCTTTATGTGCTGATATATTTTGAGAGCTACTGCACTTATGAAAAAATGACTTTATCTCAAGGTGAAGATGAAATGAAGACCAATGAAGCAGTTTATAAGGAGCAGTGCAGGGCACCCTAAGAGGGACAGAACTTGAAGTTAAAATGCAAACTCTCACACTTACTTTGGGCATATCTCTTCACCCTTTTAGTAAAGCAAAGTAAGCTAACAAATGCTTACCTCATAGTCATTAAGGGTGAAATGTGCTTTAACATGTTAGGTGCCTATGTGCACAACAAATGCTACTTATTATGCAGAGTAATAATAATTCAAGCCAAGCTTCCATATTCACTCCCTAAATTTTCCCCTGTATTCCTCCAGGGTTAGTACACCTCAGCCAGGAGAATCCGTCCTTTTCCCTCTCTCTTAAAATGACATGGTGCATTCCTAGAATTTTAAGGAGAAGCCATTTGGTCTTCAAAGACATCTTCAAAGTCCCTGGCAAACCACAATTCAGCTAGGGAAATGTGTAGCCCAGGGCTCCCACCAGGCAAGAGGCCAAAAGTAACTCTCAGGCTGCTGGGCCTGTATCAGCCCAGACAAATGGGTACACAGAAGAAAAACGGTTCTCATCTGCAGAGAGCAGGGTCCCAGCTTCTTGAACTCCTCCTCCATGTTTCGTACTTCCTCTCTTCCTTACTTTCGGTTTAGGATGAACAATCACAGAATCAAGGCTGGATTCATAGGAGTGAGAAGGAGATGCTTGGGCTTGGATCTTAGGTGCTTTGTTTGGGGTGCACTGGGGTGGGAGAAGAGGGCGAGAGGGTTTCATCACCTTGTTTCTGTTGTGATTCGTCTCTGTGGTCCTGAGTATTCATCTGATGAGTTCAGATCAATCAGTCAATCTCATCTGCTCTCTTTGCTCCCTGCCTGCTGCCATTTTCTCTTTAGTTTAATTTCAGAGATGGCTCTGTATGGAACTCCCTGGAGATGAGCTGACTAATCCCCCTTCACTGTAATTAAACTGTTGGGGGGGGGGCAATTCTGTTGGTAGTGGTAGAGGAGGTAGAAGGAGAGAGGAAGGAAGTCATAAATGGGATTTCCAAAGGAAAGCTTTTATATTGAATTCAGAAAGTCACATTTTATAGAAAATGAACAGTGACCCTCTCTAAAAGGATTTGCTGGAAATTTAATTTAGCGTCTGTGGCTAAAAGGCACCTTTTGTAAATTGGCATTTGTATTCGTCCACCTTATGTTCTGTAAAGGTGGTTTCATCAACATGGAATATGATGTGTCCATCAACAAAAGGTTGCTGAACAACATGCAGGAACCTCCTAGCACCTTGATGCTTTGGTGTCTAAATAAGAAACTATAGATTTGTATGGGAAGTGCGTGGATTAGGAAGAGACTGAAGTCTGGACTAATCTCCTGCATAATGTTTATGCAGAAATAAACATTTCTGCAGTGTGTGTTAGGCCTGGTGCTGAACAGTTATCAAGAATTATTTCAATTCTCACAATACCCATAAGAAGAGGCACCATTTCCCTCCACGGTTTACAGATGATGACCCTAAAAGCCAAAGTTAAATCACCACCAAAAGTCAAAGTCAGAAAGCACAGAGCCACTGTCAAACCCAGGTGGCCTGAATTCATACCATTCAGAAGGAGCAGAAACAGGAAAGCGTGCACTGGATATGTAGGGAAAGGAGAGACCAGGGCTTTCACATGGCCCAAGAGCCAATGAAGGCCACTGAGCCCCAAAGTCATCACTGGCACAACTCGCTCCAATGCTGGAAGGTAATTAAAATAATGTCCTCTCACTTGAAAGCATTAGAATTATCCTTGGCAGTGTTCAGACTCAAGTTTCATGATCACCAGGATTATTTTCCTTTCAATAGTAGTGTTTAGGACATGTTGCTTGATTTGATCTCGCAAACATGATGTGAAAGGTGGACTAAAATAATCTGCCCCTAGATTGACTCGTCTAGATTTTTCAATGGATAAAATTCCTAGAGGAGGGAACTGAACCTAACCCCTACCCCAGGCTTTTGACAAGAGGCTTTGAGTGGCTTCCACACTGTTTGAGTCACATCTTTTCTGTGGTCCCACTTGGGAAGGGAGAAATTCCTAGGATGGTGGGTAAAAGAATAGGAGCATCGGTAGCAAGGTTAAGAAGAGATGTAGCATATTGCTGGCCAGCCAGGATTGAGAAAAAACAACCTGGCATAGTCTTCCAGAAGGGAGACTACTGATGTTTTAGTTATCCCAGAAATGAATCACCCAAGGAGGACCTGACTCATCCAAACCTCATCTTGCTGTTCCATTGCTCTCTTGCCCTCTGTCAGGCTGACAAGAACCTGTTTGTGTTGATCATTCTCAGGGACCAGTGCTCGCTGCCTCCTAGTGAATTCCCTCATCTTAGCATCCATACCTCACTGCCAGATAGGGAAACTGCCTTTTTACGTAAAAGCCAAGCTAACCACATGGCTCTGATTCTCCAGCCATATGGAACAATGACTGTACCTCAGTCTGCTGCCTGCCTTGTGTTCCACCCTGGCCCACAGCAGGACCCACTGCAGTGTTTATACCCAGGGGGAGTTTACTGACCACAGCATTCTCTCCTCTCCATTTCTCTCTGTAGGAAACAGTAATGCACCACCTGAAAACGCACTGCCAGTCTTTCCCTTTGCCCTTGACACAGTGTGATCCCACTGCGTGACTAAACAAAGGGCTTGCTTTCCTTCTGAAACCTAGGTCCTTCCCACCAGCTCAGGCCTGGAGCTCTCCCTATCCCCTTCCCAACTGTCACACCTATGTTCAGAGCATGGGCTAAGAGGAAGCCAAGCTCCCTTCAGCTCAGGTGGCCTGATCCTCGAAACTGGAAAAGAACAATGTCTTAGAACCCCTGAAGTCACTGTATCCAGGCCCTGGAAGCTTCTGCAAGTGTACTCATCTTATTTTGAAATACAAAAAGAAAACTGAAATACAAAAAGAAAGTAATTTTTAAAACAAAATCATACCCCCAAAAAGTACATTTTATATGAGCTATGGGTTAAGCAAATCTCTGAAATAATGGTATCTGGGGCAAGCAAGGCCCCCCTAGGCCCCAGCCTGCTGGAGTTTTGTGCCCTTACAGCCACAGGAAGGCCCGGCCAGCACACAGATGAGTCAGCTGCACATGGCCCGTGTTTGGCAGTGTTGACCTTACACTGAGTGGAACGTGGTCAAGGGCCCTTCAGCCCTCCCATTATAGGCACCCAAGCCACTGCTTCAGGCTGCCACTCAGTATTAACAGGCTTGACACGGAGCACTTGAAAATCCCAGGATAACTCCAGCTGATTAGCATGTCTAGGACGAGGCATTTGAAACTTGCCTCAGAAACCTAAGCCTGATGCTGCTAAAACTCACCCACCACCACTTCTAATGACCTAGGGCTGTAGGGAATTTGGATGTTGGAAACCCCTGATGGAGACTCCTGAGGAAGAATATTTAGAACCCCTGAATATTCTTAGCCAGTCTTGGAAAGGAAGTTCAAATCATTTAAGCAGATGGGATTCCCCCTCAGAAGTGGAACAGGCAGATCCCTCCAGGGAACCTTATTCACTCAAGGGCAAGAAATTGATCTGTAATCACAGCTCCCAGAGGAGGAAAGCCAAAGAGTTCTGGAACTGGCTGGGAAATCCTTTCAGAGACACTTAAATCAGTCAAAATGGCAAATCCACGAAGTGGAATTAAATTGAGCAAAGAGGGAGAGGCAGTAGGAAGAGATTGTTACGGATTTCAATACCTTAGGAGGGCAGAGAGGAGGTGTATCCTTCAGGAAGTGCCTGTACCTTCGTGCCCTACTCACCTTGTCTAGTGTGCACAAGAGGTACTGGTTTTAGGCCCAGCAGCATTCCCTACAGTGGGTTTCTGAAGGACATTAGGGAGGAAAGGAAGGACACCCGACAGATAAAGCGACAGTGCCACAACATACAAGGCCTTGAGGTTGAGAACCATGTTTCAAACTATCTGTAACTCTGCTACCTAAAATATTAAAATACACAAAGAATAAGGCCTTTGTAAGTTTGACTGCATCGGGAAGGTACCATATTGGCACTCTCCCTCCTCTATATGCCTGCATGGGAAAGGAAAGAGTGGAATTATTAAGAAGTGGGAATTGCTCAAAACCCCAAGGGCATCCATTGGCTGTGGCTTGAGAATTTGTGGTTTGGCAATAAAAGGGCTGAGGCTTCTGTTTCAGGAGCACAGACAGCAATGTTTCCCCCAGCGCTTAAGAATTACCACACTAGGGAAGCGGGCAACAGAGGTTTGGCCCCCACCATTCAACCAAGTGCAGCTTCCTCTCTTCACTTACGACTGCATCTTCCCTCTCTGCTTCTCCTAGGCGCCTCCACTCCAACCACCTGTACTGTGACTGCCACCTGGCCTGGCTCTCAGATTGGTTGCGACAGAGAAGGACGATTGGCCAGTTCACACTCTGCATGGCTCCTGTGCACCTAAGGGGCTTCAATGTGGCGGATGTGCAGAAGAAAGAGTATGTGTGTCCAGGTGAGGCTGCCCACATTCTCTCCCTTCCTGGGCTATGACTCAGCCACCTGCAAGCTCTTCTCTGTGTGTCCAGGGCCTTGAACACATACCCCAGCCCAGAGGTAGGTATAGAAGGACCCTATAGATTGTCCCAAGATCTGAAGAAATCTGAAGTTCCTCAGAGAATTCAAAGAAAGAAGGCTTTTGATGTCAGGTGATGGGAAGTGCTAAAGGAACTCCTAAGTCACTTTCTGTTAAGCCCCACAATCCAGTGGTGCTAGGAAACCTAACATTTGCTGAGCTGCATGTCATAGCAAAACAGGGGTGTAATGGAGGTGTTTTAGTATTTGCTACACATGTTTCTGTCATCCAAATCCTTGCAAAAATTGAGAGACAGGATAATGTAGGCTGAAGAGCCAACCTGCCTGGCTAGAAATCCAAACCATGCCCCTTCCTAGTACGTGACTTTGGCAAGTTACCACTTGTCTGCAAAATGGAAATAATAACAGCACGTAACTCGGAGGATGGGTGGTAGGATTAAGAGAAATGATGCAACAAAGCACTTAGCATAATACACAGCACTTGGTAAGAGCTAAATAAATGGAGCTTAATTATTAGAATTTAGTAGGCCCACCAAATGTGTTAAGCAGACATAAGAGTTTGATCTGTGGGTAATTAAAGTGTAATAGTGGCACAGTTTGCCTCTGTATCACAGGAAACAGCCGTGCAGACACAGAGCTGAAGGTAGCACAAATCTCCAGGGATGGGAAGGGCCTGAGCAACTCAGATCTTCCCAAAGGGTATTGCTTATAAACCAGGTCCTAAATCTTGCTTGTTTGCTTGCTTTTTCCTTTTTCATTGACATCCTCTACTTTTTCCCTTCCCGGTAGCAAAGAAGTAAAGCTTATCCTTTGATTGTCTTTTTCAAAAAGACAATATTGCACTGGGGAGTTTCCCTAAAAGGAATACAGATTTCTAACAACCCAATGACCCCACAGGCTGAGCAGGGGAAGTGGTATGCAGGAGGGAGCAAAAACCACAGGGAGTTCACTTTTCTCAACTCAGATGACTTACTACTGAGAACGGACTGAGCCCAGCACGTGCTCCCAGACTGCAAACTGGCCCTCTCCTGCTCTTAGGCTGCGTTTGTACTGTGTAAAAATTACTGACTTCGGTTTCATCTCGCTCTATGCTGCTTCCTCTTGTCACATTGTTACTTCAGCACATTGTGTGTTCTCCCAAAACATTTTTAACTTGTCTCAGAGCAGTACCTCAATAGCTTCCTCTAGACACCCACTTAGAAATCACTTGCCATCACACACATGTATAATAAAACCGTTTATCACATAGCCACCAAATTCAAATATAGTGACTATAATTGGTGTAATTATTAGTCAAAGGGTGCAGTATCGGCATAAGTGCCAGGCAAAGAATAATTATAGAGTGCAGGAGTCATCGAAGAGCTAGTGAGAAAAACTAATTAGAGAGAATGTTAAAACACATCATTATAGGTGGGTGCTGAGTTTAATGCAGCGCTCAACCATGAATGCCACTCTGTCCTGCGAATACCTTCCTGTCAAGAGTGGTAAGACACCGTTTACCTAACAACAGTAAGATGCAAAATCTGTGGGCATGAGGGCCGTCCTTCCTAAGTCCTGGAAATGCCGATGCCCCAGATTTCCCTCCTTAGACAAAGCTACATGAATAAGTGGATCTTGTTATACAAGAGCATCCTTCATACTTTCCCTGTTTGTAGCAGTCACATCCATTCCTTATGATGGTCCCTGTAGCTTCTACTTGGAAGCCAGATGTCTTTAGCGAACATGAAAACTTCAGTTCCACACATCAGTATGTTAATTAACTCCACCCTCTCACCTGTGGCATGAATTTAGGGCAGTGGCCTATAGGAAGCCCTGTGCTGAGAGGAATTCTTTAAATGCTTTACCTAGCACCCATAGATTAAAAACTAGATGGTGTGAGGGGTTCACTTAGAAAAGGTCACAGTCAGTTATAAACCTAGAGGAAGTGATGCATTGAATATCCATGATGAGTGAGCTACCCTCATGAGCAAGGTGCGGGAAAAGCATACCCCACAGAAAGTGCTGCCTGCTCCATAACTGTTAAAGGTAGTTTGCCAGAGGAATTGGTGTGGAGCAAGGCTTCAGCTGGGCATTCAGACTGGGAGACTGAGGCCCTGAGAAGGCCCTCACTCGGGTGCTGACCACCCCACACACCAAGGAGGGCTCAGCAAGGGTTCCTAATATGAGGCTGTTTCATTTGGACTTGGCGGTAGTTGTTAAAACTGCAAATGCTTCCCCATCCCATCCATTTCCCTAACAATTCAACTAGAATGGGGCTTCCATCAAGATACAGAGAGACAAGAACTTCTGTTAAAATCTAGAGGTCGTCTGCTCAGGGGAAGGAGGCATGGGTGCCAATTAAGCCATCCCTGCCTGCGGCATTATTAGCAATGGTCTCTGTCAACTGGTACAAGAAAAGCTCCCCGGGCCCTTTAGTGATAGTGAAAAATTCACCCAATACAGGACTCCGGAGACAGGAAAGAGCTTTATCTCGCTCAGCCTGGGAGGGCTCTGCTGCCCAAGTCCTCGATATCTCCCTTTGAATTAAATCCAGCTGTCTGGAGCCCAGCCGTTTCTCCACAGAAGCCCCGGAGATGGGTTCCTTATCACTCCTGCTAACCCCAAAATTTGCTAGCAGCACACTTTGGCAAAATTCATCTCTGTCAACTCTACCCTTCCTGTCAAAGATATTTATTTTCTTCCCAAGAAGGCTCTGGGAATTTTTCACCAAGGTGCAAGAATATACAGTTATTTTATTATTCTTTTGTTAACATATTTTATGTTATGGAACCTTTCTACTTGTTGAGTGCTGAAAGGGTTTCTCCGTTAATTTCTCTTCTTTGGAGAAGAAGGATGGAGCCTGGGTGGTACAAGAACTCACAGGCCATGCTTCCTTCTTGTTGCTTGGCCCAGGCCAGAACTTTGTCCAAGTTCATAATAATAGACCAGAGAAGAAGTTCACCTTGTGTAGATTGCAGATCATTATCTTTTTTCATCGGAAGGGATTTCTTTTTCCCATGCGTTGCATTCCTGGTTGTTCTGTGAGAGTTTCTACCTGTCAAAGTTCATAATTTATGGCTATTAGTTACGTATTTGTATCAATTACCTGTTTCCTTGAATATTTTTGAGGGTATTGTTTTGCCTATCTGCTTCACACTGTTCAGCCCGTGGCCTTGAATATATGGTATCTTTTCATAAAGTTATTAGTTTTATGTTCTAGTAAAAAGGGGCCAGCTCTTATTTTTTTTCAAGTGCTCATCCTAGGAGTCTTGAGTCCAGTAGCCTATACATAAATACTTCCTCATTTATTATTAAAAATGAAATATACTTATCTCCCTGGAAACAAGAGACTTTCCTCCTCTTGTCATTCTTCTTTCTTTTCTTGTCTTCCATTTTTTTAATATAAATTGGGGGCTAGTTACTAAGTAAAAAGATAATTAAGGTAAGCCATGACTAGCCACCCATCTCCTTAGGAGGTTTTAATTAAAGCACCATAATTGAACATTGCAAGAATGAGATTATTAGGTTTATTTAGCCATTTCCAAAATTATCATGCCCCTGGTATTTAAATCACATTCATTTATATTCTCATCATAATTGCTCAAGCTCCATTGTCATTGCAGTCTGTTGTTGGCTTTTGAAAGGCCAGAGGCCAGAAGGGAGGCTTAATTTGAATACTGGAATTAATTTATTTCTATATACAAGACCATCAGATTTATTTTTTACTCTGAGTGATTTTTTCTTCAGACAGAAAGAAGCAGAAGTGCATGCCCCCCTAGCTAGTGTCATTTACACAATCCCAGTCTCAACCCCTGAACCTGCGAGTCCCGCCTCGGAGGTTCTGGTGATTTTCTATTTCACGGCAATCAGCAGAGGCTCTCTGGCTATCTTTCTGGGAGAGGAGACAGAAAGAACAACACCAGACCAGACATTAGAACACTATTGTCCTGTAGCTGTATGATCTTGGGCAGTTTGCTTAACCTTTACTTTCTAAAACTTTTTCATCAATGAAATGGAAGTAGTGGTTATAAGAACCTAAATCATAATTGTTATGAGGACAAGTGATTTAATATGTACAAGGCATTTAATGTAGTCCCTGGCACCCAGTAAACATGTAGCACGTGCTAGCTGCTTTTGTGAGAATGATGGTTATACTTAATTTTGCCACCAAAGTGTTGCTGGCATTTACTGTCCTATCTTTGGGGTTCTGTTCCCTTGCCATCTCCATGGCCCTATCTCCGTCTGAACTCAGTGATCTTTGACCCTTCCTCTGAGCAATAAGTCAGGACCTTGTGCTTTCAATGTAACCATCATCTCCATTTTCCTCATTAGAAAAAGAATTAAGGATGAGGCTATGGCTGGGAAGGAACCAGCTCCTTTGCATAGGCCTGTCTTAAGAACTAGAGAGAGAGCTCTACAGTCAGAAGAGCTGACTAGCGTACTGCCCGTGCTGGCAGCCACAAGAACTGTCCCAAGAAGAGACTGGCTGGGGCATACATTTGTACCCTCTCACTGTGCGAGCGCTCTCGTTCTGGGAAGCCTTGGTAACCAATGCCAAGCAGGATGGGGCCGACATCGCCCTTCCCCAACACTCTTCCCTGCTCTCCCTTGAGATGTCAGGCAAGTCCTGGGAGTCTTGGGAGACATCTGAACACTGCATGTACTAGTTTCCACCTGGTTTGTCACAGAAGTACCTTTGGCTTTGAGTCAGAGTCCAGAATTTAAGTGATGATGAAGACTTCCCCAGGGGGAAGACGCATCCCCATCTGCCTGATCTGGCTGAGAACATTCTTCCACCTCAGTGAAGCGAAAGACTTTCAAGAACAGATAGTTTGGGGACTTATTTAAAAATGAAACGAATGAAGAGCAGGTCCACATGTGCTTCTTAATTGATGAGAAAAACATGGTAGAAAGTAGCTCACAGGGGTTTTGTGGGTTGGTCCATTCATATGCTCTGATTTACAACCACTGTGTTTTGCAGTAGATGGGCTCACTCAAGGACAGTGTGGATTCACTGAACACGCACTTGCAGGCAGATGCCCAGCTAGATATTCCTTTCATCGAAGACAGGTAGAGAGGTGTCTTCTATCCCAGTACAGAAATGTGGTTCTCATCCCTCTCTACTTCCCAGCTTATTGGGGTGCTATTAGTTTGGTGGGAGGGTAGGTGTGTCCTACTGCCCTTGATGCCCACAACACATGTGCTCAGGAAGAGCCAGGAGGGAGGGATTTGCTGACACCGTACAACACAGTCCCAGGACACCTTGACAGGTGTAGGCAGGAGAGGCCTATGGGGAGACCTAGGTGACTGGCAAACATGCTCTGCCAGCCCCGAGAGCCACAGTGGATAGAAGCGAGTGTCGGGCAGGAAAGTCCATCTTCAGTGACCACTTCAGCTCCCCACTTCACAGTCCCTCCTCTGACAGAGCTGGGACACTCACAACTCGGGGAGCCCTTCCAGAAGAACCGTGCGCCTCTGTACCTGGGTGACTTTCAGCTCAGCCTCAGTTTCAGGGCTAGTTTCTTCCATGGGTCCACCCTCTTATTCCTCCACGGTGTTTTTATCAAGTTCGTGTTCTGGGGCAAGCCCTGTTTGAGGCATGCAGAATACAAGAGTGATTAAGACTCAAAAAAGTCATTATTCTTACAGAATCTGTATCCTGGTCTCAGTGTGTCCCAAGACAGAAAGAGAAGGCGAAGGGCTTTCCGTCACTCGCAAGCACGCAGGCCAATGTGAAATGGGTGTATTCCACTGGCAGGGATCAGGGGAAGACAGTTGCAGAGAAAGCGATCCTGTCTTTCAGCCCCATCTGAACAGGAAGCATTGTGTTTAGTGGAGACAGTAATGTCCTAGCCATCCTCCCATGCATGAATGCCTGCCTGGGGAGCCGCCAGCCCAAAGTGCCGACAGAGGCTGTAATTACCGTTGCTTCACTCTGTGTAATTAAAGGTGGTGTTAGTGACCTGGTTAAGGAGTCTTTTTCAAAGATTTTTGCCTGGACAACATCCCTTGAAAAGGAGTGCATATGGCCAACAGAATCAGAGCCACTCTGGGAAAGACCCAGCCAGTTCCCAGGGGGACTGAACACTGCAAACCTGGGCCTGGTTTAGAACAGAATTCACTTCCACAGCATCAGAAAGGGGAAGATTTGAGGAACGGAAAAAAAAAACCTCCATGTTAGAAATTCTTTTTGCCAATAAGAGCCTCAAATATGTTTTTCTCCCATATTTTCTAATATGTGCCATCCAAGTTACTATCTTGACAGTCAGGAGGACTGCCCTTCCATCCTTCTGCCTTAAAGGGCTAAAGTGAAAGACCCCAGACCACAGGCCTCTGTGTTTCCCAAAGAGGATGACGCTGGGTGTAGCACTGCCCCCTGGCCGGCCTGACCAGGTATGTGCTTCCCCTGATGTGAAGGGCACACAGGTATGACGAATAGCACCTGTACTTCAGAAGCCCCGGGTCCCAGGCCCACCGCGCCCGGCCTCCTCTGGGCATGAGCGGTAGATGGGAGCCTTCGCGCTGTCCCTACTCCACGTGCCCGCTAAGAGAGGTAGAGCGAGGCGGGAAACACTATGCTCAGTGTCCCCTTAGGAGAATGTTCCAGTCGGGATTGTAGTGTAAGTCATCAGCGCTCTGGCATTTTCTGTGGTCTCCATTGGCTCTTATAGTGGTGTCACTGGGACTTTTAAGTCTTTGTATGCCAAATGCGAGTATGTTCTCAAACATCCCAGCTAAGAAGATATTTTAAACTTTTGTTTTATGGGTATGTGATCTCAAAGAACAGTAAGGCTCTCTGGTCACTGGACTGGCATTTTCTGAGAATATCCCAAATTAGCCCATGGGCATCAACTTGAGCACCTACAGCAAGGTCTTCTCTTGGGGTCACGGGCACTACTGAATGTGGAGGTGGGACCCTCCATGTCCGCATGAGGACTTTTCCCAGCCTGGTTGCTCATCTGTTTCGGCCACTGTAGCTATATTCACTCTGGCTTTAATTTCTCCATGAACAGAAGCCAAACCATAAATCATTTTTCCCTGCAGATATGTTCCGTCTTTCATATTTAATCTGCATCCAAGAGCCACCGGCCAGGGATTCCATGTGCAAGGAGAGAGGGGATCTGTGGAGTTTGTCCGAGCTTGATCTCAGCCTAGGGCCCTTTGCTCAGAGGGAGATATGAAAAGACATGGAAGTGACCACTGCTGGCCAGAGCCAAAAGGCTTGAGATGGGGCCCTGGAAGACCCACTGGACGGGGTTTCCCTTTTAGGCCATAGTATCCAATTAAAAAAAAAAAAAAAGAAAGAAAACATCAACAAGAAAAACATGTGTTTGAGATTCTTACCTCACTTTGAGGTAGTGATCAAAGCATGGGAATGTTTATAATGTCTTTAAAACATTTAAATGCATTTCTCTTATTTGGGATTTGATGTGACCACCAGAGAAAGTCATTAAGATTCTTAGTGACTGTGAATCCTGAGAAAGATTAGTGATGGATATGTTTGTGTTTAGCTTTGTAAATAAGCTCCTAGGGTTCCATTTGCATAGGTTTTTATCACTTTGCTTTAAACTCACACTGGTTATTACCTCAAACAGGATGACAAACTGACTCCAAAATATGGAACAACTCACCTACCTTTTTTCTAGTGAAACAAGTTTTATTTGCATGTATTATGAACATAAAAGCTAATTAGAAATGGCTTGGGTATCACTGCTGGTGAACGTAGGAACATTTTGACCTGATTTTGAACATTTTGACAGTGCCCCAAATGGGGAAAATCCATCTTTCTCCCTCTGTTTTGGTATCTCTAGCGGCTTCCAACCAATTTAAAAAAAAAAGTTGAATCTACACTCAGCATCCAGTCATTAGGTAAAAGTCAAAACCGTAGTGCATCATTCAGATGTTGAACATCCTGAAAAAGCTGTGTCTCAGTGGCCCTTTGGATTCCAGTGACATATTTTGTTGAGTGACTGACACCGAGGAACCCTCTTTCTATACAAGCCTAGGAGGGTGGGATAGCAGAGCAGTTAGAACAAACGGAGAAGAGTGAGGTCAAGGTCAGTATCTCTCCTGTGATTCCTAGGAGAGGAGAGACGTCAGTTGGTGATCATTTGTCAGCTAACTCACAGGCAAGTCTGTATCCTTGGGAAGCCAGCTGTTGGCGGGTTGCTCCCGACACAGACGTGAGTATAGATGTTGTTTTCTGGCCCCACAGGTCCTCATTCAGAGGCTCCATCCTGCAACGCCAACTCTCTCTCATGCCCTTCTGCCTGCACTTGCAGTAATAACATCGTGGACTGTCGAGGAAAGGGCTTGACTGAAATCCCTGCCAACTTGCCAGAGAGCATCGTTGAAATGTAAGTACCCCAATTTGCCACCCTCTATCCCAGGTGAGTTCACTTCTGTGTCCCTCGCCAATCTTCCACTAGGTGATCAGCATATTGGGATTTTAAAGCCAGCCATTAGAACCTCTCAGGCATCTGTTTGCTGACCCAGGCAAGACAGCTCAGCTGTCAGGAGCACAGACTCCAGCACGGAGTCAGCACGGTACAACCCGAGGCCAAATACTCCCACCATCTCTTTTTGTAAATATAGTTTTTAAAATGCTTTTTATTAGTACATATTGTTTTATATATATATTGGTCATGTTCATTATAGAGAATTTGTACCTGCATATAACATATCTTGATTCTTCTTTTCTTTCCCATGCCCTCCCCTCCCTTCAATTCTCTTTCCCCTCCCCATTTACAAATTCTTTATTTCCTTTTGTTTCCTTCTATTCTCTTTCCCCTACATTCCCTTTCTTCCCCCTTCCCCTTCTTGTTCCATTTGCCTTTTAAATGTGTTCTTCCTACTTCCCATTACCAATCCTCCATTGCGCTCCTTATTTACCCTTTGAGTTTCTCACAAAAGAGAAACAATGTGATTGTAAATAAAGTTTTATTAGAACACATCCACCATTTGTTCCTATACTATATATGCCTGTTCTTTGACAGTGGTGTTCAGTATCTGCAACAAAAGATCAAGTAGCCCACAAAGCCTAAAATATGTTCTGTCTGGTCCTTTCCAATGAGCAGGCCAGACCCTTCCCTAGAGTTATGCCGCATTTATACCCAGACTCTCCTGTATACTATTCGTTTGACCAGAGGTGAGATAATTGCTCTTTCAGCTCTAGTTTTCCTGCCTACAATAATGTCCTAATGATAGAATTATACTTCGATGGGCCACAGTGGAACCCAAATGAGATACTGGATGTGAACACTTAAAACAGTCCTTGGTACATGGATAATGGCTTTATGAAACAGTGGTTGTGGTAGAAAAAGGAAAAGGACAAAAGCTGAACTGGTCTAGTGCTGCCACTGTGTGAGAAGGGGACTGAGCACTCAGTCATTTGAAAGCACTTCAGCTTTTTGTCCTATGTGTTGGATCTCCCGGTACAGACACAATGGCGCCAGGTCGTGTGTGTACCCAACGTCCCAGCTTTGGTCAGATGTGTTTGTCCGTGGAGCACGTCCTAGCTCACCCTTCCTGCATACATTGGAAGACAGCCAGGATCTTGTCACTGAATGAGTAGGGTACCAGTCAGCACCGACCTCAAGATCATGCTTTAAATGACCATAGTGGTTCTCATTTCCGGTCTTCACCTTTAGACGGCTTTACTGACAACATCGCTGTTTGTACCCTTTCTAACTGAAAACGTCCTGAGATCAAGTCCCCCAAGTAGACGCTGAATTTCCCTGGCCTCTCTACTTCTGCATCATCTCTTCCTCTTCTGCCTTTCTTCCCCATCTGTATTCTCATTCCCGATTCATTCCAACAGATGGCCTATTGGACCTTTCATTCATTCGTACATTCATTCAGCAAATGTCTATTGTGAGTCGGCTGCGTTGCAGCCAGTGTTTTATGCTGGGAGAGGCAGCAATGAACAAAATAGACAAAATTTCTGCCTCTGTGACTTTTACGTATTTGGGGGTGGGAAGGATAAACAATAAACAGTAAATGATATAATCTGCTAGAAGATGGTAGATTTTCTATGGAGAAAAATGAAACAAGGATAGGACTTAAAGAAAGTGAGGGGGAAAATGGCTATCTGGAAGAAGAGTGTAACAGGTCAGGGAGATGGCATATGCACAGGCCCTGAGGTGGATGTGTGCCTGGCATGCCTAAGGTCCGCATGGCTAGAATGGTGTGAGGAAGGCAGCAGAGAGGATGATGTCAGAAAGGTAGTGAGACACCAGACCAGGAGACATTTTAAGGACTAGTTTTACTTCTGTTTAGAGCAGAAGAAACATATGGTGGAGTTCTGCTTTCTTCTACTGTGCCATCTTTTCTGTTTCACTTTAAAGCTGACCCCCCCAGGCCCAGTGGGTGCAGCGCATGGCTCCACAGCCTTCCTGCAGGCAGCAGCTGCTCAGCAATGCCGTTTTGCCTGCCTCCATGTCTTTGCGGCTTTCACTGGCTTCTCTGAGTCCTCAG